>CM028330.1:2472500-3072500 GCA_016647705.1 Eucommia ulmoides | reverse complement strand
TTCAAACCATCTACCCCTGATATAGCCAGTGCAACAAATATCTGACCACAGGGGGACAAGTGACGATTTTTAAACCACAGGGAGGTAAAGTGCAAATTAGCCAAACCACAAGAAGATAAAGTGTTATTAACCTTTTTTTTTATAAACCGCTCCTTGGTAATTATTCGTTTGAAAAATGAGAGAAAAAATGTTAAATCGTAGTTAAGGAAAAACGTCTCACTTTTTGTGTAGTGATGAAATAACGAAAATATACCCATTAGAAGACCAAACTGAGCACAACCCATTTTCTACCCAAAATCATTAATAACATTTTTAATTTTACCGAATTAAAACAACTATGAAATTTGAGAGATCAAATGTGCAATTTGACAATCTCGATCAATTCACATAGATATCGATCTCATACTTTAGGTATTGAAAATGTTTCATAAACTATTTTTTTTTTAAATATTGGTAATATTTTCAATTATTTAATTGTAAAAAATATTTAAAATTATAAAATATAGGATTAATAGCATTTTATCCCTATGGTTTGGCCAATTTACATTTTATCCTCTGTGGTTTGGAAATCTCTATTTACTCTCCTGTGGTCAGATATTTGTTGCACTTACCTCCTATATCAGAAGGGTAAGTGATTTGAAAATCTAACCACAAGGAGGGTAAGTAACAATTTTCAAACCACAGGAGAGTAAGTACAAATTAGTCAAACCACAAGGAGTAAAGTTTAATTAACCCTAAAATATATTATGTTTTATAAAATAAATAAAAAAGAAATTAAAGCAATACGTACTTGAAATGCATAATCTCCTTGTGTGTCAACAGAAGCATGAAATATAATGTACTGCATGTCCATGAGCGTGCATACAGTGTCGAACATGAGCCGTCGCCGGTCCTTGCACCGGACGTTAACTATAGAGTACTCCCTCTCATCACAACTCTCCACCGTCACCCTCGTCTCTCTCTCCTCCCCCTCCGAACCCCCCGCCGCCTTGACTCCTTGGCCGGTGGTGTTTCGCGGAGAGGTTGACCGGAGAACGGTGGCGAGTTGGTGGTCCAAGGTGGTGATCTGACGGTGGCGGTGGTGGTGGTTGTCGGTCCGGGCTGCCGATATCTCGGGTAACAGTTGGGTCCAACCCGTTACGATTGCCGTGGGGTCTTTGTTAAGGCTATCGGGTTGGAACAACATGCCCGTTTTGGGACTTGATTTAGGGTTTGTAACCCTATTCTTGTCTATGGCCTGCATTTTTTTTTTTCATGTGTTAAAAATGAAATATAATATAAATAGTAAAAAAAATTAATTATTTTTTAAAAAATAAATTTTGATTTCTACTCAAGAAGAGTATTTTTAAAAAAATTGTAAAAAACATAAATTCAAATAGGCTTTTTGTTTTTTTTATTTTCTATGTTGATACATGTGTTGGGTTTATCCCACATCGAACGTGAAAGGGACTAATGGTCAAGTTATAAGTGTGAGGAAAAGGCTCACTTTATAAGCTAGTTTTGGGGTTTAGAGAGACTATAGACTATTCTACACTAGTATCAGAGTTCAGGTTACAACCATTCTGGCCCAATAGCCACAAAGGGAGACACTGGTCGAGGGTTCACAAACCAGAAGTCTTATATGTGAGGGAGAGATTGTTGGATTTATCCTACATCGGATGTGAAAGAGATCAAGTTATAAGTCTGAGAGAAAGTCTCACTTTATGAGTTAACTTTTGAGGTAGAGAGAGACCCTAGACCACCCTACAGTATATAGTACGTCTCTATCAATTTTTATATTATAAATAATATAAAAACACTATCAGATAATTTTTTTATTTTTCACTTTTGCATAATAACTTTTAAAAAAAAAAAAAATTAGTTAAAAAAAAAACGTTACCAAACCTTACCTAACTTTATTTACAATAACAAAATTATTATTTTTTATTTTGTCCTAACAATTTATCTTTTGAGTCAAATTATATTTAACCATATTTATATTTTTCTAATTATCTCTCTCTCTCTATATATATATATTATATATGTATTTTTGTCTATAAAAAATGATTAATTACCTGCTGGATATAGTTGATGAATCTTTGATCAGTAATTTTGCTGCCATGCTCATCTTTAACATGAAAAACTGCAATTAAAAAAAAAATGAGAAAAAAAGTTTTAATTATTTGTGGAGTTAATTGTAATAATGTGAAAAATATGTGGGTCTAATTGATAATAAATGAATAGATAGATTATAATACCATTCATGCACCATGCAGCATCAGAGGATATGTAGCCTTTAAAGATGGTGAGGTTCATATCTGTCAGCACCTTCACTACTTCCAGTAGAACTTCTTGCTTATTTACACTATCTGTCTGCATTCACATATATTATATATATATATATATATGCGCGCGCGCACATATATATGAATAATCGTGTGAGAATATATTTTTATTTTTCTTAAAAAAAGGAGAATATTTAAAAAAAAAAAAAAATACCTTTACAACAGTACAATCTTCAAGGATTTGATTGTCAATGGAAACCCTACACCTGTAGAAAAATTGCACATTTTTCATTCATAAAAAAACAATAATAATTTCTTCATATAAAAGCGCGTGCGCGCGCACACACATATATATGTATATGTATAATTAAAAATAAATAATATTGGAATAGTACTTACGGAGGGCCGTATATCCTTTCTGAGAGACTATCAAAATCCGGATCAAAATATGGTGTATAAACTTTCTGCATCTTTCAAGCTGATCGTCGTGTAGGTATGAACAGGGACACAATTGAAAACATTTAAATTAGGAGGGGCACTAATGACTAAAATTTAAACTATTAAAAGGCACTAAATGAAAAATAAATAAAACGAAAGGGTGGTAATTGTAATTTTTTGAAATTACTTCAAAACATGAATTAAGGACATTATGAGACATTTTTTTTAATGTAGCTTACCTTAAAATGCAATTTTCCATTGATATTGGGGTTGAAATATTGAATGACTTTAAAATATAATAATAGTAATTTATTTTTTTAATTTTTAATTTTATTTTACGGTAGAGGTGTGTCTGAAATAGCTTACATATAATTCGACTAATTACCTCACCTTGCAATCTTAAAGGTGCATTTTTTTATATTGACCTTATATATACATTCAAAATTAAATTTAAAATTGAATTTTGAAGGGTTCCACGAGAGATTTGAACCTTAGTTGACAAAAAAAAAAAAAACACTTTGGGCAATCTTAGTTGACAAGGAACACCTTCCGTTGCGAACCGGACTAACAGCTATTCGTTAATAATAATAAATAAAGGATGGGAAACAGTGAATACCTTTGATAAATACTCCAGTTATGTGTATCCCAAGTGATGAGCTGGAGAGAATGGAAAAAAATGGTTCTTTCTTTTTCTCTCTCTAAATGTTTATCTTGAAGATCAACTTCAGATGACGATGAGCTAGAGTTTTTCAACTCTTAAATCACTAATCTGGAGAGAGAGAGAGAGAGAGAGAAAAAATGGTTTTTTTTTTTTTCTCTCTAACTGTTTATCTTCAAGATCAAATTCAGATGATGATGAACTAGAGAGAGAGAGAGAATGGGAAAAAAATGATTTTTTTTTCTCTAACTGTTTGATGAACTAGAGAGAGAAAGAATGGAAAAAAATGGGTTTTCTAGAGAGAGAGAATGGAAAAAAATGGGTTTTAGAGGGAAGGAAAAAATGGGTTTTCTAGAGAGAGAGAATGGAAAAAAAATGGGTTTTAGAGAGAAGGAAAAAATGGGTTTTCTAGAGAGAGATGAAAATTTCTTTTGGGAGAGGGTGGATGATTAGGGTTTATATAGAGGAAGAAAAATGGGTGGTGAAGATTTGATTGTCTGAAAAGTCCAAGTGATCAAATCATCGACAGCTTTGGATTTTATCAGCCACGTTTGTATTCGACTATTCATTTAATAATATCTTCACTTTTTTTTCTTTTTTTTTTAAATATTTGACTCTTTGATTCCTCTTCACTTAAGTTACCTTCATACAATGTATATATCTAATCATTTGATGTCTCCAATTTATAAAAAAAAATTGGCATTTTCTTAAATTGTTTGTAGAGTCAAAATTCGCACAATCAAAATCTATTTTTGTTCTACTCCCAAATCTTTTTCGAATAAAGTTACATGAAAATAGCGAAGTTGATTATTTTAATTTTTGTTCCAAATTTTCAAAGAGCAGAAATAGAGAAATTGATGAAGCACGAATACTAAGTCCTTGTTTAGTTATTATTTCCGTTTTCACTTTTAAAAATTTTGGGATTAATACACAGAAGCGCGTTTGAGAAACATATTTTTGTTCCCAAATATTTTTAAAATTGTAGGAATATTTCCTAAATTCTTTAAGAATTTGAAAAAAAAAAAATGTTGATTCCTATTCTCAATCTATTTTATATGAGTAAATATCGAGAACCACCATCACTCCGGCCATCACGTGACCACCACCATTTGCCGGTTAAGAAATATATATATATTTATTTTCATACATTTAACGAAAAAAAATGATACAACCAAACATGTTATGTGTTTTTTTTTTTTTTTTTTCTTATAAATCAAAAAAATAATAATAATTTCAGGATATTAGCCGTTACCAAACACGTTTTTATTTTTTGAATTTTCCATAACGGAAACAGAATTTTCATCTCACTTCATTGAAAGTAGAAACAAAAAAAATAGAATCACTAAACAACCATCACCTAAACATACACCTCCTTACTCTTTATGTTCTATTTAAAAAATAAATAAATATATATATATTTTAATTATGTTCCGAAATTTTTAAAAACAAAAATGTAAAAAGATGTCGTGTTTGAGTTGGGGTTCAATCCAAGGTTGAAAAATCATAAAAAGAGATAATTTCCAAGAAATTCTCGTACACGACTTTGTATCTCCAACAAACGTGTGTTCAAATAAACTTAGGATTGATCATGCAATGATTTTTCTTCTCCTTACTTTTTGTTTTTGTTTTTTTGTTTCTGTTTTTGTTTTTGTTTTTTTCTTATCAATATAGGATGACGTAGGAAGGTTCTTGGTCCAAACACATGTTTACTATTCGATGATGATGCATTATTTGGGGGAGGAGTGTGAGTCATCAAGATATTTGGAGGGAGCGGCGTACAGTGATTTTAGATTTTTGTCAACACCAAAAGTTAGTTCATGAGATGAGATGTTTCTTCACATTTATAATTTGATCATTAGTCGGGATAAACTCAATAATTTCTCCTTCACATATCGGATATTTGGTTGACTAACTTTTGATCAGTCTCTCCACAAATTAGGTTAGAATTGTTGTAATATGAATTTTGATATCAGTGTAGGGTGGTCTTGAGTCTCTTTCAACCCCAAAAGTTAGCTCATGAGGTGAGACGTTTTCTCATACTTATAACCGGACCACCAGTCTCTTCCATATCCGATGTGAGATAAACCTAACAATCTCTCCGTCACATAACTGGCCTTTAATCGACAAACTCCGATACCAATGTAGAGTGGTTTTGAGTCTCTCTCAACCCTAAAAGTTAACTTATGAGGTGAACATTTTCCTCACATTTATAACTTAACCGTCAATGTCTTCCACATCCGATGTGGGATAATCTCAAAAAACAAGAGTTGATATCTTAGAAAAGATTATCTGATATTTAAAATACCATATGCACTACTATTGATAACTTGGTTTAAATATTTTGGAACATGCATACTTGGTCTAAAAATTACAGGTTAATGGGCCACATCGAACGTTACAAGTTTCTTTCATGTATAGACTAATTTAAGAACTAAAATTGGCGCTTATATATATATATATATATATATATATATAACACGATATACTAATAAAAACATTCTAAAAATAGTATATATAGAGAGAGATCAATTTGAAGAAGCCTCGAAATTTTTGTGGCTCTAAGTGGCCGTCTTGGTGGCCTAGTCCCAACCCCAAAGCTGATCTTACAACACCCGTCCACAAGTGCAATTCCGACTTAAAAAAACAAAAGAGATAAGTCAAACAACTAGGAGACAAACAAACAAAACTTTCGAAACCCAGTTATGATATTATGTTAGAAAATTACAACTTAAAATCATATGACAAAATCGAGTTCTAACGTACTGAACTCAAAATATTAAAGATCTTGATGAACAATTTATAAACTTAATTTTTTTATCCATACAGTTTACACGTTACAGTAATTTTTTCAAAATACAAATGAACAGATAATTCAAAAAGGGGGGGGGGGTTTGTGTAAACAAAAACTTTTCTTCATACTTAAATTAATAATCAAGGGGAAAAAAAACCAAAAAGATTACAACATTTGTAGCTGTTAGTTCTATTTTTGACCCCCAATTCTTCTTCTATTCATCAGCATCATCTCCCCCATATACTAACCAGCCAAAAATGCTGAGATTCCTCATCAATGGAAATATTTTTTTTAAAAAATAAAAAATAAAAATAAAAAAACAACCATAAACCCTAAATACACCGGGTTTCAAACGGGCTTATCACTAACCTCGCGAAGTATTCCCAGGGTAATTCAGGAATGGTTGTACCACGGCCCGCCATTCACGTTCCCATTGTTGTGGGGCGTGCTACCGTTCGGGAGGAGAGACTGCGGAAGCCCGACAGCAACAGTTGGAGACACGGTCGGGAAAAGCCCGTGATTATGCGGGCTGACGAGTGGGCTTACAATCGGGCTTAATTTTCGCTGCTGCTGTATGGCGTGGATCTGTCTCAGGCCGTCTTCGTGGATCCGTAAAACCGTCTCAAGCTCCTTTGGAGAGAGAGCCTCGAGATTGCCGCCATAAAGAGGGGCGTGGCGAGACATTTCTTCTCGGAGTGAAGCCTCCAGGTGATGAATGTATTCCTGCCAAAGATATAAAAAAGTCAGAGATTTTGATTCAAGTAAGAGAGCGTTTATGAACTGGGAACAATTCTAGTTTTTGTTCCCAGAAATTAGTTCTGAAAAAAAATCAATTTTGTTCCCAAATCTGTATTTGTTCCCCCTTTTTTTTTGGGGGGGGGGGAACAAAAATAATAACAAAGGTTACCTAAATACACTTTTATTTCAAAATTTTCTTTAACTTCAAAAACTGTTTTCAAAGTTTTTGGAACTGTTCTAGAATTCTAAATCGAGTGGGCCCTAAAAATCTATCGATCTCCAAGAAAAACAGGATGTTGATCATGAAATCAAGAGGACATTGATCAAAGATGATCTTTTCAAAAACTTACTTTAACCAAACCAAACCAAACAAAGTTTTCATAATTTTCAAAACCATTTTAGAAACCGTTCTCAAAATTTTTGGAACTGATCTAGAGTTCTAAACCAAACAGGCCCTAAAAATCTATCGGCCTCCCAAGAAAAGCAGGAAATTGATCATAAAATCAAGTGTAACTCAAGTTTTCAAAATTTTCAAAACCCATTTTAGAAATCGCTTTCAAACTTTTTATAACTGTTCTCAAGTTCTAAACCAAACAGGTCCTAAAAATCTATGAGCAATTTGATCACACAATCAAAAGAACACAAATATATGGATATGCAAAAAATAAGAACCTGGCAGGCCTGCCATTTGGATTCCATCCCATCAATGTAAGCTTCACATCGAGCAACCTGTTGCTCTTTCTCCCGCTTTTCTCCTTCTGTTTGGCCGACAGTTTGCATCAACCGCTGAACTTCATCCTCGAGCGATTGCCGGACTTCGTCTCGAGTCACGTTCTCGGTCGCATATCGTTTCAATTCTTCGTCGAAGCGCTTTCTAGCAGCTTCAGCGCTCTTCAGCCTCTCGGCAAGAGCATTTTTCTCTTTCATTACTCTCTGTTGAAATGAATGGATAAAAGGGGGAAAAAGCAGTTAATAATCAGCTAGGCCCCGTTTTCTGTTTCTGTTCTCAGAAAATGGAGGTCTTTAAAAAAAATATTTACCCCCCAAAAAATATTAAGAATAATCTGTTTTCTGTTCCGCTCCTCAGAATTTCAGAACAAAATCTGTTTCAGTTTCAGTTTCTGTTTCTGTACCGAGTGATCTGGAAGTAGAAACAAAAATTTGGGAACAGAAACACTTAAAGGCCCATTTGGTTGTCCTTCAATTCGCAAATTGTACTATTTTTCAATTAGTCAATTTATGGATTGTTATAGCTCGCCGTTTAGTTGTAAGAATTAATCACACTTAAATTAGCTCCTTAAACCACTTTATTTCTAGTTTAAATGTTACTTTCTCCTGTAATTGGAAGTATTGTTTCTTTTAATATATGAGAACAGAAACAAGAAACACGTTTGGTTGCAACATTTTTTTTTTATTTTCTTTAAATGTATGGTTGCCGCTAGGGTGGTGGTGGCCAGCATGGTGGCGTTAGCCAAAGTGGTGGTGGGAATAGTTTTGTGGAAATAAATAGGATTCAAAAAAATTTTGTTTATCAAATTCTTAAAGAATTCAGGAAATACTCCCACATTATTCCCAGAATTTTGGGAAAAGAAATGTGTTTATCAAATGTATTTCTGTACATTGATCCCAAAATTTTGGGAGCGGAAACAGAAATCAGGGAACGGAAACAGTAGCCAAATGGGCCCTAAGCAAATGCCACCAGAAAGCGATCATGTCAGCTTAGGTTTCCATTTTAGACAAATAAAACAGTTTTTTTTTTCATCATAATTACTAAATTACTTGAATAAATCCATTATCCTAAATTAATTACTTACTAATGGGATATAATTACGATTCAATTATATAATTTCTAAATTAATTCAAGAATGGAATTGCGCAAAAAATTGAGGAAAAATGGAAATAAAAGGTGATAATATACCTTCAACTCATCACGTTTCCGGGCCTTCAACTGTGAAAGCTGTGCCTCAGCATCGTGGAGACGATCTTGAAGAGCCCTTTTTTCAGCGCAAAGCTTTGCGGTCTCATCATCCCGTTCTGAGCGAAGCCATTCGAGTTGACTCTCGACCTCTTGTAATTGCTCAGTAAAATCCTTTCTTTCCCGAGAAAAACGATCCATCTCCGCCTTCATTTCAGACTACATAAGCCAAAAGAAATACTTAAATTATATTTGTTTTGCACTTAAAAAGGTACTTTAAAAAATAAAAAATAAATAAAAGACAGAAAATATGATTATAAATAGTTTTAAATGAAAACCAAAAAAAATAGTTGCTTCAATATTATCCCTTTAAGTGATCTCTTAATCCCAAAAAAATCACATTTATTTGAAAAAATGTCGGTAGAAAGGTCCTAGTCCTCGACCTCCATCAAATTTTTATAATATAAAAAATCGAAAAAACAACTATTTTTTCTTTTTGAAAAAAAAAAATATTTAAAAAAATATTTTTATTTTTTTGTAAAAAAAAGTATGCAAAAAATAACTACTACTTTTTTCTTAAAATTATGAGTTTTCGCTTTTATACTTTAACGGTAAGTTTGGTAGGAGGTCAAGGAATCACATTTCGTTCTGAACAGACGTCCATTCAAATTTTGATTCTATTCCTTCGGAATTCAATTCCATTACCTTCTATCAAACGTGGCTTTTTTTTTCCGGTCGAATTAAATCTTTCGATTTTAATAAGTACGTTAAAAAAAAAAAAAAAAAAGAGTGCTACCAAACGATGCCTTAGATATAACAACAAATACGCAAAAAGACGAGTTACCTTAAGGCGGCTATTAGTAGCCTCAGATTCACTAAGCCTTTGCGACAAAATGGCTTTCTCTTTAACCAAACTCGAAACTTCACTTTTTCTTTCATCACGAACACGAATAATCTCATCTTCGCACGCGCACAACTGATGCCAAAGAGCCGCCCGATCCACATTCGCGAGCTCGGCGACCTCACGCATCATCCCGAGAACCGGCCTTACGATTTCTCGTTCTTCGGTCGCTAAAATTACCAAAATATCCATATCCAAATCTGCCTCACGGGCACTATCCGTGGACCCCGCGGCCCGATCCACGAGCCTCTTCAGCACCCTCAACCGGTATGGTTCGTCTGGATACCACTTGAACAACATGGCGTAGAGTATCTTCACAAATTCTCTCACGTGTGGGTCCCTCGACAGAGCCAAAGCCTCGGCTAAGCCAAGGATTGAAGCAAAATCGATGGCTTCTCCCTCAATCCGAGTGAGACGTTTTTCCAAAACCGTGGCTACGGATTGAGCCATAATGAGCCCTCGAGCCACGGCTCGTTCAAATGTCTGAGAGGCTTCAACAGCTAGGCAAGGAATAGAGAGCATCTCAATAAGGATATAAATATCGGAAATTTGTTGATTATCGCCAAAATCATCGTCCGAATCAATGTCTTTTAGAATAGCTTCGGCAATATCCGCACAGGTATTTACCGTTCTACTTAAGTAATCAAGAACACATGGCGAGATGTCAGGGCCTAGATTTTTTAGTCTGACGCGAATCGATCTGACCTACATAGAATTAAACATCGGAAGTTTAAAATCCATGACAGACGGGTAATATTAGGGCGCGTTTGGGTATAGAGATTTGATGAATCCCTGGATTTTATGAATAATGGGATTTTAAAATTTCGAATTTCAAAATCTCATCATTTATAAAATCGTAGTTTGGATGAGAAATTTGACTCTTTTTTTGTTTGAGCAAATAAATCATTTAAATTAATTTTTTTTTTAAAAAAAAAATTCTTCCAACAGAGATAAGAAACCGAGAACAATTCGATGGATTGGCGAAAAACACTTGTTTTTAAGGATTCGGAAGTGTCAATCCTTTCCCGAAATGAAATCCCTCCTTCAAATCCCTATCCAAACACACCCTTAGGGTTTTAAATGATGAAGATGATGTATTATTAGGGTTTTTAAATGGGGAAGACGGTGTTTTAATAAAGCTTACAGCTTCTGGAAGATGTTCACAATGTAAAGCTGCTTTGATTATGAAATCGACTGTGGCTGCAAGAGGTTCGTCGTTCGAATTTGCCAAAAGCTCAAATGATTGAAACAGCATATGTTCCCACACTTCACTGCTGCATTCCAACTGGCTAAGAGCACAAAAAACCTGATAAATGAAGATGTGATTATTAGCATAAGAAACATGAACAAAAATAAGGCGCTGTTTGATAACTTTTTTGAGTACTTTTTTTGCTTTTAAGGCACAGTTTTACGCCCCGTAGTTTGCTCAAATTGCACATGGTTATATGTAATGAAAATAGCACAGGCGTAAAGTGCAATTCGTGTAAACCATAGGGGAGGTTAAATGCCGTTTACCCTAAAAAAGGACTTAAAAATAAAAGTAGCTTCTTGCACTTTGCAGCGCTGAAGTTTTAGATAAATTCCACTTTAACCCTTGTTCTTTCAATTTGAATACATTAAACCTTAAAGTATTCAAATCGTGTCAAGTTCGTCCTTCCGTCATTTATTATGACAGAATTCAATTACGTGGATGATTTTGTGTTTGACATGTGGCCGATTTCCATCATAAAAATAGATGACGTTACCAATTTGGATGTTTCAGGGCTTAATGTGTTCAAATTGAAAGTATGGGGACTAAAGTGTAAGAGAGTGTACCTCTATTTAGATTTTCTCGGCCCTCTAACAGATCGTTTATATTTATAGCACTACGATATCATTTCTACATTATCAAACAAGCATTAGATTTCTGCTTTTGCTTTTAAGTAATTTTCTTCAATTAACATTGTTCATCATAAAAAGTACTTAAAAAACCAACATCACCAAACGGTGCCTAAAGAAAACCGGATTTATCTTACAGGCAGTCGTAATGCAGGTTCAGCATCGGGCTTTTGAAGTCGATCTAGAAGGGCATGAGCAGCTAGTGAATGCTCTGAATGCTCCACCAGTTTAGGAACCAAAGCAACGAGATCGGGCTGGAGATGCTTAGGGGCTTTATCCAAAACAAGTGAAATTTTTCGAGCGGATTGTGGCCTTCGTCTTGGCTCGGGACAACCTTGAGGAACCGCTCCATCCAGGGCTCTCAATGAGTTCACTATCAAGCCCAAAAGCTCCTCTGACTGCTCCGGCCATTTCGTCTGTCAAAAAAAAGTGTGTAATTTCTTTTACGGTGAATATCAGAAAAACTAACGGCTCGTTTGGATGGAAGGGTTTGAATATTGACCATACAATAGGCTTAATTGCATTTTGCCCCCCGTGTACTTTGGTCATGTTTCATTTTAACCCCTCTACTTTAAAAACCTATACATCAATCCCTTCTACTCGACTAAAGGGAGAAACTCACATTTTATTCAAAAAATATAAAAATAAATTTAATTTTTGAAGATAATAAATGAGAAAAACTAACATTTTCTCTCTCTAACTCTGTTTTAGTCTCTACTTGTATTTTGCTTTCTTTCTTAGTAAAGAGCAGCCCGGTGCTACAAAGCTCCCGCTATGCGCGGGGTCTGGGGAAGGGATTTCCAATTTATTATAAGTAGGGGGTAAAGTCTAGTGTTTTAAAGTAGAGGGGACAAAATGAAACAAGATCAAAGTACGTGGGGTAAAAGGCAATTAACCCCAAAAATTAGTAACCATACCTTAGAACGAAGTGAAGCATCTTCCGAGGAGCTAGTAGCGGATGTTTCTGGTGGCCGGAGATGATGTCCAGATATAATTTTTGCCGGAATGCTGACCTCATTCATGTCGGAGCTCTGCACAGCCGAGATATTCGTGGTTTCATCCATCCCCGAATCCAATCTCTCATGCAGAGGGAGCTCTGCAGACTCCACTGCTCCACTCCCCCTATCGGATTCTGGCGGAGTACTGGCTCCACTTCCCTCCGGCGAAAGCTTTTCCGGTGAATTATCGCCGGAGGAGCTTCCTTCAGAAGGCTGACAACACTCCACCATTATGTCCAGGAGCAAATCAATGATCGCCTGCTGCAAAACTTTAACTCCCATTAACAAATTCATCAAACTGGGGGAAGACTCATCGTTGTTGGGGACGTTTTTACTGTCGTTGCTGCCAGAAAACTTGGTCGGAAGAAGCAGGCGCTTCACTTTTGCAGGGTCATCGAGATAGAGACGGAGCCCGGTGAGAAAACCAGCGATTGCTCCGGCATCCATGAGGAGTTTCTCTCTCAAGGTGACCTGTGGCTGTGAAGGGTTGTCTCCATAGGTGAGGTGGAACCCGGCTCTAGAGAGAAGGTTTCTGAATATGTCTTCTTCGTCTCCGCTTAGTCCTTCACTGTCTTCTGAATCAATTAGTTCATCAGGATCGGTCGTCAGAGCATCCTGATCATCGTCGGAACACCATACCTGACATGATGAATATATATGTTGATTAGAGAAAAGGATTCTCATTGTATACTCATCTATTCAAGGCAGAATTGTTATAGTTTAGCATTTAGTTGCAAAAATTAAACCACTTAAACTAACACGATTATATGTTTCTTTGTTCAAACAAACAATACGTAAATTTGATTAAATCAACCGAACAGGCTAGTAATGTTATTATATTTTCTTCATATTTTTAGAACAGTATTTTTGAATTACCAACGTTTTTTACTCCTTACCTATATTTTAGTTGATTTTAACTATAACGTTAAATACAAATTCAGAAATAGAACATAAAACATCTAATTGATATTAACTAAATGGCAGCCCGGGTTCACAAAGGCTCCCGCCATTGCGGGATCTGGAGAGAGTTAGATGTATGCAACCTTCCCGTATTTACAAAGAGACTATTCCTGAGATTATAACCTGAAGGACTAAAAACTTATTCGAATAACCAAACAATAAATGGAAAAAAAAAAAACGATAAGTGAATTATTATATGGATTTTAAAGCAAAAATACCATTTAACTTCAGTTATTATCATATTCAAGTAAAAACAATTTAAGTAGCCAAATAACATTAATAGCAAAAATTTAGTTTTCACATGAAACTGCCCGGAAACTTGGAAATTTCTTAATCAGGACTTCAAATTAATTAATCATTATTAATGCAGTACTTCTAAAATAATGAGGGAGGGTGGGCGGGTGGTGTTGTGGTGGGGGAGGAAGGGGGGGAGTAACTTTAGGGGCAACTCGTAGAGCCATCCCACTTCTGCAATTTGTGTAGATTTTAGTCACCTCACTTTTTAAGGCTTACTTTCTAGTCCCACAGCTATATTCTATCGAAATTATATTATTAAAATATGATAACTAATCATTACTAAATAGGAACTTAAGGCGGCATTTGCTTAGTGTTTCTACTTTTTTGTTTCTACTTTCAATAAACTGAGATAGGAATTCAGTTCCCGTATTCTGGGAATAGAAACATGTTTGGTAATTAACACAAAGTATAAAACGGGATGCAAGATTAATTAACCCTAATTTCTAAATTAATTTGATGTAAATGAAAAAGTGAACCAACCTCGAGATCTGAGAAGTCGAACCAAGGGCAACAATCCAAGATTTCACAAACAAAGACAACTGTGTCACGTAGAAGAAACCCAGCGTCGGGTTCCAGCATATCGGAGACCTTCATGAATTGAAGAACCGAATTATTCCACGTTTTTGTACAAATCGAAGACTCTTTCCATACAGTCTTCCCGGGATACTTTTGATTCACCACGGCCATCCTATATCTAACCCAAAAGTTTTTATCAGGATCAGTGCCCACTGATTGATCACTCTCTAGATATATACAAATGGTGTCAAACGACTCGTACACACCTGCATACACCGAAACCAAAGTCAGCAAGCATAAAAAAAATAATAAAAAAAAATGATAATTTAAGGGTAAGTGAAAGTTCACCAATGCGAAGCTCGCATCCACCCGCTTGAAAGAATTTGCTAAAGATTTTTCTGGTTTCCATTATTTCCTTGAAGGCCAAAAAATTCTCCACCTTCCATGTAAATGAACTCTTTTTCCCACCGCTGTCTAATTTTGAACCACCAGCATTGCCGAATTCAGCATCCTGATCTGCGAAATCCACCATTGTTGATGCCTCTTTCAAGATAAGAACTTCTGCTGAGAACAAAACGGTGTCCTGTACAAGAAAGCCCGAATCTTGATCAAAAAGACTGGTTAGGGTCACGAATTCACGCCATCCCCAGTCCTTTGCAGCTTTTGAATAGCGGTTTTGAGATTCCTTTGTGACTGATTTTTCCTCCGCCTTCTGGTTCACAACAGACAACCTATGACTCACGAAACAACTCCACTCATTTGTGGTATTTCTCGGATCTGTCACTTCTAGAAATACTGACAGGTGGCATGGCGGCTGAGACTGCCCTGATATCATGAAGGATAAGTGTGACATCAGTTTTCAGTGTTTGGATTGAGAGAAATTGGAAGAACAGAAGAGAACTCGTTAATATAAAAGAAGGGGAGAATAATTTATTTATTTTCGGTTGTGTTCGGATAGTTCATTAAAAGAAGAATAGAGAGTATGATTATAAGTGTGAAATTACTATAATGTCCAATTTTATAAACAAGATAATGAAGAGGGTAACGACTTTTTCTGTCATTACACTATCTTTCTCTCCATCTCTCGCCAAATCTCCCCAGTCTGAGGGAGAAAGCTACTTCTTACTTTCCTAAAGTTCTAAAGAATTTATCTCCATTTCACATGCGGGGACTACTAGAGGGCGAAGTAGGCCTAAGAAAACTTGGGACGGAACTACTAGAATTGATTTGATGGCATTAAACCTGACTGAGGGATGGCCCTTGATCGATCACTATGGCGTAAACAGATTCATGTAGTTGACCCTACCTAAGTGAGATAAAGGCTTATTGTTGTTGTTGCTGTCGTCGTCTCCTCTTTTCTCTTCGCCTCACATCTTTAAAATTACCAAACAAGAAAAATGAAGAGAAAACTAAGGTACTTCTTGGTTACTGTTTTTGTTCCCTGATTCTTGTTCTCGCTCTCAAAATTTTGGGATCAGTGTACAAAAACGCATTTGGTAAACACGTTTTTATTCCCAAAAATTTGGGAGTAATTTGGAATTATTTTCTTAATTCCTTAAGAATCTGAGAATTCACATCCCATTCTATTAGAAGTAGAATAGAAAAACAAAAACACTAACCAAACGCCACCTAATATTTTCCTCTTCTCCTCATTTCTCTCAATCCAAACGGGCCCTTAGTTCTGAGCATACGATTTAAGTATACATTTGAAAATGAATCAACATAAAAATGTGATACTATCTTTTCTACTTGAGTTGGGAAAGAACCGCAAAGTCCATCAAAACTTGCAGCTTAAAAGTGTAACAATGGTGCCCATTGTTGATTGTTAAAACTTTCAATTATAAACAAGCATTCACATCTTAATATATATATATATATATATATATATAGAGAGAGAGAGAGAGAGAGGAGAGATACCTCTGGGGTAAACGATTAGCCGACAATCACGATTACCAATTTGAAACCTCTTGCTCTTAATGCACAGGCCTGTAATTTTCCTCTTTTTCAAGAGATCCTTCAACCTCGTGAAGTTCTCTATTTTCCAAGTGAATTTCCCCATGTGCCCATCGGATTTCCTTGTGCCATTTCCGCTCCTCCCTCCAATCAATCCAGAAGTCTTCGAAAAGCTACTGAATTCTTTGATGACATGGAATGAAGTACTGAAAACAGCTGTATCATCCAACAAGAACCCTGAATCCAACCCAACAAAATCAGTCATCTTCATATAATCATTCCATCCCAAACTCGTGTTATCTCCACTCTTATTGTCTGCTGCAAATCTACCATATGAATCTCTGTGCATATGATTTAATCCAGGCTTTTGATTCAATACCGACATTCGAAAAAGGCACCAGCAACTCCTGTCAGAAGCCAATGTTTTCTCTGTATCTTTACTCTCCAAGCACATGGAGAGAAACTCCACGCCATTGACAGAGCTCTGATAGACGCTAATTCGAAGATTACACTCTCCGGCTGGAAAAACTGGGCTCATTATCTTTTGGGTTTTGATCATCTCCTTGAACAAACTAAAATTGTGAACCTTCCAGGTAAATTTTCCGCCCCCGGTTGCTACTGAGGTAGCCGTGGATTGCAATTCGTTACTGTCGCAGCTAAAGCTAACGGATTCGTGCAGTATTAGTATGTCTGCAGTGATGATAATTGAATCGGTATTGAAACAGAATCCTAATTTGGGGTCTAGAATCGTATTAACGGGAGTAAAATCACACCAACCGTGGGATTTCTTTCTGCTCGAGAATCGATGCCACGAATCGCGGTGGATGGACTTGGAGGAGTCGTGGAGGTGCTCGACGGCGAGGCGGTAGCTGGCGAAGCAATCCCACTTCGACGACGAAGTATTGCGGGGGTCCATGATTTGAAGGTAGACGGAGATGTAGCCAGGCAAGGCCTGGGCGTCACCCTTAGGGTAAATTAACAGGCGGCAGTCGAAGCCGCCCACCTCGAAGTACTTGCTCCACAGAGCCCTAGCTTTGATTTTCGTCAAATTGGTGATTGTCCACCTGCAGAAGGCGGTGTAATCCCCCCGCCGCTCCACCGTGATGGACTCCTGTCCCCCGGTGGCGTCTCGAGTAGCGGCGGGATCCTCCGCCGCCGGCATCGGAGCCATCGCAGTTGACGATGAGGTCATCGTCCGTACCGGATGCTGTGATTGGTCCGATGAAGAAGACGATGACGATACTGCTTCCGATGACGATGTCGATAAGCTGTGGTGCTTCATTTTTGCTCCAATAGTGATGTTCGTGAAGCCCTGGGTTTCTGGGTTTCTGGGTTTCTCTCTCTATATGTTATCTATCAATTACACACATATATGTATATATATAGCGTTCGGGTTCTGGTTCTGGTTCTGGTTCTGGCTTTTCCTTGATCAAGCGAGGGGGCGGGCCGGGGAGGGAGAGACAGAGTGAAGGCGGGGGTAAGAAAATGTGGCTCAGAGGGTAACGCAAGGGATTTCCGGAAATTGTATTAATTACACTAACATCCCCTTTTATTTAAACAACCTTTTACATTGGCCCCTGATATTTGATATTAGCTGGCACAATCTTTGCTCCTGCTATATTTTATTTTCCAAAATCTATTAATAAGTCAGAAAGACATTTTAACGGTTTGGATTTAACTTTTAAAAGATTAATGGTTAAGATTAAATTTGTGCAGCACATTAACCCGGTCAATGGTTAAGGTGAAGAGATAAAATATTTTAGAGAAAAATTTCGCTTAAAAAGACCTTCCGTATTTATGCTTGTCATCGATTGAGCTGTAGAAATCCTCACGCCGCCGAGTAGGGTTTTACGTGGCAAAAGATTTTGGGCATGAGAATAAGTATTTGCCAAGCATGGCGAGACAGTCTGAATCTTTGGAAGAATATCACATCCAACGAGGTCTTGTAAATGTGGAGGTTCGTTATATTTTGTCGTTGGAGAGGTCCTCACACATTCTGCATGGTTCAACTGCCCATTGTGGGGAAAATAAATTCACTTGAACTCTCTAGGTCGAGTATCCGTGGACTCGCCCAAGTATCAAACCCTGAGTGCCTCTAAAAATTCAAAGGTAGACAAATTACTATGTTGGCCTTTGAACCCCTAACGGCATGTTTGGTTAGACGGAATCGGAGGCAGAATGGAATTGCATTCTGCCCTCGATTCATATTCCTTTGTTTGGTTCTCCAATGGAATCACTCTATTGAAATGAAAATTAAGAGAATGAGATTTCATTTGAAATGGGATGAAATCAAATCCAATCCAATAGAATCGAAACTAAATTTACAAAAAAAATCATCGTTGATCCAGCCCAATTCAAAAATTAGAGAACAGAAAGAAAAAGTAGAAAACATAAACAGAAATTAAAGAACAAAAATTTAGAACAGAAATAAAAATTTGAGAACAGAAATAGAAAATTGTGAATAGAAAATTTAGAATAGAAACAGAAAATTGTGGACATAAATTGAAAATTGAGAATAGAAACAGAAAATTAAGAACAAGAATAGAAAATTGAAACACAAAAACAAAAAATTAAGAACAAGAATAGAAAATTGAAACACTACAACCGTCATTTTCATGTCTTCCTTAGTATGCAGATAGAGAGAGTCGTCGAAACTGTTACCAATAGTCACACCGCCGGTGGTTTTCGTCGGAAAAGAAGAGGAGGAAGAAAGGGAAGAAAAATATTAAATAAAATTTTTATAGAGAAATATGTATAATTAATTTTAAGGGTAAAATATAAAATTTGAATCACATTGAAACCAATTTAATAGTTTAGAGAGTAAATATATCGGGTGCTAAATATCAAGGGCCATTTAAACACTCACTCTAACACACACACACACACACACATATATATATATATATTTATACCCACAAATGTCCCAACATTCACACAGGGTGTGTGAGACTAATCTCTTATAGGATGAATGACTGTCCCTCCCAACAAGTGTTTTTCCGCAAACTCGAACCATTTACTTTTACAGAAATCCGTCAATTGCTTTAGTTCAAACGAAACTTATTTACTCTCTAAATTTCGACAACCAAAAAAAATTATTTTTTCCTAAATAAATAGTAAAGATTAAATAGTATTTATTTATTTGGAATTTTTGTTGTCACAATGGTATTTTGTCATAATAAAATTTAAATAAAAAGGGGGGTGAATGTGTAATTTTTTTGGGTTAAATAGGAGTGTGTGATAGAAATTAAAATTAACCTTTTGCAAAGTGTTATGCATGATAGCTAAGATGTACACGATGCCCTTTTTAGCTTTATTTTGGGTTTTTTATTTCTAGTTTTTTATTTTTTTCTTTTTTGATATATCCAAAAAATAAAAACTTTCTCTACCATTTACTTTTTTGCCTATATTTTCTTCCGAAATTTAAGGAACTATAAATCTTGTCTTAAAATTTAAAAAAAAAATCAATTTGTAAAATTTATTAAAAATTTATTTCTTTAAATTAAATTACACTGAATCCAGATCTTTATACTGATTAATAAAATAATTCAGTTTTTATCTCGTGAGATATTTTATACTAATGAATCAAAATTTAGATCATACAATTCATCTATTATACAAATTACAGTGCATTTTTAATTATTAAATTTACACACAAAAAATTAAAAAAAGAGAATATTTTAAACGGTTAAATAAAAGGAAAATAAATTTTTTAGAGAATAGAACTAATTACTTAATTCTCTTTGCCTTCAATTTTTCGTGCCTAAAGCACCTATATTAATTTTTAATTATAAAAATATGATAAATAAATAAAAACTAATTAAATTGAAATGAAAAATTTAAAAAGTACAAAATATAATTTATTTAAACGGTCTTAGAAGTCAAAAAGTCAAGATGTGGCATTTTTTTACCCAAAAAAATTCCCAATTTTTTTTTTTTTCATAATCAATCACCCTAAATCAATCTCCGCCCTTAATGAAAAGATATTTGAAAACAAAAATTATCCTAATTTATTATATAAATTATTTAAATTAAAATCCTATACCTAAAATCACGATATATACTTTAGTCTATAATATCATTGGTAGTCTAACCAAGTTTACATGCAACGAAAACAGTCCATAAGACTCAAAGCCATCTCCCTCAACATATACGTGTGTGTATATATATTTAAGATGTGCATCCAGATCAACTTATGCACACCTTGACTAATCACTTCCTCGAACAATCTTCATGAAGTATTTTCCCATATCAGGCTGGTGCATTCAAGATTTAATTCCTAACATACTCCCCAACAAAATTAAATTATGATTGATAAGAAAAAAAGACACATCCCCTTGCAAACCGAACTAAATCTCTCTCCACATATAATAGAAAAACAAAATTAAGTACATACTTATAAACAAAAACGAAAAACAATTTTTAAGTTTGTTTACAAAGGCAAAACCAATATTCAAAAAGAAATTACAAATATGAATAGGATGGTCAACCCTAATTTACATTCATTCTTCATTTTCACTTCTATTAAAATGATCCAAATACACCAATATCAAAATCAACTCTTCACTCTCCTCCTCCCTCCACCCCCCCCCCCCCCCCCCCAAAAAAAAAAAAAAAAAAAAAACCGGGCACGCACACACACACACATACACAAGAAGATAAATCCTTTATGAATGTCACAAACATCTCCCAATGCTTACCTCAAACAAGTAGGAAGTGTAAGGCCATGGCAAACAAATGCTAGCACAACATAAACAATCACCAGGAGTAGGAATATGAGTGCAACCCTGCAAATAGAACAAAAATGGAGTGTCAAGAAGTGTTCTTTTACGTGGAATCGGAATTAGAAACGACTTAGGTAGTGTTTGGTTGCAAGGAATTGAAGCCTCGGAATTCGAATTGAAAATGAAGGCTTGAAAATTTCAATTTGTTCTTTTCTAATCTCAATTCCAAAATTTCAATTCCGAAGCTTCAATTCCTTACAACCAAACACTACCTTAGGTAATATTTGGTTGCATGGAATTGTAGCCAAGCCAAGAAATTGGAATTCAAAATGACCGCATGTTAATTTTCAGACTTTATATGCGTCCATTGCTAATTCCAATTCCAAGGTTACAAATCCATGCAACCAAACACTACCTTAGGATGCATCGGACTGTTAGAATTGGAATTGGTAACGAACACATGTAAATTTATACATTCTTACATGCGTTCATATCTAATTCTAATTCCAAAACTTCAATTCCATGAGACCAAACACTACCTTAGGTAAGGTTTGGAAGCACGAAATTAAATCCTCGAAATTGGAATTGGAATTAGTGAGTGTAAATTTTTTACATGCGTTCCAATTCCAAGGCTCCAATTCCATGAGACCATACACTACCTTAGGTAGCGTTTGGAAGCACAAAATTGAATCCTTGGAATTGGAATTGGAGATTAGCGCATCTAATTTTTTACCTTTTTTACATGTGTTCATTTCTAATTCCAATTCCACGGCTCCAATTCCATGGAACCAAACACTACCTAAGGTAGGGTTTGGTCGCATGGAATTCGGATTCGAAAATGCATGCAAAAAACTAAGGAAAAACACATTATAAATATTTTTCCGAATTCCAATTCCATGGCTTCAATTTTGTGCTTCCAAACACTACCTCAATTAATTCTATTTTCGAAGCTCCAATGATTTTAAACCAAACCAAACACCACCAAAGTTGAAATTAGGACCATAATTTCTTGAAAATCAGTAAGATAGCGTTTGATTTCACGGAATTGGTGCTTCGGAATTGGAATTAGAAATGAACGCAGGTAAAAAAAAAAATACATTCATTAGGTTCTAATTTTCAATTCTCGGGCTTAATTCAGCCCTAGCATTTTCTACCTTACGCAAGTATCGAATCATAGGAAGTCAGTCCAAGGATGATAGAAAATCACACAACATTGAAGGGTGATATGCAATGTGAAAATCACACAACCTTCAACTTTGATTTCATTCATCAAATGAAAATACTACCATCAAGAAGAAAGCAAATGTATATGCAATGTGCAAAACTGAGGTGCGTTTGGTTAGTGTTTTTGCTTTTCTGTTTCTACTTCCAATAAACTAAGATGGGAATTCTGTTTCCAGTCTGTAGTATTCCGGGAATGGAAACATGTTTGGCAATGACCACTATCTTGAAATTTCTTCTTTCAATTTATGAGAACAAAAACAAAAAACATGTTTGGTTGCAACATTGGTTCTTTTTTTCTCTTTAAATGTATGATGGCCGGTGTGGTGGTGGCCGGCGGGGTAGTAGTGGGAATAGTAAAAATCAACATTTTTTTTGTTTCTTAGATTCTTAAGGAATTTAGGAATTACTCCCAAAAATTTGAGAACAAAAACGTGTTTACCTTACGCGTTTTCGTACATTAATCTCAAAATTTTGTGAGTAAGAACAGAAATCTGGGAACGGAAACAGTAATTGACAATGACAAATAGTTGACAATGACAACACAAATGTAAATTGTTTTCTTTCATTTAGAAGCATAACTGGATAATGAAAAGGAACAGAGAACTAATAGCATACCAACATTCAACCAAAAATAAGTGATTGTTGAACCTTATCAGAACTATATTTTTCCTTCCAATTTAACAAGAAAACAGGGTGGCTCTTTACTCATCAAATTGAAAAGCTACCACATGTTCATGTCACTACACTCTGACCTGGTTTTCATTCCTGTCAGGAGGACAATTTTTTTCCAGTTTTGGCATTTTAATTGGTTACTATAGGAACCCAATGGGTCTAACTCACTCTCAAAAGACGTCTTCTAAGAGGAAGATTGCCCTAGGCTTATAGCTCAAGATTAGGTAACACAAACGATGTGAGATTGAACAGTTACTATGTTTCAGATCCTTTAAAGGATAAATTTGACTATCCATCCATTAAGTTTAGAGGTAGTGTAAAACGGTCCTTCGACTTCCCCTCCCCCCCCCCCCTCCCCCCGTCTTCAAGTTTCTAGATCCCCTGCTGACACCAACCTAGGAAAAAAAGGAAACACATGCCACCATTTATTTCAATGCAAATGCTAAAATACCGGTGGTTCAGTTGAAATAACGTACGTGAGCTTGACATTTCTCCACCATACGGTGCTTCTGAAACGCCGAGTCTGCTTTCTAAAGCGAAACGTATTTCCTTGCATATTGGCAGTTTTATCGACCAACAATTCCAAACGATCACCTCTATCTAGAACTTTATCGATATTCTCTATCATGACAGTGCGCACCTGTAAGAAAAAAAAAACATGAATTTTTCAAACTATAGATAGGCAAAAGAAACAATAAACCAAGAATAACATAAACTCTAACAACATGTTTGGTAGGAGGTAATAGAATCGCATTCAGATAAATAGAACCAAATTTTGAATGGACATTCATTAAAATTTGGATTCCATTCATTCAAAACGTGATTTTATTACCTCCAATCAAACATGCCATAAGTTTCCAAATTCAGATAAATAGGAAGAGTTGAATGTAAAACAAAGCTATGCTATACCTCCTTGATGTGGTCATAATACATCAAGGAAGCAATGTATAGATACCACAGTGGCGTTTGGTTAGTGTTTCTGTTTTTCTTTTCTACTTCCAATAAACTAGGATGGGATGGGATGGGAATTCAGTTTCCGTTCTGAAGTATTCCGGAAATAGAAACACGTTTAGTAACGACCATTGTCCTGAAATTGTTTATTTTAATTGTTTCATTGTCCGGCATCGTGGTGGAGGCCGGCGGGTAGGGGTGTAAATAGTTTTGTGGGAGTGAACAAGAATCAATATTTTTTTATTTCTCAGATTCTTAAGGAATTAAGAAAATATTCCCAAATTATTCCCAAAATTTTGGGAACAGAAACGTGTTTACCAAAAGCGTTTTTGTACGTTAATCTCAAAATTTTGGGAGTGGGAACAGGAATCAGGGAACAGAAACAGTAACCAAACAGAGCAAGACCTACAAAACACTTACTCAAGCAGGAAGATGTCTATTGGCTACAGAAGAATCTGTTTCTGCTTAAATATCATAATCCAATTAACTACCATATACAGCCAAACAGCGCAACTAATGGTTAGTGAAAGATTGGAACTACTAACATAGACGGCTAAATTTTGATATCATTTTCTATAAGATACTTCAATGGCCAGCCAAACTAGAAGAGCAAAACTTGCACACTTACAATTCAAGATAAGATTTTATTTTTTTATTAGAATAAATAAATAAAAAGACCCACCTGACTCATTTCACCTTTCAATCTGTTTATCCTATCTGCATTTGGGTCATTTGAGTAATACTCCATTTGTTGGCTCAGAACCCTTGAAAATTCTTCATTCATGGCATAAGCTTGGGCCGAGAGAACTGCCCGACCATAAGTTCTCACAAATCTTTGATGAATGTCTTCAAGGAATGCAAACGGAATTCTCCCTGCAGAACGAATCAAGATATTACTACACTACAGATACTCTCATCTACAAGCTGCATCGGTATGACAATGTTATGAAAGAAGCATAGTTGACACAGTGACTAATCAAAATAACATTGTGAACCATTTCTTAAACTTAGTCAGCACATAAATTCATAGACATGTTCTTATTCATCCATTCTTGTACTCCATGAATTTTTAGAGTCAATCCTCGAGCTGAGGGCATCAATGCTACAAATGTGGACGGAAGACCCAAGGATCTTATCTAATATATGGAATTAGCATGAAACATGTTTTACAAAGGTTAATATTCATAGGAAAATGAATCATGGAGCATCATGTTGCAGAAGAAGTTGGAAGATGTAAGGAAAATCATTTCATGTATCTTGCATAGGAACCTCCACAACATTTTGTGAATGAATGTCAATCCAATCAATATCGCGTTGATCAATTCCATATTGTCTTCCTATATCTTTTTTTCGTTTTTATGGATCTCATGAACGATTATCAAACTAAACAAAAACCGAAATCGACATCTCAATTCTCGAAACCACACCTCCTTACTTTATCAAAAAGAAGGAAGAACAGCATTTCAAAGGATTAAACCATGAAACATCAATCAATTGATCATAATTAAGACAATTAAGCAAGTCAACCCGGAAAAAAGAAAGCAAAAAGGAAAAAGCGCGATTCGAGCCACTTACTTCCGGCGGTGTCGTCGGCCATGCAGAGAACCGTGAGTCCATCGGTGCGTTTGACGTGGAAAATATACCGATCCTGAGAGTACGACACATTCGTGTCGTTGTTCCCCGGAATCTTCTCGAGAATCTGCTTGGCGATGGTGCTTGCGTTCGTCGACGTTGAGCTGAACTCCGCCAGAACCACCGATCCCCTCGCCACCAACACATACAGTATCGCCATCTCTCTCTCTCTCTACACACAAACGGATCGCACTGCTCCGCTTCGTTACCCCTCTCTCTCTCTCTCTCTCTCTCTCTCTCTCTACAAGGGAGCAGAAGAGATCCGAGAGATGGGGAGAATCGAGCTTATTGTGGGAAAAACAATGGATCGAAAAACTAGGGGTTTGAATTGGGGAAATTGACTGCTTGGTAACAGGTGTGTGTTTGTTTGTGGGGAAGATGAGTGCATGAAAGCTGGATGTGACCTGGGGTGACCCCATCGTTTCCGATTTCTTATGCTTGGAAAATAATGAGATTTATTTTCGGGTAATTGTTGACTCCAAAGAAATCGGGGAAAAAAAGGGAGAATTTTTTAGCAGACCGTTAGCTAACTATTTCCATTCTAGAAATTCTCATTCCATTTCTAAATTTTTGGAAATTCTGTTTGAGAATAACGTTTGGTAATTTTTGTTTCCGTTTATATTTTATTCTCATTTGAGAATTGTGCCCACTTTTTTCTTAAGAAATGAGAAATAAAAAAAAGTTATTTCTCATCATTTCCATTCTATTCTTAAAACACATGATCACTATTCACCCGCGCGGCCAACTACCTTCCGCCGCTGCCGACCACCGTCCTCCACCGTCGCCGGCCATCTCCGGCGACCGTTGCCGGTCACCGTCCGGTCGAAAATTTTCCGGCCACCGCTGTCCGGCCGTCGTCGCTGGCGGGCGCCATTGCCTTCCGGCGTCGCCGGCGCAGGAGCCACCTCTGGGAGTCGTCGCCGGTGCCAGATCCACCTCCGACCGGGCGGTGCCGGCGCCGGAGCCACCGCCGGCAGGCCAAAACAGAAAGGAAAAAAAAAAAAGATTTTAGGATAAAATTGTTACCAAACACAATTCCCTTCCCAAAACAAAAAAAAAAAATTATCGTTACCAAACGCGATTCTACTCCCCAAGAAGAAAACAAAATTCTCATCCCATTCTCATACCACTGCTGGAATGGAAACAAAAACGGTTACCAAACGCCACCTAAGATTTCAAAAATAATTTTATAAGAACTATTTCATGTGTAAAAAAATTATTGTTACAAGACTCCATAAAATGGTATTTTTATCAAATGGGACCTTTGGGCAAATTTCTCAAAAAAAAAATAGTTTGATGTTCAGAAAATTACGCATCCGAACGAGTTAGTCATTCACCTTGTGTGGATAAAGGGACACTAGTGGGTATATAAAAAAAAATAATGGTTGTATTTTGATTTTTTTTTTTTTTTTAATTTAAAAAAATTGCATTTCAAGTTCTTTTATATTTTATTAAAAGAATAAATTAATATTTTATTCAAAAATATAAAATAATTTAGGTACTTTTTTTCGGTTTGTTTTGCATTTAAAATAATATTTTTAATTTTTTTTTTTTAAAAAACACGAATTTAAGTATTCTTTCAAATAAAAAGTTGATTACTTTTAAAAAAATAAAATAAATATATATATATATATATATATATATATAATCAGAGATCAATAGAGATCTACGCACTTCGACTCTCTCTATACTCTTTTTTTTTTGAGATCTTGGTGAACAATTTACAAATTTAAATTTTTTACTCTTACAACCCACGGACTCCACTCACTACATTATTTTTTTCGGAAATTCAAAGTTATTACGTTACATGAAATCACTATGATTTTTTCATGTAAAAAAATTTAGTAAATTTTATGGCATCCAATAACTTTAGATTTTTGACATAATTATTAGATTTCTAAAAAATTATTGCATCGAGTGATTGAAATGAATAATGAGTTGCACAAGTTTGGGGTTATGGCAAAAAATAAAATAAAAAATTTGAGGTTGTTGGTTAACAGCCCGCAAATTTAAAAAAAAAAATCTTATGAAATCTATGCATTATAGTAATTTTTTCAGAAGTCCAAAATTACTATACCACATGAAAGTTACTATAGTTTTTTCATGTAAAAACTTGTGTAACTTTTATGACGTAAAGTGATTTTAGACTTCTGACAAAATTATTAGATTGCGTTTGGGTAAGGGGTTTAATAAATTTAAGGGATTTCTGAAATGAAGGGATTTCAAAATTCTGGATTTTGAGAATTTTGAAATCCTTTCATTTAAAAAATTCCATGTTTGGATAATTGTTTGAATTGAATTATTTGGAATTTTTTTTTTGTTCTATTTTTTATCTCAATTCTGAAGAGAAAAAAAACAAAAAACCAAATGCTTGAGCGATGAACCAAAAGCAACCGAAGAAGATCACGAAGAAGTGACGAAACAACCGAAAAAACCAGAAGCCAAGAAGCAAATCAAAATAAAGAATGATTGCGATTTCGATTTCGATTTTCACATAGAAATCGATTTCGAACCCTAAAATCGAAATCAATTTTGAACCCTATTTCGTCCTTCGCTTTCGATTTCCACATAGAAATCAATTTCGATTTCAATTTCGCCGTTCAAAAACGAACGATTCATTGAGGAAGATCGTTGAATGAAAATGAAAACGAAGATCGTTTGCCGTCAAATGAAAACGAACGATTTCATTGAGGAAGATCGTTCGCCGTTCGCCATCAAATGAAACTCCGGTCGCCGTCGCGAAGCTCTGCTCTATGATCGCAAAGTGTTTGTCACGAAGAAGAGAGGAAGAAGAGGCAGAAGAACGATGGAAGGATTTCACAAATTACACCTCTCTCAAATTCATTTCTAATTCCCTCCATTCACCCAAAAAAGAATTTTACAAATCATTTTTTATATTACACAAATAAGGGATTTGTCAAAAATAGATTTCAAAATCCCCTAACCAATTGAAATCCTTCCTACAAATCCTTCGTCCAAACAAAACCTTAAACTTCTCAAAAAATTATTATACCAAATGCGTTGAATGGATAATAAATTGCAAAAATTTGGAGTCATCCCAAAAAAAAAAAAAAAAAAAAAAATTATCCATTTTTAAGCATTATCCTTCCTGAAAACATAAAATATTAATTTTTTAAATATAGTATAATTCCAATGGGGGTAAAGTGTTAAATAATTAAAATAAAATAATTGTACATTTCTTTATTTTTTATTTGAAGATTACTATTGTTTTAATAAAGTAATAAGAGCCAAAACACGATAATATTGCAAATCTATTGATAATATTTTAAACTCAACTCCAACAAACGTCGAATTATCATTAAAATGTATTTAAATTAAGCATATAATAAACTTTGTTGATGTCAAAAATTGGTACACACCAATAGTATGGTCCGGTCAAAAGACACGTAGATTTTCCTTGTTGTGGTGGAGTGGAGAAGTCATGAGCCCCGTCTTTTGTGGTCAACCCGTTCAGAGATATTCGAGGTCCGAGGTTTTTGTTTGTCCAATTCGAACTGAGCTCCAAGTTGTACCTGCACAAGGACCCACCAGGACTTACCCCAGTGAAATCTCTCCAGCGTGAGAGTAAGCTCTCGAGGAAGAAAGACTGATATGCTTCAAATTAGAGATTGAACATTACCTTCGCATTTTTTTAGGCATTGAAATGCTCCGGTATTTATAGAAATGGTGAGTGCACAGTGATGGACTTGGGCTTATTGGCCCATTAGGAGAGCTCATTTGCCTTTTCGGAGATTTGGTCGGTAGACTCTGGTTGGAGAAATCTGATTGGCGACCTCTGGTTGAAGGATTCTAGTTGGCACTATGCAAAAACTGTCACGACCTGTCCCAGACACCTGTCATCCCAGGACCGGCGTGACGACAACATGACATCACCTGTTTCACTATTTACTTCTTGATATATTACATAATTACATAAATGTACTATACAATTTAAATCATACAGCAAGTACGTAATCTTTCACTATCTTATGTTTTTTTTTCCTCTTTAACAGCTCAACTCAAAAACCTCCCAGATGACTCCACCTAATGCCAGTAGGGGACCGTCTCCTAAGAAATCACCTGCGAGTGTACTGCCTTCTTAGTAAAACCATTTTTATACATAGCAACAATATATTTCATAAAATCCAAAATTTAAATAGATCAAGCGTAAATAAATATAAACACCACATAGAGTTGGTAAAATCTCTAATGTCAAATAAGCAATGGAAGTAAAGCAGTATAAATTCAGTTTCCAAACACCCAATTAATAATAAGTTACCCAGTATATGTAAAACACCACTATTTAAATCACACACCTCAATCCCGTACCCACCAGCTAAGCCGTAGTGATCGTTTTAACCTCACGATTGGGAGTTGCAACGGTATCGTATCCCATAGGATATGCCTTCCTAGTGGAATATAACAACGCTCCGCTGGACTATGTCAGACGGGTGAAACAACGCTCCATTGGACTAAGCCAAACGGGTAAAACAACGCTCCGCTGAACTAAGCCAAACGGGTGAAAAATCTACCACCAAAACAACAACTCATCTCCATCTCAACAACAACAACTCAATAGAAAACATCAACGCTCTGCCGAAGCAAATAAAATCAATAGTATCGACACAACAATAACAACATTATCAACTACAGATCAATAATATCAACATCTATCTCCAAAACCGATTTAATCCAAATATCATTTTTCCATCGTCTTTTAAAACCAATTAGATTTAACAAATCATGTTTTTCCCACCTTTTTATTAAAACCACCAAATCCAATATATTATTTATAAAGTCTTTCTTTTTTTAAAACCCAGACATTTCAATGGAAATCCATTTTACCAACTCACCCACAACTGGCTTGATCTATATAATTTATCAAATTCGTACAGTTAAATAAACACATATCTCAGCATATTTATATGGAAAATAGTTTGGCAAGAAGGGCAGTACACTTATCTGATATCCGCTTTCGTAACCTTTATCCGACTATCCCCTATCCGAACTCCGGTGCCTGCGAACCTAACGGTGACAAAACCTAAATTAATACTTTTGTATAAAACAAACTAATCACGCCATGAAATCCTAATTTCCTCAATTTCCTATTTCCCATCTTTTATTACGAAATATAACTATTCAACTAGTATCGTTTCATTACGGTTTATTATTTATAAACTCTGTTCTTATAAACAATCTCAAGATTTATTATTTTCATTTAATTACTCTAAGGTTAAAAAACTAAATTTAGAATTCTCAACATAAATTAGAAAGGTTACCCGATTAAAATTTTACCTGTTTCCGAATCCACAGCCGGCCGCGAATTAGGTTTTTATTCTGGGTTGTTTGTGTAATTTTCTCATTTTTCCCTCCTTCTTCCTTCTTCTTGTTTTTTTTTTTTGTTTTTCCTGTTTTCTGCTTCGCCGCCGATACTATCGATTCGCCACCGCTAATCCCTGGCTTCGATCAAGCCCACACATCCACAAGGACAGAACACCCACGACGTCGGACGACCGACCGGAACACTCGCCACGCCGACCGACTTTTTTTTTTTTTTTTTTTTTTTTTTTTTTTCGTTTTTCTGTTTTGATTCTGCTCGGCCGCCCCTCTCTCTCTCCTCGCCATCCGACCACCCTCAACGATCATTCACGCCATCGCCGGCCACCCTACACCGATCACGTCCATAAACACGACACACACCCACATATCGCCGAAGCACACACGACAATACACACCCACTCACCGAACGTCAGCGATGGACGGCGACGATCCCGCACCTCCGTAGCGAACTACCGATAACCCACACCGGCAACCCACAACTGACGATGAACCGAACTCACATACACACACACACACACGCTAAACGCCCGACTGAAACGCTCACCGCCGACGAACCATCCTCGGACCGTCGGACCAACCTTTCTCTCTCCTCTGTTTCTTCTTTCTTTTTCTGTTTTTGATTCCTGGTTCAGCCGACCGCCGGTGACTTCTCTCTCTCTCCTTTATTGTCGCCGACTGCCGGCGACCTAACCCCCCACACAACGATGGCGACGCACACCCACACACGACCGGACTGAACACACCACCGGCGACGACAAAACCTTCTCCTCTCTCTCTCTCTTCTTTATTTTTCTCGATTCTTCGCTCCCTCTTATCCCTATCTGTGTGTGTGTGTATATATATATATATATATATAAAATATGTATACATGTGAGAGCCCTCCATGCCGGACAGCCCCCCATACCTCTACCAATTCCCACCTTTTTATGTATATTTATATATATATATATATATATTGAGATATTTTTATAAAATTACACAAGTCTCCCCTTATATTATGTTGTGGTAGAAATTAAACCCAAAAGTATGTTTTAAGTTTTTTAAAATTTCAATACAACCCCCTAAAATATTAATTTACATAATTAATATCGTAGTCTACCTCGATATTTCAAAATATTTTTAAAACGCGACTTAAATTATTCGCATATGAAAAGTCGGGGTCTTACAAACACCCCACAGATGGGTTCACTTGGTCCTCTTTCGTCCTCTAATCGGAGCTCAAATCATGAGGTATAAGCTTCAGCTAGGTTCGAGGTTTAAGCTCGGCCAGGTCTAACTAAGCTCGACCAGGCCTTGAGGTCTGCCATCCTCTGGTCGGTCACCCCCGGTCAGTCGTCCCTTGGTCGACTATTCAATCAAACTCTGTCACACCCCACCCCGAACACCTTAACCGTGGGGTCGGTGTGACAACTATATGTCATCACCTGACCGACAAACCAACTTAATGAAACGACTATTTTCATAAAACAATATACAACCATCTATACGACATATACATAACTTAATGCTACGAGAATACACTCGTTCCCAAAATAAATACAACCTACAAATCAAACGTTGTGAACCTCTCTTAGGTTCACCTCAGCCGACTCCCCAAGAAACCCTTACACGACTCCATCATGGAACTCTACTTAGCGCCAGTAAAGGACCGACTCCTAACTGTTTCACCTGCAAGTGTACTGTTTTCTTAGTAAAAACATTTTTTAAAATAATAATATCTTCTAAGTAATACCACATTTAAATGAATCAAGTATAAGTATACAAACATCACATTTCTAATTAAAATAACCATAATATAAGCAGTGGAAGTAAATCAATATATATAAGTTCCATTCAAACTCATCCAATATAAAATAATACCAATCACCAAATATAAGTAAAACACCACATCTCAAAACACCACTCTACCACAACACACACTGGCTAGCCATAGTGATAGTTTAACCTCACGATCGGGAGTTGTAACAGTACCGTAATATCCATAGGAATGCTTTCCTACGAAATATACACACCCATTTTGGGGAGAAATATAATCCACACTCCTTACGAGGAGAACTATCCCCATCCCATGGGAAGAAATTCACACCTCTTACGGGGAGAAATATAATTCACACCCCTTTTAGGGAGAAAACTATGGCATCGTCCAAATCAACAATATCGTCAAAATCCACACCCCTTACGGGGAGAAATATATTTTACAACATCTTTAAAAATTCACACCCTTTATGGGGAGAATATAAATCACACCCCTTTCAGGAAGAATTTTCAAAATTACATTTATTCAAACCACACCTCTTACAGGGGAGAATTTCCAAACCACGTTTTTCTCTCTCTTTTTAAAAGTACCACCTATTTAGTAAAAACCATTTTTCCACCTTTGGTTTTAGAAAACCAATCATTATTAAAAAATCAGATATTTTTCCACTCTCTTTTAAACTACCAAAGCCAACGAATCATTTTTCAATTTTCTTTTAAAATCAATATAATTTACCGAAAATCCATTTTTTCCAACTCACCCAAAATCTGCTTGATTCATATCATTTATAAAATCGTCCTGTTTTGAGTCACATATTTCATCATATATATATGAAAATATATTTTTGCAAGAAAACAGTTCACTCACTTGATTATCCGTTTTCGAAGACTTTGACCGCCTATTTTTTACTAGTACTCCGGTGCCTGCGAACCTAATAGTGACAGGGTCTAAATTAAATTAATATTTTTTTGTAGAAATAACCTAACCATGCCATAAAATCCTAATTTCCATAATTTCCTATTATATGCATTTTATTATGAAATACTACTATTCAATTAATATTACTTCGTTACAGTTTATTATATCGAATTTATTCATGTGAACGGTCTCCTTATTTTCTATCGCCATTTCAATTTAGACAAATAAATACATATTTTAAAAAAGATCGAAATTCTACCTTTTCCGAATTTTTACGTCGGCCACAAGACTGGATTTTTTTATTTATTATTGTTTGGGTGGTTTGTGTAATTTCCTGTTTTTCCTTTTTTCTTCATTCTTCATTCTTTTCCCCGCTTCTTCTTCGTTGTTTCTGTTTTCCAGTTCTGCTTCAACCGCTGACAATACTCTCTGTCGATCCTCCCCGTCGGCGTTCACGCACACGCACACACAAAACGATCGACACGCCCCACCGGAGGAACACACCCACGCCGACAACCCATACGCACACCCACACGATCACCGGCGGCCCATGCCCACCGGCGACAACCTCTCTCTTACTAACTCTCCGACCGGCCAAACGATCGACACCCACCACCGGCGACCGAACAACCGACCATTGAAACACACCCTGACCGATCAACCCACACACATCGCAACACACACAACACGTATAGAACACCCACACGCACACACACACACACATACAACAACACCACCATCGGCCAAATTCATGCCGCCGCCGCCACTTCCCTCATGCGATTTCCACACACACGCGGTCACGACAGTGGAATTAACACACACATACACACACAACAGTGGCAACACACACACATACATGACAACACCCACGCTGACGACGCCATACCAAAACATACCCACACACATACACGCAACACACACACCCATCATCACCATCGGAACACATACACGTACACAACTGTATTAAACAGAAGACACACACACAAAGCCATCGATGAACGGCAATACACACACGAACCTCACACACACCCACTTACCGGCGACGACGGTGACGATCGAACCACATACCACCGCTACCTTCGTCGGACCAAATCACTGACCGAACACACACATACATGGCAATACATATACACTCTGGATAGCACCCAACCGCCGGCGAACCTTTTTCTCTCTTCCTCTGCCGCCGACCCGTCTCTCACTCTCTCTATCTCTTTCTTTCGTTTCTAGATTCTTCTCCGTTGGGTGTGTGTGGGTGTGTATGAATATATGTGTAATTAACCGGCCGGCCAAGTGGCCTCTTCTCCTCCACAAATTTCCACCGCCTCTCACTCACTCTCTCTCTCTCTCTCTCTCTCTCTCTCTATATATATATATAGCTCTTAAGCCCCCTTAAGTTTCATGTTTTTATTTTTTATATTTTGAAGATTTATACTTTGACCCCGTAAACTCTTATATCACATATTTAATTTCAAAATCCACTCCACTATTTTAGTTAGGATAATAATTTAAACTTATTCTAAATTTTAATGTTTATGAAAATTGCAATTTATTCCCTTCATGATTTGTTGAGATTTTAATTAAACTCAACTTCAATTTTAACGTTTTGAAAATTTACGAATTAACCCTTCACATTCACAATTAAATCATAATTTATACCATCAACCCCGTTATTTCTGAAATATTTTAAACACAACTTAAATTAGACGTATGTCCAAGGTCGGGGTCTTACAAACTCGGTCAGAACGTCGGTCCACATGTAGGGCTTCAATAGGTGATTTAGGGGTGACCAAATTTTACCATCATCAGTTGCCCCTTACTCTTTAGTAGTGAGGTACAATGTACAGGGAAATAGTGGTGGTTGTGTTCAACCTTGATGCCAGACCGGAGGTCGGTGGTCCCAAGTTGGCACAAAATTCAGACTTGTATAATTTTACAGTACTTGTTACCTGTACCACCCGTCCCTTAGGTTGTAGCCAGAACTCTGATCGGAAATATTTGCTATGCTCGACGTTATTCATTGTGTTGTAATTTTTTGAACCTATATATACACATGAGCAGAAGCGACTCGAGAGCTCGAGCTCGGGTGAAGCCTAGAGATCTCTTCCTCGGTGATGATGACCGAGTAGGGTTAGATTGGAGATTGAGCTCAGGAGGTCTTCAAATGTTCTCTCTTTTTGAGGTGGTCTATCAGAGTCAAATCGGAGACTGAGCTTGGGTCCGTCATTTTTTGTGAGTTGGTCAAAATTCTTCCGTTTTGGCAAAAAAAAAAATAAATCGTTTTCCCTATATTGACGACGACCGAGTCGAGGATGAGCATTTCCTTGTTCTCTAGTTGGAAAGACACGAGCCCTTCTCGGAGATCACATAATAAAGAGCTCGGAGGTCTTCTGAGGAGCTCTGGTCAACCATTCTTTGGGCGACCATCCTCTAGGCGGCAAACTTTGGTTGGAGCTCGACTGGGGGGTCTACCTTTTGGCATTTACCGAACAGAGGGTGCTCAGAAGTCAGGATTCTTCAATTGACTTGTAATGTCCTCTACTGGTTAATTAACCATTTAGAAGAAGACCCTGCTTGGAACGTTCTGAGTCATCAAAAAGTTAATTATGTGGGGGAAAGGTTCTACTCGACACTTTTTGGAAGGGCGCTTCTAAACGACATTTTTTTGGAGAGGATACTATCTAGACTTTACCGGCTAGGAGTAGCACGACAAAGCGATGCCCTTAAAACTTTTAATGATGCCTGCCAGGGGGCATTGAGGCTGAAACCCTAGACGACGCCTTTGGGGAGGATCTCCATGTAAAACCTGTTGGCTAAGGATAGCTCGGCAGGGCGGTGTACACATTTTACTTTTTGATGTCGCCTCTTCTTTTTTTCGCTTTGCCAGATAGATCTATTCCCCTAAGGACATGGCCCTCTTGTCCCCCGGTCCCAAGCATGAGTTGATATTGGTGAGTTCGTGTTAAGGGGTTAGGCGTCGAGTTCGTCATGGTACCTGGTCGGAGAGTTGAGCTAGGTTGGCTTTCAGAGGTTACCTTTTTTTAGACGGTCGAGCAGGGCCAGATCATAAAATGATCTCAGCTTGGAGGTTCCTTCTAGGTCACATTTCTGAGCTCAACACGGTCTTTGAGCTCGACAAAGTCCCTAAGCTCAACACGGTGCCTAAGCTCAGCTCAACGCCTAAGTTGTTTAGGGTCAGATGTATTGTTAGGGGTCTCCTCTTATGTCAATGCCACCCAAAACTTGTTAGGTGTCCTAAGCTCAACAAGTTGCCTGAGCCGGCACGGTGTTTGAGCTCAGTACGGTGCCTGAGCTCAGAATGATATGACTTTAGAAGAGGAGAAGGCCATTTTTTCATCTTGTATTGTTGGGTTCTGCACGGTATCAAAGCCCGGTGAGTCTCAGACCAGCTCGACAGACTGAAGTTGTCACACCCCACCCCGGGGACCCATCACCCGAGGCCGCATGTGATGTCGATATAACGCCACTTGCCTAATCAGCTAAATACATACAGATGTACATATATACACGCACTACTGTAGATGTATTTTTCTCTCCAAAAATACCTGAACCTCTCTCGATTCGCATCCGACCGGCTCACTTCCAAAATGTCACTACCTCTAAACTCTATCTAATGTCAGTAGTGGACCAATTCCTAACCGTGGTACCTGAAATCCAAAAATCTTTTATCGGTGTACTGTCTTCAAAATAAAAACATTTAATGAACCAAATACAATTATTAAATACCACATTTCAAAATATTATAATATTATAATCACATACCCGGTCCCACTGCCACCAATAAAATGCAATAATATGATAATAATACCGTATATCGTATACCATATTTGGAACCAGTTTTCAACTGTGACCAATGTAATAAAACAATATACATTTAAAATACCAAATCCAAACATTTTAAATGAATCAACTCAATTATTTTAAATCAATCAATCCAAAGATTTTAAATCAACCTATCCAAGTATTTTTAAACCAACCAGCTGGAATATTTTAAATCCACCAGACCAAATATTTTAACGTATAATAAAATACACTCCACCTCCTCTCCTACTAGCCATAAGATCATTTTTACCTCACGGTCGGGAGTTACAACAGTACCGTACCATCCGCCAGGTTTGTACTCTTGACGGGTCAAACCACTCGCAAAACTAATTCTCCTGACAGGTCATAATATCAACAACCACCTGCCGGACTAACCATTTGGACATGTCATAATATAAACAACCACCTGCCGAACTAACCCTTCGGACAAGTCATAATATAATCAACCACCTGTAGGACTGACACTCTTGACGGGTCATAATATCAATAACCACCTGCTGGACTAATCCTCCAGACATGTTATAATACCTCGCCACATAATCAACCACCTGCAGGACGTGCCCTCTTAACAGGTCAAAACCATCTTACAGAACATGTCCTCCTGACGGGATCATAGCTATGGCATAGTTGGACTAAAAATCATCCTCCACCTTTAAAACCAACTTGATTCAACAATCGCTTTCCACTTTTAAAACCAATTTGATAAAAGAAAAACCATTTTTTTCCCCCTTTAAAACCAATTTATTTCAAATGCATCGCAAAATTATTCATTCTTAAATAAACACATTCCAAACTTTATATAGAAAACAGTACACTCACCTCAATTTTCGCACTGCAAAACTATCACCGTCCAAACCCTGTCGGAACGCCGATGCCTGTGAACCTAATAGCGATAGGGCCTAAATTAATATTTTATTTGAAATGACCTTAATATGAAATGTATGACCCTAAAATGCACAACCTCCCATTTCCCAAATTTTAGTTATGGACAATTATTATTTCGTTCGTTTAGCTCCGTTAATATTTACTGTACACAATTATTAATATTAACGATTACAAAATCATTATCCCGGTTGTGAAAATTTTAATGCTAATAATTTAATTTTCAACGGAAATAATAATCGACTAATTTTAATGGAAATAATAGTTAACGATTAAAATATTGACTAACGAAATCGTTACCTGTTCCGAATCACCAGCCGACCACGAATTGGGTTTTTGGTTTTTATTTGGGGTTGTTGGTGCAATTTTTTCTTCATTTTCTTCTTCTCTTTTATTTTTTCCTTCTTCTTTCTTTCTTTTGTTTTCTATTCTTCTGGTTCTCGCCGCCCACGACACACTCTCTTACCAACTCCCACTGTCGGCGACTCACATACCCACTAACGGCGAACAGCCAACACGCACACGAAACCCACACACTGACGGCGAACGGCCAACACACACACGACACACCCACACCCACACCGAAAAACTCATACCCACTCCGTCACGGATGACCGACGACCGACCACCCACTCACCAAACGACGGCGGTCGTCATCCCACCGACCTCCACACCGTTGGATGAACAACACCCACACCCACACGACATCAACGATGACACACACACACACACACAGCAGTTGAACACACGAACAACACACACACACAAACACACACACATTTGTTTGAACACACACACCCACCGAACGTCGGCAACGATCACACCCACACACGGCTGATGGACGACGGTGATCACACGCACATCGCCGGTGACCAACACACACGAACCCCCCCCACACGTCCAATCACAAGCACATAACGAAACACACCCACACAACCGACTACCACCGTTGGACCGAACAGGAACCACACACGCACCGTCGAGCAAGACGGCGACGATCACACCCTCACCCACCGACGACGATGAACGAAAACCAGAACAGACACACCCGCACAGACAGTCACACACCCTCACACCGTCAACCATCCGACCACCCAACACCGGGTACACCGCCGACCCCAAAACCCAGCTTCTCTCTCTCTTCTCCGTTTTTTCTGGGTTTTTTCTTATTTTCTTACATTCATCCCCCCTCAATTTTCTTTCAATTTTCATTTTAACCTAATTCAAAATTTAAGATTTCTTAAAATTATAAATTCACCCCTAAAATTTTTATTTCAAATTGAAAATAACACATATCACTCCGTTATTTTCTAAAATGCAACTAAAATTATGTACGTGCTAAATTTTGAGTCTTACAGAAGTTTTGTCCCGCAATTTTCCTAAATGAACTTTGCCTGGTCTTGGAGCTCGGCATTGTTGAGTTCTGACTGGCGAAATCCCATAATTTGGGAGATTTTTAGAATTTCTTTTTTGTTTTATCGTAGGTGTATTTCTTAGAGGTTTTATATCTGCTTTGACACCACACGATTTGTGCTCGGCTGCGGAAGGGGTCCTGAGCTCAGCTTGGCCAACCAATTCTAGTCGGTTTTCCTTTGCTCAGCTCGCCATCTTAATGTCTCGTCTTCTTTTTTCCGACCAGACTCTGCTCAATCTCGGAGCTCAGGCTCGGACCTCAGCAAGACTAGATCTCAGGTCGATTATTTTTTAGGAGATGGTGTCATCGTTTTTGCTGAAAAAAATTTGTTTTCTATTCTCGGTTTTCAACTTCTCCCTGAGTAAATCGTTGTTTCACCATATACATGACTTCCCTACCCTCCAGCCTAGCACCCGAACAAATGAAGGCGAGCTCAGGTGATAGATTGTTCCTGGGGGGGGTACTCGCATGGCATCTAGCCCTCGCAGTCCCCAGAGGTGTGACTCTATGGTCGATGCCCTGTTGCGGTTATAGGTGGGTTCTCCTTAGTGAGGCTCATTCCTGAGCCTTTTTGAGTTTTCCCAATCTGGTCATCACAGGAGCATCATTCGTTTATGTCGCATGAGCTCAGCTCAGTTGTGAGGGGTTATATGCTTAACCGTAGGCCTTTAGGTGGATGACCTTGGTCTATCACAGGGTACGAACTATCGACTTGTGTAGGGGGTCCGGTTATCACCCTCGACGCTGTGCGCCGGGATACTGCTTTTTTTTGTAGAACGGCTAGAGGGTTGCTCGTCCCTGTCCATGGTAGGACAGAGGGCTGCTCCGCTCTGCCTCTACGCTGCACTTGTAGATCGACTAAAGGGCTACTCGTCTCCATCCATGGTGGGACAGAGGGCTACTCGTTGATCGTTCTCAATTTTATACCAAATTTACACCCTTAATTTACAATTTTGATAGTCTTTTAATTATTTTTAATTAGTAATAATACAATTTAATATTTTATTGCAGAAATAAAGTCTAAAAATAAATGTGATGATTTGAAGCGCAAAAAAAAAATAGAAGTAGAGGAAAATGGAGTCCAACCAGGCCCATGACCCACGCGCCGACCTACTCCACGTGTCAAACTTTCACTTGCAATCCGATGTCTAAATGGATAATGGTTAACCATTACACACACACACACAAAAAAAAAAAAAAAAAAAAAAAAAAAAAGGCCCACAAATGGAAGTAAAAAGGACTCAAAGGTGGAGCCGTTACTTTCTGGTAAAAATGGCATGGCAATTTGTGGCCATTAATGGCCACTAATTTAGGGAATTAAAGAAGATATTTATAGGTAATCAATTCCAAGAAATAGTTGATTGAAATGGGTGTGAAATTCCTTATTCAGGGGAAGATTCATTGACATTTTGGGAGTTAAAAAGGGAGACCACCTATTTAGTCTTTTTCCATTTTCTTTTTTGGGAGTTTTTTTAGCTTTTTGTTCCAGTGATTTTGTTAGGCCACTGTTGGTGGGTCTGCAGTTTATTTTTTTTGATTTTTTTATACTGTTCCAAAGGCCACTGTTTGGGTAGTTTTCGGCAATAGTTTTCTTTCATTTTCTTTATTTTATTTGCTGGATCTTGTGCATGGTGCTTCAATGGAGTTTTTGCTTAATATTTTTGGGAGAATGAAGAACACATCAATGACCGGCTAAGTTCGTCAAATGAGTTAGGACTGTATTTCTTCTGAAATTTATCGATGTAATTTTATTCTTGTTTCAATTATATTTTATTCTTATGTGTGTAAGGTTGTAAAACGAGAATTGTGGTCTTAAACATTTGTCTTGAATAATTTATGTTCTAAATGTTGTTATAGAGATTTAGATATGAATTTATTTGTATCTCTAATGTTAGATTTAATACCTGTGATTTAGATCTAACAGTTTTACAATTAGTTTTAGTGGTATCGGTACGACTTAATTAGATAAATTATACTAAATGATTGATTCACCTTAAATTAGTTAATGTAGGAATTGAATCGTGAAGATAATTTATCCCAATTAAATAGTCGATTTATCTTTCGCGGTAATATTATCTTATAGTTAATATTATCTGATTACACACAGAATGAAAGTTACATTATAAATTGATGAATTTATGCATGTCCCTAACTTGAGCCTTTATATATATTTTTTCTCAATTAATTAATTTTTTGTTATTTATTATTAAAATTCAAAACCAATCCCAAAATTATTTATCCACATACCAAAAATAAGATATAAAATTAATAATTACAATCCTATCCATGTAGATCGACCATGTACTTAAACATTATACTACGAAATATTTTACGCTTAAATTGGGAATTAAATTTGAGCGATCACTCGTCTCTGCCTTTGAGCTTTATTTGTAGAACAATTGGAGGGTTGCTCGTCTCCGTCCATGATGGGACGGAGAGCTGCTCGTCTCCACCTTTGCTCTACACTTGTAGATAGATTGGAGGGATGCTCGTCTCCGTCCATGGTGGGACGGAGGGCTGCTCGGCTCTGCCTCTGCGCCGCACTTGTATATAGGTTGAAAGATTGCTCGGCTTCATCCATGGTGGGACGAAGGTTTGCTCAACTCCACTTCTGAGCCGCACTTGTAGATAGGCTGAGGGTTGCTCATCTCCTTCCATGGTAGGACGGACCACTGCTCGACTCCGCCTCTGTGCTGCGCTCTATCCTTGACTCGAAGTACTCATATGCGGTATGTCCTCAGTCATGGTAGAACTCAAGCTCGAGCTCGGATGAAGCCCATAGGTCTCCCATTGGTGATGACCCTAGGCTCTACTCGGGCAACTGGGCCGAGAAGAGAATTACCAAACTGGGGATGCCCAATTAGGGAATAGTCGAGCAGCTCGGGAGCTGAGCTCGAATAAGCTTCAAGTGTGTTCCTTTCTGGAGATATCCGAGCAGAGACGGCTCAGAGAGCGGAGCTCGGCAAGGTTCCACGACTTGTCTTCTTGAAGCCTCTTCAAGCTCTATGTGTAATACCCCAAAATTTATATTCTTTTAAAATATTATTTTATATAAATTTAATATTTTTAGGACTGTTTTGTAAATTTATGGTATAAATAATATTGGATAATTTTGGGGATTAAATATTAATTTTAAATTAATTTTAAAAATTTTGGGACCAATGTGTTATTTAAAATATACTTTTAAATATTTTGAGATATAATTAATATTTTTTTTATTTTAAAAAAGACTTAAATGTAAATAATAATAAATATATATATATATATTGAATTGTGTTGTCTTCATATTAAGAAGACAACACAACTCACTTAACATAAATAATGACACGTATATTATAATAATAAATTATAACAATAATACCACATATATGTGATAAGTGGATCAGTATAAACAGGATTATATATATATATATATATATATATATATACACACACACTTATGCATCAATATATAAAAGGTTAGAACATGATAACTTTTGAATGCTTTTTAGCGTGAAAAATTAATACGGTTAGATTTCGGCTTCAGGTTTTAGGTAGAATTTCTAACTCTTCTAATATTTGTATTTAATCTGTATATTGGGAGATTTACATTACTATTGTTGGTAAATTTATCGTTGTTAGTTCGTCTGGGATAATTATGATTATGTGAAAATTATACTAATGTGTTTTATTTATCATGATAATTAAATGCACGTATTAGAGGGGTTAGAGTTCTATTGAGCGTTGGCTCACAACCCCACAGTTTTAATTACAAGACCGGTGAGGGCGAAACGGCGCCGGGATTTATGGTAGAATTTCTATTTGTAATAATAGTAGTTAATATTCACTGTTGTAAAATCGGCTCGAATATTTGATAATTCTAATTATCGTCGTCATGTGTAAAATTTATCATATTTTTATTAATTAAAATATTGATTATTTAGAAAAATTATTGTCGTCGGTAAATATAATTAGTCGCCGTAACGTTGTAAAATTTATTGGATTTTCACGGAATAAATTATTGGATATTCGGTTTATTGTTAATTCTCCAAAGGGAGAACCCAAGTGACGGCCTTGGGAAATCGGGTTGTTACATCATGCCCTGCCTGGGCCTTATGTTCTCCTTTTTTCTTTCTTCCTCGTAACCCCTTCTCGCTCTCTTCTGGTTGCGGTCCTCAGGTCGGCAACCAGGTGCTGCGGTCCAGGGCTGCACAGAGACTGGGGGTGAGGTTCGAGCAAAGATCTTAGGACAACCTCCTATGCCCAAGTCTGTCAATGAAGACGTTCATGGCTACGACGTTTGAGAGGTCCTCGCATGAAATGGACTTTCTTTCATATCAATCCATGTAGTCGTCAAGGTTCTCGCTGAGCTCTTGTTGGAGAGCGGAGAAGTATGCCATGGACCCATGGTCTTCAGCCTTCGTTGGGAGTGGTTGAACTGAGCAAGAAAAAGTTGCTCAATCTGAAAGAAAGAAAAGATTAAGGTCAGGGCCAAGTCTTTGAACCATGACCGGGCAGCTTCGGTGAGGGTGAGCGGAAAAGACTTATACCTCAAAGCCACAGATGCGATGTGCATGTCTCTGTGGGACTTTAAAATGCCGAGATGATCCGCTGGGTTTGAGGTCCCGTCATAAGAAGTCATCTAGTGGTGGGCAAATCTATAGGGCACTACCTCATTTAGGATGTCCTCTCTAAAAGGAGACCTCACCTCGGTAGAGGGTCCCGTCGCTCCCCTCGTGCCCTGTAGTTGGTGGAGGACCGCTTCCAAGTCAACGAAGCGGTACTCCACGATAGCTTCACCCTTGGGCGGCGCCCTCACCTACCTAGCTGCTGCTCGGGTACCTTGTTTTCTAGTTGGCGGAGAATATGAGTCCATCTCCTGCACACTGCAGACCCTGTGCTCGGATCACTCGGTGTGGCTAGGTGCTCTGTTCGACTCAAACTTTAAACGATCCTCAGTCTGACTCCCTTGTGAGGGAAGCGATAGAGAGCCCAAAGTAGCAGGGGGAGTAAAGTCTTACTACCTTGCTCCTCGGTTATGAGGCCGCGGTCAGGCCCTCGGTGTGTGTCCATTGGAATGGATTACACGGTCTTCTGATTCTTGGGGATGCTCCTCTCGCCCTGTAGTCTGGAGAGCTGGTCCCCCAAGGCGGAGGTCGGCAGTAGGCGGAAAAAAAAAGATTTGGAAGTAGGTTTGTAACTCGCCAAGGCGATGTTTCAAATTTTCGATCTTTGATGCTTCAACGGCTCCGGAAGTTTGCCCCACAAAAACTCCTGAGGGCAATGTAGAAGGGCCCATTTTCCCTATTGGGGGGGTAAGTTATCTTCCTTAGCCCGGACGGGGACTGGGGCCCTAGTATCCGACCTAGGGACCCTTGACATTTCTCTAAAGGGTAGAGCGTTCGGGTTGCTATTCACCGCAGGATTTTGTTCTTTTTGTCAAATGATTTGATCAGACCTTGTGATCATCAAGTCTTAGCTGAGTAGGGAGTTAATGACCCGATGAAGGCTTTTTGTGCGCTTCCCACAGACGACGCCAAACTGTTGATGTCGAAAATTAGTAAGTACCAACAGTATGGTCCGGTTAGAGGACACGAGGATTGTCCTTGTTGAGGTAGAGTGGAGAAGTCTTGCGTTCTATCCTTTCTGGTCAACTCGTTCAGAGATGTTCGAGGTTCGAGGTCTTTGTCCGTCCAATCCGAGCTAAGCTCCACGTTGTACCTGCACAAGGACCTATCAAGACTTGACCCGGTGAAATCCCTTCAGCGTGAGATTAAGCACTTGGGGAAGAAGGGCTAATATGCTTCAGTGATGGGCTTGGGCTTTTTGGCCCATTAGGCGAGCCTATTTGCCTTTTGAGGAGATCTGTCCAATGAACTCTGGTTGGCGGACTCTGGTTAGCAATCTCTAGTCGGAGGACTCTGGTCGGCGACCTCTGGTCGAAGGATTCTGCTTGGCCACCTTTGGTCGGCACGCTCTGGTCGACATTATGCAAAAACCCCACAAATGGGTCTGCTTGGTCCTCTTCCATCCTCTGGTCAGAGCTTGGATCAAGAGGTCTGAACTTCAGCCAGGTCCGAGGTCTGAGATCGACTAGGTCTTGAGGTTTGAGTTTGACCAGGTCTTGAGGTTTGAGCTTGGCCACCCCTAGTCAACCGTCCTCTGGTCGACCACCCCCGGTAGGTCGTCCCCTGGTCAGCTATTCAATCAAACTCAGTTAGAACTCTACTTCACATGTAGGCCTCTAATGGGTGACCAAATTTTACCATCATCCAACTTAAAAGAATATTTTATTTCGAGAAAATAATAGAGATAATATTATTTTTTTTTAATTATTTTTTATGTTAAATTACGTGTTGTGATTAATTATATATCCATTCCAAAAATGGAAAGTTCAAAATAATTAGGATTTTTTTTTTGGAAATTGGATGCAATTACTATAATACACTTAGATGTGTTTTTGATAGACAAACTTGGAATTTGCGATCCCAGGTAAGATCGATTCCAGATCATGGGCTCCTTTATAAAATTAATGCATTTAAAGTATGAAAAAACTACATTTGTTCTTTTTCAAATAACGGATTTAAGTGTATTGATACTTTGCACCCCAAAGTTTTACCATTATTTCATTTTGATCCCCATGGTTATAATTTAAAACACGTAACACCTTGAAGTTTTGTAATCATCTCAATTCAGTTTAAATCAAAACAATAACAAACTTATAAATTTGGGTATCAAACAGTCAAACGTTTTGTATCCGACTATATATATATGTGTGTGTGTGTGTTTCTGAGTATTTGGGTCTTTTAAAAACAGTCAAGTACATACAAATTGATTGTTGTTTCCGTCTAAAATTGTAGTGGAGGGATAGTGACTTAGACTGTTGTGGATAATTATACATTCTAATTAAAACCATGAGAACCAAAGTGAGTTTTTAAGTCAAACAATAGGGTTACTAAGGGCTTGTTTGATAACAACTTAATTTTTAAGTGCTAAAAATTAAGTGCTGAAATTTTAAGTGCTGAGAATTTAAGAAGGTTGTTTGATAAAATTGTGCTGAAAATAAAGTCCTGAATTTTTTTTATTTGTTTGATAAGTACAAAATTTGTATGCTAAAAATTATTTAATTTACATAACTACCTTTGATTTAAGATAATGTGAAAAAAAAAAAAAAAAATTGAGAACAAAGCAATAAAATCAGGGTGCCATTTTAAAAAAAAAATTATATTAAAATTAAAAGTAGAAATTAACCTAAAAATATGTAAATATTATGTGTTTTTTATATAGTTTGATTACTTAAATTAAATTATAACAATAATTTAAATATAAAATAAAATTAAAATCATAAAATAATAAAATTAATTCAATTCTCATTAATCATAACTTTAATTAAACCCTCGTAGGGGATCAAGGGTAAAATGGTCAAAATATAATTTTTTTTAAGTGGAAAATAATGAAGTGCATTAAGTAAAATAAAATAAGTGAAGAGATCTTGACTTAATTTTTTATTCACATTTTAACTTAATTTTTAAGTTAACTTAATTAATTAAGTAATACTAATTACATTTATCAAATAAATTTAATTAATTAAGTATTTAATATAATCAATTTTAAGCATTTAATTTTTGTATGCCTAAGTGTTAAAAAAAAAACCAAAATTATGAATGTTTCTTATTTTTACTTTAATATTCCTCCTTACTTTACCTAGACACAATTACAAACATAGCCAAGCCAACCCCGCAAAAATATCCAAAGGGGCCCGGCGTGTCCCATTGGTGCCATAAGTCAGCCGGCTCTCTCCTTCTCCCATCAATTTTTTACTAAATTCCAGAACTATATTAACATAATTTTATAAAATGATAAATTTATTTTTATACTCAGATTTAATCTCGTAAAAATACAGATGAATATTATCCGACTTGAGTTGACCTGAGATATCTCTAATTACTTTTGTGTTTTGAATTTCGATAATTAACTTTAAGGTTGAACGACAAGAAATAAGTGATGACGAAAATACTATAGAGATGTAAAGTATAATTCGATCAAGTCGCGTGGAGAAAAGTGTCATTAACTCAATTTCAATGCTTCAAGTTCGTGAAATAACTATATTTTTGCACGCGATATTCAAGTCCTTTCATATATTTTTTTTTTTAAAATAGCATTTTATGTGGGGATTTTAATCTCTATAGATCTGAATCTATAACACCTAATGCAACATGTCAAATCATCAATAATTCTATTAAACAGGTAAATCGCGTACCTAGATTCATTATAAACAATCGACTATCGATACGGAAATCTGGGACGATCGATCATGAGTAGAGTGCGAATCGAGTGGGTACGTGATTTTCCTCAACGAAATAGTCTGAGTTTCTTAATGGAACTGCCGTTCCTTTTTCAGATGAAGAGAAGGGAGCCGTCGATTGATTTGATGTGTTGGGGACCATAACTCTAATTTTTCTATATATATATGGTGTGATTAGGGTTCTCATAATTCTCTAATCACCCCATAATAAACTGGTATTTATATATTTAATTCACATTTTTCTGAGCAGTCTATGAGTTTATCCAAATTAATTAGATCATTTGTTTTTAGCCCATTAAATTTAAATAAGAAATATAATTGAGTTAATAATATGTTGTCTAATTTAAATTAGGAAACAAAATTTCCTAACACTTTACCCCCATAATAATTTATTTAACAAAATCAATAAAAAATATAAAAAAAAAAAAATCATGAAAATCAATCTAGCTAATTTATAGAATTTTTCCTTAAATCACAAAAAATATGTATAAATATTGGAACAAATATATACATAGTGCACTTTACCTACAAATAGTGATGAATTTAGGTAGACAAAATATCTGTCCACCCCTTTAACATATATTTTTTAAAAAAAAGACATAAATGTTATTTTTTTATTTAAAAAAATATTTTTTATTCTTTTATTTTTTTTAAAAAAATTCTCTACCACTCTTATTATTTGAAAAAAAATATTTTTTACCCTTTTTTTTTTTTTTAAATACATTTATCCCTAACGCATCCCACCTACCCATCCCCATCAATTTTTTTTGTAAAGTTGTTAAAAAGGAGAAAAACACAACACAAAAAACTTAAATAGATATTTATGTATTTTAATTATTTAATTATTTTTAAATTGTTAAGGCTAAAATTGTCATTATAATAAAAAAAATCAATATTTTTTAATTTATAAGAGAGTTAAATGATGTTTGATAAAAAAAATGATAAGTAGATGACCGTTATTTGGCAAATGTAGAGGAAGTTTGCGATTTTAGGCAAAATGACCAGGAAAATAAGTGGAAATACCTGAACAAAATAATATTCAAACCTTTTTTTTTTTGAAAAAGTAGAACTTTTACACCCATATTTGCTAAAATAAATTAAACCTAAAAAACATTCATGAAAACCAATCTACTTATATAGATTTTTCTCTCAAATCACTCACATATATATATACATACAAATACATAACAAATTAAAAACATAGTTTCCTTCTATTAAATTTCTCACATCCTTAAAGAGTTCAAAAATTACTGCTAAAATTTTGGGAATAGTTGAAAATAAAAATGTGTTTACTTACCAAATGCGTTTCAGTAAATCAATCTCAAAATTTTAAAAGCGAAAACAAGAATGAGAGAACAGAAACACTAACCAAAAGGCTCCCTCCCTAAAAGACTATCTTTTTGTTTCCATCTTGTGAATTATTATCCTTGATACTGACATCACAAATTACAAGCATGGCTCTTAGATATCAAACCAGCTCTGCACAAGCCTACAAAAAACTCCAACTGGTAAACACATGTCCTCCTTTTGCCCTCTTCCACTCAATCAAACTCCCATCAACCACCTCACAATCCCTTTTTATATACCCATCACCTTCCCCTTCCCCTAACCCACTCAACCCTAATCTCCAAACTCTCCTCTCTCTCCTCTCTCTAGAGCTATTTCCATGGCTGTTTCTGCTCACCACCTCCTCTTTGCAACCCTTCTTTCCCTCTCCTCTCTCTTCTTCTTCGCCACACATTATCCACTGCCTGCGGCTCATGTTTCCCTAAGCCAGCACAACCTCCACTACTGCCCTAGGGATACCCTTAAGCTTGGTGTCTGTGCTGACCTACTTGGAGGGGTGGTTAACGTTGTCCTCGGGACGCCGGCGTCGAGCAAGTGCTGCAGTCTGCTTGAAGGGCTGGCGGATTTGGAAGTTGCGGCGTGTCTTTGCACCGCCATTAAAGCTAATGTGCTTGGGATTAACTTGAATGTGCCGGTTGCGCTTAGTCTCTTGGTTAGTGCATGTGGGAAATCTATCCCGGATGGTTTTAAATGTGGTTGAGTGGGGGATGGAGTATCTGTTTGGCGTACTGTTCGGAGATTCTTATACTAGTTTTTTAACTGTATGTCGAACGGATAATGTATTTTTATTTGACGTGTTGCATGTGAAATAATTGTTTATTTGTATTTTTTTTTATTTTTTTTTTCATTTTTTTAGTATGGGTGCGAAAGTTGTGATTTATCGTGGTGAAGGCGAATAATTTTTCGCCTTGGTGTTATGTTATTTTTTATGAATTGTGTTTTTTTATTATTATTATTTAGGGTTACATTTTGTTCACTTCTATTTATAATAGTTTAAAAAATTAGCACTTTTTTTTGTATTTAATTTAATGAAATATGTTAAAAATTCTTAAAATTAAATATCCCACCTGAATTTTACATAACATGGACAAAACTACTCTAATTTTAATTTAATTTTTATTTTATTTATAATAAAAATAAAAAGAGAGAGAAAAAGAGATTTTCTTTTCATTATCAATAAATATCGAATTTAAATTTTAAAAAAAATAAAAAACAATTAAAATTCCACCTAATTTTTTTTATAAAATGGATAAATTATCCTTAATTTTAATTTTATTTTATCAATAATAAAATAAATAAATATATATGTATATATATATATCTAATAATTAAAAGTGGAAAAAGAGAGAATATTTTAATGAGGTCAGATAATGTATTTTTCAATTCTACTGGTGGGTTGTTTATTATTTTATAGTATCTTAAGAAAAAATAATTTTTAGAAATATTATTTTACTATGATTATTTATGTAATTTTTAATAATATAATTATTTTTTATATTTATAAAACGTCATTTTTTGATAATTATGTAATTTTTTCAAAATAATTTATTTTTTATATTTTTTTATGTATAAAATTATAATTTGTTGACTTGCAAAAATTGATAAAAGTAATATTAATTTATGGTTTTTTTTAATTATTTTATAGTATATTAGTAAAAAATAATTTGTAGAAATATTATTTTACTATAATTATTTATGTAATTTTTAATACTATATTTATTTTCGATATTTATAAAACATCATTACTTATTAAAATTTATAGAATTTTATTTTTGATTTTTTATTATCAAAAAAAAAAAAAAAAAAGAAATGAAAATTTTAAAATAAAAGTATAATTATTATTTTTTTGTTAAAAAAAAGAGATATATCGATATCTATATCTAATACTTAAAAGTAGAAGAGATAAAATATTTTAATGAGGTTAAAAAATGCATTTTTAAAGCTTTTAGTTGGATTTTAAGTGGTTCGACCCTGCAACGGACTTCGCGCATAACGGGAACTCTGAAGTATCAGACTGTTCTTTTTATATATAAAATAATGAGTGACCTCGTTCGATATTTTTTTAGCTAATTTAATTTTTAATTAATACAAAAATATATGATTAATTCTCTAGTTCATATTTTAAATTACTTCAAAAAATAATTATGATTCAAATAATAATTCCACCCAAAAAAGAAAATAAATACGATATAAATTAATTAAATTAAAAAAAAAAATTGATAAAATTAATCTTAATTTATGGTTCTTCGTTTATTATTTTATAGTATATTAGTAAAAATTAATATGTAGAAATATTCTTTTATTTTTTTAATTATTATTTATTTAATTTTTATTAGTATATTTGTTTTAAAAATTTATAAAACATTATTATTTACTAAAATTTATATACTTGTTCCCAGATATTGCTACCAAAGTAATTAAATGATACTGATATATTTAATACTTTAATATTATAAATTTATTATAATTTTTTTAAAACCGCACAATTCCCTGGTTTAACACTAGTATATATATATATATATATATATATATATATATATATAAACAAGCAAAGGAAGTAGGCAACTGTGCGGGAAAATAATGGTTAGTGATTGTCTCAATCTAATAGACCGTTTGCATGTGACATGACTGGTCCATGTGTAGATGGTCCAGCACACATAGGGACTTGGGCTCTATCATTATTTCATTATTGTCACGATGGACTAGATTCAACATGTTGTTCAAATGACGCATATGCATACTCCTTGATTTTTTAATAGTAGTCGATTGCGAGATTACTTACAATAGCTCCTTATTACCAACATAGTGTAACTCAAGCGGTAAGACATGTTTGAATTAAAGTAATTGAGAGACCTCTACAAGATCAAAGGTTCGAGCATACGGAAAATTATTTGTTAGGAGGGGTAACCACGCACTCTGAACGAGATTAGTATCACACCCTGTTGGGTGTGAGGACACTCTCTGAGTATACAAAAAAAAAAAAAAAAAAAAATTCCCTATTATTGATCGATTTCATTTCTCAAATTGAATCAATTTTTTTGTGACGTTTTTTATGAGAGTTGCAGATGATGAAAAATGATAATATTTTTTTGTTAATTTAATAATAATAAAATAAAATAAAATAAAAAAATATTTTATCCAAAATAAGTTTTGTGGACTTGATATAAAAGTTCAAAAATTTTGGACCTTATGCACTAAATTTTGAAATGGTGGACTGCTGACCGAAACCCCTAAATAAAAAAAAAATATTCATAACGTTTCAATTGTATTATTTTTGTGAGAGAGAAATAGTGAAAATAAACTACATGATTATCTCTTTACTTTTTTACTTAGACTAAATAATCCATCAAAAGTTAAAGATTGAACCACTTAATCCCATAATTGAATTTAACCCAAATTAAGTGACGAAAATACCTACTAATTTTTCGAGATTATAAGTTTCATATTCAGATGAATTCAAATCAGGAACTGCTTTTCTTATGTAAACATAATAATAATTCACGAAAATTACTATTAAGCGTCATGCTGAATCCCACATATTTTACTTTTTTTTGCTAAAATGGTTGACTGAGATGTCATTTTGAAATTATTGTCCAGACAAACGTGTTTGTGTCATTAGATCAAACAAATATGTAATCAAAATATAGTTATTTATAATTATTTTAAGAAATAATTAATGGAATTTTAATTGGTAACCGCCCTTTATTGTCAGAAAATTTACTTTGGCTATATATTTAGGGTATATAAAGACGTTAAACGAGGGCAAACTTTCATAATTAAGTAACCATGTTGAATTTAATATAAGTTTTTCTAATTCAACACAAGTTTTCCTAATTAAAAGATATAATAATAATTTGTATATTGAATTCAACACAAATTTTAAATCCCAACAATCAAAGTTTATAATTAAGTCCCATGGTAATTTTTGTTTATTAAAATGGCTTATTACGATATCATTTCGAAGATAATATTTAGTTAGGTCAAAATTTTCTAATTAAATGATCATGTTAAATCAAACACATTTTCTTTCTAATTAAACGACGCAATAATATTTTGTATGTTAAATTCAACACACAGTTCAAATCCCAACAAACAAACTTTCTTAATTAAGTGGCCATGTTGAATTTCACACGGATTATTTTTATTTGTTAAAATGGTTGATTGATATATTATTTTGAAGTTATTATATAAACGAATGCGTTTGTATAATTAAATTAAGTGAAAAAATAGTTAAAATGTAGTTATTTATGATTAATGAAATTGTAATTAGTAACCGTTCTTTTATTCGAAACTTACATTTTCAATACATATTTAGTCGATATTTAAGGTATGCAACGAAAGAATAAATCCGTTCAAATATTACAAAAGATTTAGAATGTGAATCGAAAAAGTTAAATTATCACCATGTAATATTTAGTCGAATAATTTTTTATTTTTTTTTTAAAAAGACATAAATACATTTCTCTTATTCACAAAATATTTTTTATTCTTTTACTTTTTAAAAATTCACTACTACCCTGTTTTTTAAAAAAAAAATATTTACTCCTATTTTTTAAAAAAATTACATTTTACATTTATCCCCAGTCTACCGTACCCAACGCAACCCCCTCAATCATTTCTTTTTTAATTTGTTAAAAAAAAAGGATAAAAAATATTTTTTAAATAATGATGTTAATGAAAAAAGATAAAGGAGAAAATATTAAAAAAAAAACTCGAAGGGATATTTATGTATTTTAATTTTTAATTATTTTTAAATGGTGAAGGATAAAATTATCATTTAAAAAAATTGAATAATATTTAACTTATAAGGGAGCTAAATGGTGTAGGGGATGACCGGTATTTAGTAAGTGATAGAAGAGATTTATGATTTTAGACAAAATAACAGGACAAATAAGTGATAATATCTGACAAATTATTCGAGAGATCACATGCTTACCAATTTTGGGTCCAAGGCTAAACAATTTTTTTTTTAGTTTCACGTTAAAGTGTGTCTGGATCAGTTTACACACACCTTGACTAATTACCTCATCGGACGATCTTAAAGGTACACTCCCTTACATCGACCTAGTGCATGCATTCATGATTAAATTTAGAATTTAATTTCTCGAGTGTTCTCCAAGCGAATCGAACTCTGATTAACAAGAAAATTTGACATTTCTCTTTACCAACTGGATTAACACTTCTTGGGTTCAAACAACTAATTTTTTGGGGCCAATTTAACACATATCCAAACATCAAGGTTAAATATATAATTTTAGAAATTACATGTACTACTTCGACATTCATTTAAAGTTTGAGGGTCAAAAGTATAATTTTCTCCGTTGCTGAAGAAGAATCCGAGAATCGTAGGAGGTGGCAGATCGGCTCTCTTTAGCATCGATTCTTTCTCTTTTGCTATCGTGCGCCGTAGAAATTGATACTGACGAGGCAAAGCATGAATTTACATGGAGCCCTGTATTCCTTCCTAACTAATTTTCCTCTTTGATCTGTGTGTTCCGACCCGATCGCCGAAACCCTAGCTCTTTCGCCGGCCAATGGCGCCGTCAATTTCGGTGTAGAATCTGAGTTTTTGTTGGAGTTAGTTCACAATAGTGAGGAAACTGTAAAATTTGATCGGAGAAATGCAGAGACAGAGTCCACCGAAGCACAGACACGATGGGACTTCGCCTCTGCCTTTGGGAATGGATTGGAGTCCTCCACCTAAAAAATGGGTGAGTTTTTGCTCCGATTCTCACCGAATTTCGATTATCCTTCTAACTTGGATGGGTTTAATTGTGTTTTGTATGCATGTTGTTTGATCGGCGATCTCCCGGAATGTGATTTTAGTTCACTAAGTAACTTGATGAGGTTCAAATTGAACATGTGATTGTTCTTGATTTTGAATTTCATTCGATTATATTCATGTCCGTTTTTGCATCATATTTGCAATAAATTTGGAATTCATATTTTTAGATCTCCTGGTTATTAATGCACGGAAAACAGTAGATGGTTACTGGGTTGTGGATTGAATCCGTTTCATGAAAGTCATGCTCTCTAATTTAAGGTTCTTGCTGTAGAAGTGATGTTCAAGTTTCTAGGCTGTATTTCAAGCAGAATATGAAAAAGGGAAAGAGTCATAGATCAGACCAGATTAGCAGCTGCTCGTCGATCACCATAAGAGAATGTACTTGAATGCTTTAATTCTGCTGCAGTTTGCCTCTCTTAAGATATTTGTGTGTATGCATATCGCAATTATTGTAATGAATTCAGTTAGGCTCCATTTGGATAAATGGATTTTTTGAATCAAGGGATTTAATTATTCTCATTTGAAAAGAAAATGTTAGTTATCACAGTATATAGTATCAAATGGGATCTTAACAAGCAAGTTTGGAGTAAAAAGAACCTACTATAACATTGAAGTTGAATGGATTTGAAATAACTTCCTTTGCCAAGTCATTTCTAATTTTTTAATTTAGACTCTGTTGAATCTCACATCGCTTGTGTTACCTAATCCTGAGCTATATATAAAGCCTAGGGCAATCTTCCTCTTACAAGGCATTAAATTTCCTTCGATTGGATTCGGACTCGAATGAAGAGTCCTCCTCCATAACAAATGTGAAGCTGTACGACTCAATTCCAACATGATGGATTGGATTCTCAAAGCAGGCGAGCTTGAGTTCTTTCAGTTTGTTGATAGTGAGCTAGGCCCATTGGGTTTCTACATGGTATCAGAGTCAGACCTTTTGTCTGATGTTGGATGTGTTGAATTCCACATCAATATTGGGCCCCCGATATCCGTTTGCAGTGGTTTGTCAAAGTCCACCTTGTGCGTAAAGGGGCATGTTGAATACCACATTGATGTTGGTTCCCTTGATATCTATTTGTAATAATTTAAGTCCACCCTATGCGTTAGGAGGCGTGTTGAATCCCAAATCGCTTGTGTTACATGATCCTGAGCTATATATAAAGCCTAGGGCAATTCCTCCTCTTACAAGGCGTCTTTTGAGAGTTAGGCCCATTGGGTTTCTACAGACTCATAAATGTATGTTTTAAGTTTGTTGATATTCATTGCTTGGTAGAGATTATAAATTCAAACTACGATTGTCAATTGTAAATCCATTCATTTTAAATCAATCAATCCAATTGCAATCTTAGATTGTTCTCGAAACATTTTATTTCTCGAAACAATGTACATAACACCTGGCTTTGTGTTTGCTCTTTTTTTGTTTAGTTGGGAGAGAGGGGGGGGGGGGGGGGAGTATTTACTTCTTTTTATGTTTAGGCTTCCTTCTTATTGTTAAACTTTGTAATTTGTGTAGAATGGGCGGAACACTATTTGGCCACATGATCCTCGATCAGGATGGAGTTACTGCATCACGATTCCATCATGGGTGGTCCTTGCAAAGACAAGAGATTCAGATCCTGTAGTGGTACTAAAATTGAACGACTCTTCAGTCTTTATCTTTCCAAGTTTTAGATGCTGTTTTTGCTGTTATTTGGAATTTGACGCGATAATGTGTTGAATTGATTTCATATTGTTTATTGCACCGTTTTCTTTTTTTTCTTTTTGTAGATTTTTTTTAACTAACCCATGATAAGAATTTTTTAGAATTTTTTTTATTTTTTTATTGAGCAGTTGATTTTTTTCCCTCTTACAGAATCTTAGTCGTTTTCTAATCACATATATCAGAAATTGGACATAAATGGATAAATTGTATGATCACAGCCTTCTGTCTCTGTTATTTTACTGTACTGGCACTAAAAGGAGATTCTTCAGCTGCTAGAATCCTTACTGTTGGAATTGTGCTTGTTAATTTTTAACCAAATGTTATACCTACAGGAGTGTACTGTGTACATATATTTGTTTCCATGCTATATGAGCTTTATGCATTCTCAGTTTTAATTCTATTAAGGGACAGTTCTACAGGGTTCAAGTTGGCTTGCAATCAACTGAAGGAATTACAACTACACGAGGAGTATTAAGAAGATTTAATGACTTCTTGAAATTATTTGCTGCAGTAAGTTCCTGTTGCTGTAATGCCAAATTGTCTTAACTGCCAATTCTAGCGTAGTGAAAGTGTGCTCTTAAATTATGTAATAATCTTTTTTTTTGCTTCCCCCGAATAACATAAATAAAATCTTATATGTTAGTTTTAACTTTATTGGAAGACAAAACACTTTCTGTTTCTACTAGAAAATAATATAGAATGCCCGGAATTCTCTTACTTTGTTCTCATTTTCAGTTAAGAAAAGCATTTCCCAAGAAAAATATCCCGCCAGCTCCACCAAAGGGACTCTTGCGGATGAAAAGCAGGGCGCTGTTGGAAGAGGTAGTCCTCAATACATTTGTCTCTTTTTCAAAATTGTTGCAAGTATTGGTTTTCATACTTCTTGGATGGCACTATAGTTGATACAAAAAAATTTCTACACCAATGGATCTTTGAAACTACCGGGTACTTTATAATATAGGCTTTTTGTTTCTGAATTTTTGTCTGCTAAAATCGTAAGTGAATTTAATTGTATTTTGGTTGCATGTGCCATATGAGAAAGAAGGAAAACGTGCAAGAAGTCTATGACAAGTCCATTAAATTTTTTAAGTGAACATTGTCATTTTTTCGCTGTTTTTGTATGGTTGATTAAGATTCTTAGAAATTTCATATTGTTGCAGCGTCGTTGCGCTCTGGAGCAGTGGCTGGAGAAATTACTATCTGATATTGATTTGTCAAGAAGCATGCAAGTGGCATCCTTCCTTGAGCTAGAAGCTGCTGCTAGGTCATGTATGTCTTTCAACCACATTCTCTACTGAACAAACTTGTTCTTCTTTATCTGATTGAACTTGTTTGATGCTAGAAATACTGAATTTTAATTTGCTATTACGGGTTAACTTCGTTTTGTCTCATCTCATTGATTTCACTCTGATTCTTGACAGCTTTCCAAGAAGAAAACAGCCATTCTTCAGAAGCAACTCCTGCTAGTACCACAATTTCTTCACTTCAGGCTAATCCAAGCTCCAGCCTATCAATGATTGCTGGTAGTACACCACTCGCATCCGATTATGGTAGTGATACTGCTTATGAAACATCTGAGATTGGCACAGCTAGTATAGGAAGGGATAACATCTCTGAACTTGGAATGGAGGATCTCTCAATGGATGAAGATTTAACCAGCCCGATCGAAAAGCTTGTGAAATATGGCATGTCCAATATCGATGAGGGGTTGTTCATGGGACAAGCCATTTTAGACCAGCTTGAAGGTTTCCCTAGGCATAAAATTCATGCGGAAAATAGCACAACGAGTAATGGAAGTGCTTCAAAAACTAATTATCTTGCTAACAATGCTAAGATTGACAAGGTTATTGATCATGCTCGTAAGCTCTCGAGTGAAAGTGTTGGGAGCGATTTGGGTTCTTTAAGAGGTAGTGAATCGTCGAATTCTGGAGTGCCTAATACCTATGGCGATGCTCTTCCCTTTGACATTCCTCCTAAAGGTTCTAGGGTTTCGAGTAGTATGGAAATATTTGGTGAAACCGACATTCAGTCTCCAAATGAAGTGCGATTAGTTCTTCCGCTGGATCTGCGCCAGAAAATGAATAGGGTTATGATGACCATGCAGCGGAGACTGGGTACAGCAAAAACAGACATGGAGGATCTCGTATCAAGGTTAAATCAAGAAACAGCCGTGAAAGACTATCTTACCACGAAGGTATATTCATTGCATGATTATTCTTTTCCATGAGTTTTTTTTTTTCTTCCCATAATGATATGTTCCCACTGTTGAGTGGTTATCTACCACAACCACCATTAGCCATGAAATCAGCCTCCTCTTATGCTCCTTAATGTGTAATTGTCCCCTTCAAGACTAGCTTTATCTGTAATCTGATTCAGTAGATACAAGTGAAAAATCGGACCCAAATTTTATAAAATCTCAGCAATAAAAAAATGACTGCTGCCTGGAAAAATGGCTTACGAGAGAGCTGAATTTCAGCTTATTATATTTTTATACATATGACCTAAAGCACAATATTGACATGTAACTATAGCCACATTAGATACAAACTATCTACCGCTCGCTTTGTGAAATTTTGCTCTACTTCGACGCCTTAGGCCCCGTTTGGTTACTGTTTCCGTTCCTTGATTTCTGTTCCTATATCCAAAATTTTGGGATTAATCTACAGAAACATGTTTGGTAAACATGTTTCTGTTTCCAAAATTTTGGGAGTAATTTTTGAATTTCTTAAGAATTTGAGAATTTTTGTTTTTTGATTTCTATTCACTCCAACAAAATTATTCTCACCACCACCACAACCATGCTAGCCACCGTACATTTAAAGAGAAAAAAAGAACAAATATTACCATCAAATGTGTTTCGCTTTCTCATAAATTAAAAAAAAATATATATATAAAAATAAATAAATTCTCGAGTCGTTACCAAACATGTTTCTATTCCTAGAATATCCCAAAATGGAAACAAAATTCTCATCCAGTATATTGGAAGTAGAAACAGAAAGCAGAAACACTAACCAAACGCCACCTTATGCACTGCAACTCTAATATTTTACTCCATTAGATAATTACATTTCAATATTTGTTAACTTGTGAAATTTTGCTGCTGCTATTTTACTTTCATACTGAAAAAAAAATCACCCTTCTCAGTGTTTATCTTTGTCATGCTTTATCAAGGATTTAGGTTACTTCGATATTTATTTTTGAAGTATGTCACCAGATGTACAAAATGTCATCTATTAGGCTATTGCCATATCTTATTGTTTTCTTTCAGGTCAAAGATTTGGAAGTCGAGCTTGAAGTTACTAAGCAGAAAAGTAGAGAAACCCTCCAGCAAGCTTTATTACTCGAAAGGGAAAGATTTACCAAAATGCAGTGGGATATGGAGGAACTTCGAAGGAAGTCATTGGAAATGGAACTGACGTTGAAGTCTCAGCAGGTTGTTTATTGATTTATGTTCTTTGTTTTTATGCTATGGCACTGTTTGGTAACACTTTTTACTGAATCCCACATCGCATGTATTATCTGATCCTGAGCTATAGGCTAACCTCCTCTTTCAAGGCGTCTTTTGAAAGTGAGCTAGGCCTATTGGATTTCTACGTCGTATTAGAGCCAAGACTTTTGTCTAATATTGGGTGTGTTGAATTCTACATCACTTGTGTTACCTGATCCTGAGCTATAGGCAGACCTCCTTTTTCAAGGCATTTTTTGAGAGTGAGTTAGGCCTATTGGATTTCTCCGCTTTTAAGTACATTTTGAAAAAAAAAATTTGACAAAAAAATACTTTTAGTTAAGAGCAAAAGCAAAAAAGCATAAGTGTGTTTAATAGAGTAGAGATTATATTTTAGTTTTATCCCTATAAGTGAACTTCAATTTATTCCACACCCCCACCCCCCCCCCGAAAAAAAAAAAAATAAAAAAAAAAATCATGGATGATTAAAACAAGGTGGGTGGAGAGGTCCTAGTTCATCGATCACCATCAATCTCTTATAAATCAAAAAACAAAAAAAAAAAAAAATTTGTTTTTCGAAAAAGTACTTTAGATCACATTTTCACTTTTTTCATACTTTTTAAGTACCAAAACAAACGGTACTTTTTCCTTAAAGGCAAAAAAGTACTTATAAAAGCGTTTACCAAATGGTGCCTACGTTAATTTCTCCTCAATCAGACAATGATTGGTTCATGATTGATGTATGAAACTTTTCTAGGATGGAAAAACCCTAGATTCAGGGTCAACAGAAGTATCCACAGATCCCGAGAAAGTAAAGCTGCTTCACGAGTTAGATGCTACCAAACGTGTTCTTGAGGAATTACGAAGGCGACATCTGGAGGTAGAAGGGAAATCAAAGGCGGATATCAAAGTTCTTGTTAAAGAGGTTAAATCTCTTAGAAGTTCTCAAGCTGATTTGAGACAGCAGCTTGATCAGTTACTTGAGGAAAAATCTGAGGCAGAGGTACCTTGTTACTTCACACTAATGCACGTTTTCAGTATGTGTGCGTGTGTGTGTTTCAAACGAGTGTGTTTTCAGTGTCGCCTTCTTCTTTTTACCCCCCAAAAATTGCATTTTCAACCTCTGTGAAATTATCTCTCTTGATTCTTGATTTGATTTTGATTTTGATTTTGCTATAAATAAGTTGTCAATAAATTTCCTAATCATATTTATATACATATATATTGAGAGAGGGGTTAAATTTGAGACATCACAATCATTTCGACAAATACCAATGACACCCCCTGTCATTTTGATAATACTTGAAACACAATTCACTCGTTAACTACATAAGATATTTGTCGAAATGATAGGAGGTGTCTCAGGTATACACACACCCCTACCCCTATCTCTGTGTGTGTGTATATGCGATATATGCATGTATATAAGGGTAGGTTCAAGGGTTATAGTTATACACATATTTAATACACACCTATTTCGGGCCTTTGGGTTTCTAATCATCCAATGGTTGGAAATCATTGTTAAATTCTAATACATCTCTACCGTTGGATGATAAGAATCGGAAGCGAAATGCGCTTGTATGAATACGTGCCCAGTCAACTCATTGCATACACACAGACACAGACACAGAGAGAGAGAGAGCTCTGTTATGTTTCCCTTTAATTTTAGCCGATTCTTCTGATTCAGAGACAACTTGAACAAGAAAAGCAAATTAACGAGCAAGCAGAAAGTACTAGGAGGAAGCTGCTTCATGAGTGTGAGATTCTTCGTGATCGGCTTCAACAATGCAGCGTTAACCTACTGAGCGAAGATGACGATAAATTACTCTTAAAATCATCCACACTCTCAGATGCTTTGGATCTGCTATCAACATCCGATGACCAAATCAGCACCCTCCTTGTTGAGGTTCGGTTTATATTTTCACTCTTATATATGTGTTTCTTAGTGTTTTTGTTTTTCTGCTTCTGTTTCCAATAAATTGAGATGGAATGGGATGAAAATTCTATTTCCGTTGTGGATTATTCCGGAAATAGAAACATGTTTGAAAACAACCGTTTTCTTGAAATTGTTTCTTTTAATTTATGAGAACATAAATAAGAACACGCTTGATTGCGACATTTGTTCTTTTTTTCTTTAAATGTATGGTGGCCAGTGGGGTGGTAGTGGCCGGGGGGTGGTTATGGCCGGTAGGGTGGTGGTTGGCAGGTGGGGGGTGGGGGTGGCCTGCAGGATGATAGTGGGAATAGTTTTGTGGGAGCGAATGGGAATTGACATTTTTTTGTTTATCAAATTCTTAAGGAATTTAGGAAATAGTCCCAAATTACTCTCAAAATGTTGGGAACAGAAAAGTGTTTACCAAACGTGTTTCTGTACATTAATCCCAAAATTTGGGGAACAGGAACAGGAATAAGGGAACCAAAGCAGTAACCAAACGGGGCTTAGAACTTTTGCATTAGCAATCTGCACTGTTAGGCAGATCATTATAAAAATTAAAACAAAATAAAAATAAATAAATAAATAGGGGTTTAACTTTTAATTTTAACCCAAAATTCTACAGAAAATCATCTCACCAGTTGAAATTGACTATTAATTGTTGCGTGATGCGTCTTTATCATATTTTATTGTATTTTTATTCTGTTAATTTTGCTCCCTAATTTTGCAGGCTCAGTTCTTAGCTGAAAAAAATGAAAAATTAACGAGAGACGATGAATTAATGAAGATGGTAACAGGTATCTTCATCGATAACGCCAGATTGAGAAAACAGGTGAATTCTATTACTCGTTATGCCGTCAAATTAAACATTTCGTCGGTTAAAGACGTTGATGAAGCTCCTTCAGAAACTACTGTACAGAACGAGTTTCAAGAGAGCTGAAAATAGGGGGGTGAATCTGTAAATTTTTATCGTTCAAAACACGGCGTGCCCCACGAATAACCTACCGTCACTGTAGTTCTTATACCGATGAGCTGAATAAGCAGAGAAAAAAAAAAACAAAAAAACCAGAGAGGAAACCGAATAGGAATTTAAAATTTTGCTCGGAGATTAATCAGCCTATGTTAAATATGAGATTTTATCGACTCGATTGAAGAACGGTCACCCACTTTTCATCGGTTTGATCGAGTGATTGCTGTATAGTTTTTTTTTTTTAGGGCAATGAGGGTGAGCCATAAGTACAACAGTAAAATTGCTCAATTGTGATCTGGAGATCCTGAGTTAAAATCTTAGAAACAATCTCTGTAATACAGGTGTAAGGTTATGATTGCGTATAATGTTAAGGATTTTCTATTGTGACCTGGAAATACCGGGTTTAAATCTTATAAGCTGTCCTCTCTGTAATACAAGGGTAAGGCTGCGACTGCGTACATCTGATCTATCCCAGATTCCGGAATGGTATTATGGGAAATGTATCTTGTGAATTATCAATATGAATGAGGATTTTGGCTGATAAAATTGAGTACATTAATTGCAGTTTGTGATGATTGTTCTATACTTCTATAGTGACATTTGAATGTATATCCAAACAAAGGATTATTACCATTTCACCCCTTTATACTTTAGTTTTGTTTCATTTTAATCCCTTTATTTTAAAAATTCACATCACTCCTTTTTACTATTGAGCTAAAGGGAAAAAATCCCATTTTAAAAAAAGAAACTTATTTAAAAAATAAAATAAAAAAATCTAAATTCAATGTTTTAGGGAAAAATCCTTGTTTAAATAAACCTGTACAAATTCTTACATCGGGAGTGTGGATCTTGGTGAATAACTTTCGGCGTGAGAGTAAGTACTTTGGGCAAATACAACTCTTAGCTTAATAACTGAGAAATTAAGCATATAAACTCAAAGTGATCTGGAGTATTCATGACTCTTCATTAGACTGGAAAAAACGGAGAAAGAGACTACGTGATCATGAATTGGTTTTGGTAACATGCCCATGGCGTGCTCAGTTTTCCGGCGTGATCAACATGACATCAAACGAATATTCTAACCGGGTTAGGTTATCAAACCCGAGTGTTTATGGACTCGATTTGTGCACAAACTCGCAATCAGGGTCTGATCCAAATGATGCGGGGGTTTTGGGCCCAACGAAGGAGTTTGGGTCTCCGAACACTCAATCTTTTGAAAGTTCATACGAAAGGCTTATGACAGAATTTACCATCACCAGTAACAAAAGGGAAAAACGAACATGTTTTATTTATTTCTCTACTTTTATTTTTTTATTAAATAAAAAATAAAATTAAAATAAATAGTAATTTTGTCCATTTCATGTAAAATTTAGATAAAATATTTTGTTTTACCATTTTTTTTTAAGTTAAGCAAGAAAAAAAATATTTCATTTTATTTTTTTAAGTTAAAGGGGGTAAAATATAAATTCTTTAAAGTAGAGTACACAAAATAAAATAAAATATAAATAAAGGGGTATAAAAGGCAATTAACCCCAAAATCATATGAAAATCATGTGAAAAGGAGGGGCTTGCAGAAACTGACCCAAACAACCCGCATCCCTTCCTGAATCTCCACGTCTCTCTCTCTCTCTCGATTCTCTGTAATTGTTGTATTTTGATGATCTATAGATTTAGCTATAGAACAAAAGAACAGCATAATTGATCGGAATTGATTTATATGAAGTTGAAGAATCGGAGGCGTGGTCACTGATGTGTTCTCCGGAGTCGAGCCATGGCGTCGTCAGCTTCTCTGCACGCCTATCCTTCAGCCGCCTCTTCTAACCTCCATTCATCTAAGGTACTCTCTCTCTCTTTCTCTCTCTCTCTCTCTCGCGCGCGCGCATGATTTTGTGTTCGTATCGCAAGATTATGAATGGATGTTTGAGTAGTTTTGTATCCTGGATTTGTTCTTAGAATTTGTTTTTATGTGTTTTTACTGGATTTTGATTGAGAGTATTTGCAACGGGTTGATTGATTTCAGATGAATCTGGTTTACTGTCAGTGGCGTGTGTGATCATTGATTAGTTTAATTTGGAAATGTTGTTGATTAGGAATTTAACAAATATCTTGCTGTGCAATTTTTTTTTTTTTTTGCTCGATTTTATTGATTAGCTTTCACAATTAGGGCTAGAACAATTGGAGATTGCTATAATTTGATTCTACTAAATATATATAAATCGATCATCCATTCAACTGGCTTTCAATTTGTTTTTTGTTTAGTCTCTTATTTTTCTTAAAATTTAGAAAAAAATGAAACTGACGGTGAATATCCAAACCTTGCAAGTATGCTTTTTGGCCAACTATATTGATAAATCATTTGCAGTTGATTAAGGTAGCGTTTGGTTTCATGGAATTCAAGCCTCGGAATCGGAATTACAAATAAACACACCATAAAAATTAAAAAAAATTGCGTTCATTTCCAATCCCAATTCCAATTCCAGAGCTTGAATTCCATCAAAGCAAACCGAATATTAAATGTTGAAGTTCGGTTCCTTTATTTCCCTTATTATTCAAGTTTTGCCGAGTTCGAATCGAGTCTCAAGTCTGTTCATTTAAATAACCGCACTATTGAATTTGTAAGATTATACTATTAAAAAAATTGTGAGTCTAATTTATTATTTTTTTTCACAGCAAAATTATATTCTAATGTTTAATTTTATATTATTTGAGTTGTTCACGAACTCTAACAAATCTAGCTCGGATATATGATGTTTGTTCATTTAATAAACCAGTTGAAATGAAAACTTAGGCTTCATTCGTTTGTTAAATAGATTTTTTATTTCCCTGCAGTTTCATGCTCTTGGCACGAAAGGGAAGCAATCAATAACACCATCTTTTATAACAATCTCCAAAAGAAGGTATACTTCGTTCTCCACTGTTAGATCAGTCTTGAATCACAAAATCAATGACAATGGATCAGCCGAACCGACGAGGATTCTTCTTGAGAGACTCTTTGCCCAAACACAGAGACTCGAAAAACAGATCAATAGAGATTCTCGCCTCCCTCAGGTGGCCGAGCTAGGGCTTAATCTCGGCAAACTAGAGTCTGATCTTCAAGCTGCACTATTAGCCTTCAAGAGGAAGGAACAAGATTTAGAAGAGGCCGAGAGAAAGGTCTTGTCTGAATACGCTGAATTAAACAAGGCAAACGAGGAATTAAAGCTGCGAGAGGAAGAAATATCGGCTGCTTGTTCCAAACAGGAGAAATTAGAAGAGGAATTAAGGGAGGCTAATCTCAAATTACTTTCCCAGACAAGGGAAATCGAAGAACTAAAGCTTCGAGTCAAGGAGAGAGATCAAGAAATCTATCGGTTTGAGTCTGCTCTACGTTTTAAACAAGAAGAAATGGAGAAAATGAAGAACGATTTGGCGAAAAAGAGCAAGGAAGTTTACAACAATGAAATCGAGCTTAATGCAAAGGCTCAAATCATAACCGAAACAAATGAAATCATCAAAAGACAAGAAATTGAGCTTCAAGAGCTTCGGAAAGCAGTTTTAGTCAAAGAAGAAGAGACTGAAAATTCTTCAAGATTGCTGAAAATCGAGGAGGAGAAGAGAAAACTTGCGGAGGCCGATTTGGAGAAGAGGACAATGGATTGGCTTTTAACACAGAATGAAGTGAAGAAACTTGCAGACGCTGCATCCAAACACGCCGGTGAAGCTAATGAGACAATGGGGGAATTTAAGCGAGTGAAGAAGCTTCTTGGCGAAGTGAGGTCTGAATTGGTTTCATCTCAGACAGCCCTGTCTTCCTCCAGACAAAAAATGCAAGAACAAGATATACTTCTGGAGAAACAGCTGTTAGAACTCGAAGAACAAAAGAGAAGCGTTGAATCATACATGAACAGCTTGAAAAATGCCCAAATCGAAGTAGAGAGCGAAAGAATTAAACTTAGGATTTCCGAGGCTCAAAAAAACAAACTCGAACGGGAATTAGCTATTGAAAAAGATCTCGTTTTGAAGCTACAGGAGAAGCTAAACAAGGAAAGATTATCTCTAGAACGTGCCATTGAAGAGAAATCGTTTCTCCAGGGAGAGATGGAGAGAAAAAATACCGAATTTGAGAAAACCCAAAACCTACTTTTGCTTAAAGAGTCTGAATTGGTTGAAGCCAGGTTTGAAATCCAGCATTTGAAGTCCGAGCAGGTCTCGTTTAAGCTTATGTTGGAGGAGAAAGATTCAGAATTGCTTAAAGGTAGAAAAATGCTGGAGAAAGCAAACCTGGAGATGGCTGATTTGAAATTGCTTATGAATAGCAAAGAAGAAGAGCTTGTTCAAGCCACAACCATGTTGGAGGACAAAGACCAACATTTCAACACCATAATCAATGAATTAAACACCGAAAAGGTGAAATCTTTTGAAGCAAAAACGGTGGTTGAACAAATAGTGGAGCTCACCAACAAACTGGTGGTTGATTTCGAGGAATCTCAACCGTCAGATCATTTCACTTGGGAGAAGAAACAGCTCCTGAACGAACTCGAATTCATGAAAGAGAGCTTGAAAACAAGGGAAATGGAGGTTTTGGCTGCTCATAGGGCTATTGCGATCAAAGACGAAGAGCTGAAAATGGTTCTTGAACAATTAGATTCGAGGGAGAGAGAATTAAAGGAGAAAAACGAAGAAATTTTACGAGATGGGGATGATTTAAAAAGGCTGTACGCTTTGGCACAAGAAAGAATTGGAGATAGAAGCGTTGGGGATTTGGCGATAGAGAAGCTTCAACTGGAGGCAGCTCAACTTGAAGTCGAAGCAGCAACGAGTGCACTCCAGAAGCTCACCGAGATGAGCCGAGTGCTGCTGAATAAAGCAAGTTCGAGTATCGAGTCTGAGTTTGATTCATCGATCTTTACAAATAATGGGGTGGAAACTGCATTTGGCGGTTTTGATGGCTGGTGTTTGGGCGAAGTATCTGGTGAAGTTTGCAGGCTTTCGGCATTGACAGAGAAGCTTGTGAAGGAGGCAGGTATTATTTCTGAACCCAGTTTTTTAACTGATTCTGTATAGATTATATTTAACTATAATTTGTTCACTGAAAAACCACCCAAAGAATAGGAATTAGGGTTCCTTAAGATCTGTTTGGATTTTGGATTTTGCACTTACTAGTGTGTGAAATTTGAAAATGAACACACAAAATTAGGTTTATTTTGATTATTCGTTATCTACGTTTAAATAATATGATAATGCAAATTAATTTGGCAACAACTGATAACTTATAGTTGTAATTTGATACTTGTAATTTGAGAACACAACACTCTAAAGTGGTGGTTTGCTAAGTGTTTTTGCTTTTCTGTTGTTATTTCCAATAAACTGCGATGGGATGAAATTTTGTTTCCGTACTGGAGTATTCCGGAAATATAGACATGTTTGGTAACGACTATTATTCTGAAATTGTTTCTTTTAATTTATGAGAATAAAAACGTGTTTAGTTGCAATATTTATTCTTTAAATGTATGCTGGCGTCGTGGTGGTGGCGGCACCTGTTGGGTGATAGTGGGAATAGTTTTGTCACTTTTTGTGGGAGTGAATATGAATCATTATTTTTTTTTCTCAAATTTTTTAAGAAATTCAAGAAATAATCCCAAGTTACTCCTAAAAGTTTGGAAACAAAGGTGGCGTTTGGTAACCGTTTCTGTTTCAATTCCAGCAGTGGGATGGGAATGAGATGGGATGGGATGGGAATTTTGTTTTCTTTTTTGGAGTAGAATTGCGTTTGGTAACAATAAATTTTTTTTTGTTTTGGGAAGGGAATTGTGTTTGGTAACGATTTTATCCTAAAACCTTCTTTTTTTTTTTTTTTTTTTTTTTCAGTTTTGGCCGGCCGGCGGTGGCGGTGCTCCGGCGGCCCCGCCGCCCGGCCGGCAACTGCCGGCGACGGTTCTCCGGCATCGGAGACGGCGGTGCCCCCGGCGATGACCGGACGGCGGTGGCGCCGTCGCCGGCGACTGCCGGAAGTGGCCGGAAAAATTCCGGCCGGACGGTGACCGGCGGCGGCGGCGGCGGCGGCGGACGGTGGCCGGCGGCGGCGGACGGTGGTCGGCCGGTAGGTGAATAGTGATCATGGGTTTTGGGAATGGAATGGGAATAATGAGAAACAACTTTTTTTTGTTTCTCATTTCTTAAGAAAAAAGTGGGCACAATTCTCAAATGGGAATGAAATGGAAACAGAAACAAAAATTACCAAACGCTATTTCCAAACAGAATTCCCAAAAATCTGGGAATGGAATGGGATGGAAATAGTTACCAAACGGGGCCAAACATTTTTACCAAATGTGTTTCTATGGTTTAATCCCAAAATTTTGGGAATGGGAACAGATCAATAACCAAACGGGGCCAAGTTTCATATTCATCTCATTTCAGTGCAAATCGACGACTCCATTATAATTTTGGTCGACAAATAGTGAACTATTGTGCATGTAGCTATTTTTATGGAAATTTTTAATCTTTTTATTTTTCCTTTATAATTTTTTTTACAAAAGCGCTTTCATGCTCTCTCTCGCTCGCGAGCATGTGCAAAAACACGCGTACACACACACATATATATTATGTTATATGTATATTTTTGAGTACTTGAGTAAAAAGAAAAATGGAAAGAAAGGAAGGGGTTGAAATTTCTCATAAAACCTCTTAAGAATAGTAATGTGCATAACAAATAATTATTATTCGTCCAAAATTACAGTGGAGATAATAACTCGGACGGTAGTGAGATGATTAAGAAGAATTTTTAATCAAACTTGAAGCGTCAAAATCTATTTTCATATATATATATATATAAATTTCTACATCCAAAATATAAATACCTATTAATTAAATAACAATTCATTATATAAATATTATAAAAAAATTAATATACTAAACCAAAGTTTGTACCTTAGCGGTTATTTATTGTGCCTCCCTAATAGTATTTAAATTCCTCCTCTCGCAGTTGTACCCAAAAATAAAAATAAAAATAAAAATAAAAAAATCAATATATATTAATTTTATGGACATTTTTAATCTTTTTATTTTTCCCTTCTAATTTTTTTTACAAAAGTGCTTTTGTGCTCTCTCTCTCGCTCGCGAGCGTGCGCAAACACACACACACATATATTATGTTATATGTATATTTTTTAGTATTTGAGTGAAAAGAAAAATGGAAATAAAGGAAGGGGTTGAAATTTCTCATAAAACCTCTTAAGAATAGTAATATGCATAACAAATAATTATTTTTCGTCCAAAATTACAATGGAGATAATAACTCGGACAGTAGTGAGATGATTAAGAAGAATTTTTAATTAAACTTGAAGTGTCAAAATCTCTTTTCATATATATATATCTAAAATATAAATACCTATGAATTAAATAACAATTCATGATATAAATATTATAAAAAAAATTAATATACTAAATCAAAGTTTGTACCTTAGCGGTTATTTATTGTGCTTCCCTAATAGTATTTAAATTCCTCTTCTCACAGTTGTACTCAAAAATAAAAATAAAAAAATCAATATATATTGATTTTATGGACATTTTTAATCTTTTTATTTTTCCCTTCTATTTTTTTTTACAAAAGCACTTTCGTGCTCTCTCTCTCTCTCTCGCTCGCGAGCAAGTGCACGCAAACACACACACATACATATATATTATGTTATATGTATATTTTTGAATATTTGAGTGAAAAGAAAAATAGAAAAAAAGGAAGAGGTTGAAATTTCTCTATAAAACTTCTTAAAAATAGTCATGTGCATAACAAATAATTATTTTTCGTCCAAAATTATAGTGGAGATAATGACTCGGACGGTAGTGAGATGATTAAGAAGAATTTTTAATCAAACTTGAAGTTTCAAAATCTCTTTTAATATATATATATGCAAAATATGAATACTTATTAATTAAATAACAATTAATGATATAAATATTATAAAAAAAATTAATATATTAAACCAAAGTTTGTACCTTAGCGATTATTTGTGCCTCCCTAATAATATTTAAATTCCTCTTCTCGCATTTGTACCAAAAAAAAAATAAAAAAATAAAAAAATCAAAATATATTGATTGTTTATAAACAATCAATCAAATATAATAACTAAATATATTCAAATACTCATTCACAATTATAATTATTCCATTACATATCCAAAAAAAAAAAAAAATTACAAATTCAAATGAAAAATCTCCCAATTTTTTTTTTTTTAATTTTAATAATTAATTTAAAAAAAAAAAATTAGATGGGGAGGACCTTCTTGACAATCTCATCACTGAGTGCAGCAATCTGTGAATCAAGCGCCTTGATCGTCTCCTCCTTCTGCTTCTCCAGATTCGCCAGCGCCTCCTGCAACTCCAACTCCAGCTTCTTCCTCCCTTCCTCCAGCTTCTCCTCCACCTCCTTCTCCGTCTCCTTCAACATCTTATTCAGCGCCGCCGCTATCTCCGCCCTCGCCGCCCTCATCACCGCGTTCCCCTGCTCCTCCAGTTGCTTCACCTCCGCCGACGTGTCCTTCACGCTCCCCAGCATCCCTTTTATCTTCGCGTCCCTCTCGTCCATGAAATTCCCCAGCGGCGAGTAGTACACCTTGTCCAGCGCCACCATCAGGAACAGAAACTCCGCCGCCATGATTGGGAGGGTCAGGTCGAAGTCGAACAACGCCGCCTTCTCGATCTCGGCTGCGAGCGACGGTAGCGGCGCGGTTAGGGAGGCGGCGAGGAAGAGGGAGATGGATTTGACGGCGGCCGAATTGGCGGAGAGAGAGGGAAGAGAGATGATTTTGGGGATTTGGGTTTTCTTGGGGAGGAGAGAGAAGGATAATTTGGGCTTAATGAGGGAGGATGAGATTAGGGTTTTGGAGGACGCCATGATCATGTTCGCCATGGCTGGCTGTTCTTCACCTTCCTTTTTTTCAGTTTGCCTTGTGATGATGAGGATTGTTTCTTATTTTGAATTTCTTGGGATTTTATTTTTTTTATTTTTTTTTTATTTTTTTTGTGGAAAGGAAAAAAAGGCTAATCTCATTCTGGGCCACACAAAGATGTTGATGAGATTGTGTGTCTCACTCACTCAATTCGACTCAGCGAGTCAACTCACTGCAATAGTGTTTTTTTTTTTTTTTTTTGAGAGTAAAGTGTGTTTTGGTCAGTTTACGTGCACCTCGACTAATCATCTTATCGGACGATCTTAAGAGCGTATTTTCTCACATCGTCCTGATGTTTTCAGGATTAAGTTCAAAATTTAATTATTGAAGTGCTTCTCAAGAGAGTCAACCTTAACTGACAAGAAAATGAACACCTCCACTTGCCAATCAAATTAACAGCTCTTGGGTAGTTGATTTGTCTTATATAGTGAGTTGAGTACTTTTAATTCTTAAAAAATCAGTATTGGAGTATTGGACAAAAATTAACATCTGCACTTAAATATAATATTTGATTTGCACGAAAAATTTAAATACAGAGTAAGATAGACAAATTTTCATAATTGTGGCTCTAATATCATGTTACAACTTATAAGGTTCTAACTTAAAACAGTCACTCGAGATCTTTGGTCTTTATTCGGATTAAAGATCTTGAGCTGAAACTCGACTACAAGATCTTTTATGGTTCAGACAATCATGTTAGATGAGAATTGCAATATTGTCATCAATTTGAAATTCATATTTAGTCTTTAGACATCTCTAATAATTGCTCCGGCACACAAAGGGACGTCTCACTCGTAAAGTAATGGTTATCTACAACAATCGATTTGGAAAAAGTATATCTAAGAAAACACGGATAAGACAATTAAAAACAATTTGATTGATTAGTAGGTAAGTTAACTGAGTAAATAACCCTTAAACAATATGATCCAACAAGTGACACAATTTTTACTGCGACAATCAGAGTATCATTCGTCTTTCAGAGAATTCAACTTTTCATGTGAAATCCAACAATATATTGGATTTCCAATAAGAAATACAATTTTTACTGCGACAATCAAAGTATCATTCGTCTCTCAAAGAATTCAACTTTTCATGTGAAATCCAATTTATTGATGTGAGGTACTATTGGATTCATGATGTGTTAGATATGAAGTTAAAAAGATACACACCGATACTAATGGTTCAGATATGATAACAAAAATTCTTCGAGAACAGAGATTTGAAAGTTGCAAAGAGAGAACAAGTCTCATGCACTTCTCCACATGAGCTGAAGAGAAAGATTGTTAAATTTACTCACATCAAATGTAAAAAAGACTGGTGATGAGGTTCTTAATGTAACGGCTAGTTTCACTTCATGAACTAACTTTTAGAATTGAAAAAGACCCAAGACCACCCTAAGCATAATAAGATCATCCATATCTTCTTAAAAACACACACACACATCAAAACAGAAGTGTTTCCACTATAAAGAAAATTAGATTCATTTAACAGCCCTACATGGAAACAAATCAATCCATGCCGGCTACATTTTATACCCCCCAAACTAAGAATCTCATCCAAACCCTATTTTTTTCACAATGTTCAAACAACAAGACTAACCCACAAACAAATTTCTTGAAAAAAAGAAAGAAAAATATTTAGCTTTTTCATTTTTTTTTCAAGAACTGTTTCTGTTCCCACCGCGAAAGCTGACTGTGTTCCTAATACTGCCTGAACTGCAACCAGGCAACCTCGAAGAGTTTATTCGATTTGGCTCTTCAAAGCTCGTGTCCTCCTGAGCATTCAGCCTGCGATAAGAGAACCAACCTCTCAATAAGTGCGTTAGCTTATGCTCGCATCGTGAAATGGCGTCGTTGTTTTCATCTCCCTCATCTTGATTGTTCTTCGGGTTTCTTTTTTCTTCCTCTTGTGCTCTCTCTTGGAAGCCGTCCCGTCTGCAATGTTCTATGTTAACGTTTAGGAAACGTTAGGTTTTTTTTTTGTGTTTCTGTTCCCAAATTCCAGTTTTTGTTCCCCGAAAATTGGAAACGGAAACAGAAACGTTATTTTTTTTGTTTGCAGATTTTGAAACAAATTTCTGAGAACAGACCAATATAATTCTCAGAATTCTGTTTTTGTTCCATGTTTTCTAAGAATATACACTATAAACAAACGACACCTAGTGTATTCCTCAAAGCGAAAAATCATATTTGCAATAAAAACATCTAGACATTGTTTGGTTGACTTTTCGGAACCGTTTCCGGTTTTTAAAAACACAAGATACAACTATTACTCTTTTAAGAACATAATTCAAAATTCAGAATAGCCAATCTATAGTGTCGCCAACATTTAATATCATATTTCAATTATTTTATAATTTTAATTTTAACATATTTTTATTTTTATTTCTCTATATATTTTTTTAATCACAAATTCACCCAACAAACATCTTTATTATCTCTCAATTTCAACATCATCTATATAATAAATTATGACTTCTTTTTTTAAACGTGTTTTTCGTTAATTGTTGAGATAAATTAAATTACATTTTATACCCTTTAAATTTTATATTTGTATTTAATTAACTTTTTTTATTCATATTATCTTTTAACACTTACAAATAAGAAAATCAATATAGTATCTTTAGGCACGAGGAATCCCTAGTATTTCAATCAATCTGATCACTTTTACATTTCAAGATTATTGATAATTATTGACAACTACTCAAATTTCAAAAACTGTTTCGAAATCTAAACCTAAAGGCGCTTATGGTATGTTTGGTTGGAAGGATGGAAAAATAAAGGGAAAGAAAAAAAATGAAAGGATGATATATTTTATCCCTTATGACAAGAAAGTTATTTTCCCTACTGTTGTTTGCTCGGAAGGACGTCAAAAGAGAAGAATATAAGATTTCATGTTTAGTCAGGAAGGAAAAAATTTACTTATATAATTTACCCTCATATATTATGAAAATAAATAAAAATTCTATCATCGAAGGTATAATTGCATTTTTGTGTATTTTTCTTCCTATTTCCCTTTCCCTCCAATTTTCCCTTTCACACGAATGACCAAACAAACCCCTTTTTTTTTCCATCCGATTTTCCTTCTTCATTTTTCCATCCAAACCAACACAACCTTAGTGCTTCAGACTTTTGTTTTTGTTCCCAGAAAATTGGGCACAAAAAAGAGAAATATGGGTTGTGTTTTGTTCTCAAACTAGGAAACAAATTTCTGGAAACATAACATAATTGTCCCCAGAATTCCTTTTCAATCCATGTTTTCGAAGAACTTACAAAGAAAGCTGGGAACATAAACACTAGACAAATGCCTAACGAAAAGTCAACTATTCGAATGCTTCGAGTTCGAGCCTGCACATAAAATAATTCTCCTATTCTAAAATCAATTTCTTATCTAGCAATGTTTCCAGCAATTTGCAATCCAATAAGTGAAGGAAAACGATAACTGGCAACAAGAGATAGCGTCAAAAAGATATAGGGTTCATTTGGTTAAGAATCAGAAGGCGTAATCCTTTTTTTTTTCCTTTTCAAAAACAAAAATCCCATCCACTTTTCTTTTTGAAAACTGTTTTCGAGTGCTAAACCAAACAGTGGATCTAATATAGAACTACAAAAAGCGATAAAAACAAAGGTTAAATAGAGAAAACATACCTACTGGAATTTTCAGAAGTGGGAACCTCTTCTTCTGGTTCTGCTTGTGTCTTTATCGTATTATAGTGAATAGATAAATGCCGGATAAAACAAAGCTGCATTTGGCATAACAGATAAATCAGTATGCAGGCTCTTGAAATTTGAAAAATATGACAGATAAATATATGATAATATGAACAATACACACACACATATATATACACATAATCACATATATATACACATAATCAAAAAGTTCATGTCATGTATATTATGAATTCCAAGCTTCAATCTGTGGGACAGATTTAAATGCCTACATTCGGAATTTATTTGGTTTAGTTTTCAAAAATAGTTTCTGAAAATTTTGAAAACAGTTTTTGGAAACAGTTTTTAAAAATTGACAAAAGTTGTTTGGTTTAATTTTGAAAAAGAGAATATTTATTAATAATGTGTTAAAATTTTGAAAATTAGAAGTGATGTGACTGATTAAAATATAATGTTGAAATAGAGAAACAATAATGATGTTTGTTGGGTTAACGTATGGTAGAGAAAATTCGTAAAGATATAAAAATAAAAAATACAAAGTAAAAAATTAAAAATTAAATTTATGAAATAACTAATGTATAATATTAAAAGCAAGTGATGTGATAAATTGTGTATTGGGAAAAATATTTTTTAAAAGTTTTGAGTTGTGTTAAAAAACAAATAATAGTACTTTTTGGGTTTTTGAAAACTCAAAAACACTATTCAAATTCTCAACCAAACAGCACCCCTCAGTCCGAACTTACATATAAATAATATTGATAGACAATCACATGGTGATTTATATGGTTTAAGGCTTTAAGCTACTCAATAACACAAAAAAGGTTGGAAATATTGATTTAACATAAGATAAATCATCAGTGGGAAAAGAAAATTCAACAAGAACAAAAAGGAATTCGATGCAAAATATTACCTGATCACCATCCTTGATCCCATAACTCCCAATATAATCACTATCGCTAAGTAGCTTCTGATGATCGTAGCATAAGCAAAAGTGTCCCCAAACATGTGACCTACAAGAACATAATCAAGTTTAAACAAAAATCAACATTAACACTTCTAGAGAAAACCCATAAGCTTAAAAGAAGAAGAAGAAGATTATTTCAATGGCATAAGGCGCTAGGTGAGCCGATTATCGTAGCTAGATTTCCCAATATTCAAGCATTATGAAATCTAATTCAACATGCTTGCAGAAATAGCTCAAATTGGACAGTATACAGCATCATCCTACTATCAGCATGTGAAAATGCAATAGAATGGCATAATGAGATTGATGAATTCTAGCATGGTTCTTCTTCATTGCAGTCAATAATTATATCCTCAGTAAGTATGTTCAATAACAAGGAAAGCTAAATATCAATGGAAATTACCATGAAATCTTGTTGGGCAAACAACTAAAGGCAACCTCCACCGCCTGCTTCAGCTCTGCAACTGTCGCCGACTGCGCAACCTGTATCGCTGTAAAAACCCGAACAAGAACATTCATTCAATTTCGCGTCATTCAAATTCAAATCTATTTAGCTCCATACGAAGTTACACAAACACATACATTGACACACAAAGTACATTTGCATGAGAGAAGATTTAGAAGAAATTTGCGAGAATTACCGAAGGAAGAGCCATCCAATTTGAGAATGCGGAGGCTGAGCGGTTCCTGAGGGAGCTTGTTGTACGAAAATTTCTTTCTGGAAATGTTACCGATGATCAAGAACGGAGAGAAATGGCTTGAACCGAACGAGCCATTGCTCTGGAACGAGACTCCGGGGGCATTATCCTCCTCCTCCTCGGGAATCCGCATAATAATAGCAGTTCAATATATATCGTAACCCTAGAATTGACATCTATCGCAATTCTTCACCATTCGATCAGATTCTGTCGTCCTTTCGGCATAGGTGAAATCGGAAACTGTAGCTCTCGTCGGCGCAGACTTTCGATCGAAGGGTTTAGCGTCCGATATTGCAGTTCTCGGATGAATTCCAGAGAGACGGAGCGAGCGAGCGCGCGCGCGCGCGAGAGAGAGGGAATGGATGAAGGGAAAGAGAGAGAAAGCAGCAAAACCGGGATGCTTCTCTCTCCCTCTCTCTCTCTCTCTGTAATTTGCTTCTATTTTGCGGTTTTGGTTACTATTGCAACTCACGCGATATCAGGGAGCGTGCTTCGACTCACGACTCACGATATAAGTTATAAATTCATCCGAAACTCAAAATCGTAAAATTTTAAAACGCTAACCGAAAAATATAAATTTTACAAATTTTTTTGAACAGTCTAACTCGTGAAATTTTAAAAAATTAAGACTCATGAAATCTCCTCATTCAATTTCTATTAGAGCTGACAAAATAAGTATTTATACGATGACATGACACGAAACCGACACGAAATTATCAGGTATCGAGTCGTTATCGTGTCATACCCGATAACCCTATAAGAAATAGTGTTAGTTATCAGGTTGACCTGATAACCCAATAGGTTACACAATAAGACACGATAAGAATTTCGTGTATTCAGGTTACACGATAACCTGAGATCTAATATATTTCCTGTTAATTTAATAAATTATTTTTTTATCCGTTAATTTAATAAATTATTTTTACACCCTCAAATTATCAAATATTATAATTTAGTACCTAATATATATATTCACATTTCCCTAATCTTACTCATTTAGTCAACTTAACAGGTTAACAGGTCATTAGCGTGTAATGGGTTAACGTGTAATGGGTAGGTTAATGTGTAATGAAACCTATCAGGTCTTATCATGTCTTGTCGTGTTGACACGATAATTTTCATGTCGTGTTCGTGTTTGGGTAGTCTGACACGATATACTTATCATGTCGTGTTCGTATTTGGGTCTTATCGTGTTTTGTGTTATTGTTTAATGACCTGTTACACGACCTGTTACCTATTTTACCAGTCTTAATTTCTATTATGATAAATCATCATTTAAACAGGTAACGGAAAAAAAAATCATCTGAAATTCAAAATTGTTAAATTTTCAAAAAATATAGCACAGTGAAAAATTTCAATTTCGTTAATTTTTTTTTTTTTGAAACAATTGAACTCCTGAATTTTTTAAAAATTATAGTACACCGAAAAATTCAAATCGGGATAACTTCTCTCTCTCTGTAATTCGCTTCTATTTTGCCAGTTTTGGGTTGTAATTGTAACTCACGCGATATCAAGGAGCGTGCTATTTACTTCTCTTGATGTGGATATTAGCGGGTCGGGTTTCAGGCTTAGCGGGCCTATTGGGCTTGCCCAAATGTAAAAACCTATTTCACATCCTTCCCTTTTTGGGCTGCCCAAACTATTTCATTATAATGAACTTCGGCCCAGCCCGGGTAGGCATGGTGAATCCGGTACTTTCGATTTTAAAAAAAATTACTGTAGCGAGTGGACTACATGAGCTAAAATTTTAAATTCTTGAACTGTTCACTAATTTTTTATTTTTTTTTAATAAAATTATCATAATAATCCCTTAAAGTACCAAAATGAGATAAAACGAGTATAAAAGATTTGGGATATTTTTTAGAGATAATAGGTGGGAGGTCCTATATTTAGACTCTAATTGGTCAAAACTCCTAGAGGCATTAGAAACTTTTGATTTAGTCCCCATATGTTTTAAAAAAGTGGAAGCCTTGCACATATAATAGTCACGCGCCAGTTACATGTAACTATTTTGTGTGTAATACTACTGTATTAGTTGCAAGTAACTTTTATTTATTTATTTTTTATTTTTTTATATGTAACAATTTTGTGCGTAAAAAATTTGTTTGATGTCATAAAATATATATAATTAGTTAAAGGTAACTAATTATATATAACTTTTTAGTTACATGTCTCTGATATGTAATTAAAAAATTCGATATTTTTCAGTTACATGTGCCAATAATGTATAATTTTTTAGTTACATATCTCTAATATGTAACTAAAAAATTTAATTTTTTCAGTTACATGTTCCAATAATATGTAACTTTTTAGTTACATGTCTCTGATATGTAATTAAAAAGTTTGATATTTTTTCAGTTACGTCACAAAATATTACACATATATATGTAATTGTACATGTAACCAAAAATACTTAAATATGTGTGAAAAATAACAATTATGAAATTGTAACTAATATTAGTTACATGTAACAGAATTTACTATAAATATCTAATATACTCACTAAGGGCTCCCGACAATTCCTACAATTCCTGTAATGCGGAACTAAAACACAAGTGAAATCTAATTTAAAGGATCAAATCAAAACTTAATAACACAAAATGACTTTTCACCAATTAAATTTTAAAAATGGGACTTTTCACCAATTTTTCCTATTTTTTAGTCGTCCGATATTCTGTGAGACGAAAAACGATTGAAATTAAAAGATAATAAAACTCTCTTTTTCGTGTGAAATATATTAATAATAGTTAATTATATAAGTGCTTCAATTTAGTCCACATGACAATATTATAAATATAGATGTGATTAACGATTATAATTAATTATAATTAAAGTATAGAATTGAAAAATTGAAAATTAAAAATCTTTCCTCCAACGTGAAAAACTCTACACCCTGTTTGGTTGAAATCCAAATCAAATATTTTTTTTATATATATTTTTCAAATTTAATTTTTAACTTTCTATTTTTTTTATTAAGCATAATAATTAAGTATAATCATGTTTCATTATCACTTTTTCGATTGCCAATATTTTTTTAATGAAAAAAGATACAATTTATATTATATTTATTTATCAAATTAATTTTGAAATTTTAAATTTATCACAAAATATATCTATATAATAAAATAAGACGGGTATAAGAGATTTATAAATTTTTCAGTCATTCGATGTTTCGTAACTATATCAATTTTCAGTCATAATCAACTATAGATGGCCTTATCAAGATGTGAATCATTTGATCGATTAAGTGTGTTTCTCTCCAAATACGACTCTCTATCTACAATAAATATTATTTATCCGGACGTATTATTATGATCGTCTTAAAGTATTTTATTTGTATTTCTATTGAAAATTCTCGATGTATTAAAGACTGACTGAAACATTGTACTTTAAAATACAAATTTCAACTTGATTTTATGGTTTATAGTGATTTTATTGTGTTTTATAATTTGTTTAATTTAAAATAGTGTCGTTACGGGTAACCCTAGTATTATTATATTTTAGGACGGGCAATTCGATTGAATTATAAACTAGAGAAATTAGGATATAAATTTAAAAACAGAAGGAAAAAAAATATTTTCCCTTCATCTTTTTTTAACAGAAATTTTTAAAAAAATAATTGAGTATATTAAGTTAATATTAACTAAAAACTAAAAAAAAATGAAAAAAAAAATTGGAAAGAAAAATTATTTTATAATACAGTCAAACCCTAATTTGAAATTTTCAAACTATTAGAAAAGTCCAACTTAAAATCATATGGTATCAAGTGGAGTAGTTCATTTGACTTATATAGTAAAATTTGAGCACTTTCATATAATCGGTATGAGACAAGAATCTAACACTTACTCTTAAGTGCAACCCCTGATTTGCACGGGTGATTTGACTACGAGAGAATAATGAGAAACGTGCAACCTTATACGAGGGGAGAGAGACGATTCTCATAACTTTGGTGCTAATTAATACCATAGGAGTCTCAAACTTATAACCGTATAATTTCAAGTTGAATAACTTATTTGACTTATATGGTGATTTGAACACTTATATAATCGATGCGGGGCTTGAATCTAACACTCACTCAGAAGTGCAACCCCCGGTTTACATGAATGATTTGAATGTACAACCCTTTATGAGGGAAGAGAGACAAATTTTCATAACTTTGACTCTGATACCGTGTTAAGTGACTCAAAATTAGAACCATATAATTTTAAGTGGAGTAGTTCCTTTGACTTATATAGTGACTTATATACTGACACTTTCATATAATCTCGACCTGGAGCATGAATCTAATACAATAGATTCATGAATATGTTTGATGCGTCTACGGCCAGGCCCCCTATGAACATGGAGAAACACAAGAACTTGGTAGATTGTTGATTAAGGAACCAAAAACCAAATTTTTTTTGGCTCATAGTGTGAAAGGAACTAAACTTACATTGAAAGACAACTCGTTCTTTAAATGCATGAACCCTAAGTTTTAGATATATATATATATATTTTTTTATTTTTTTTTTTAATTTTTTTGTGCCATAGATTGAAAGGAACTAAACGTACATTTAAAGGAACTGTAAAACTGTTTTTCTACTTACCGTTATTAAAAAAATGTTAGTACTACTTGTTCAATTATTTTTTTTTCATACAAAAATAATATTTATTTTAAGAATATGCGTTTGGATGTTAAACAAAACAAAGCGTATACAGTGTGGTGCAGATTATTTTTGAGAAATCAGAACGAAGTTAGGTTTAGATCATGCAATCCGTCAGATTCCAAGCCAAAATGAACTATCTATATTTTTTTTATTAATTTTTTAACGGATTAATTAATTTTATGGCCAATTCTACAATCTACAGTATATTTTAAATGGGGTTAGCATTGATTTTTACAATTAATTTCTAGTCTTCCGCTTGAACAAAGTTGACCAGTGGCACTGAAACCCACCCGAATATGATAATATGTTATCAGATAGATTCTTAATTTAATTACACCGACAAATAGGAGTATAATAGAAGAAAAGAATCCAAAAAAAAAAAAAAAAACATCATTAAAAAAAAAAGGAAAAAGAAAAAAAATAGTTTCAAAATAATATCTATGAATCATCATGATGATAATTTGGTTGGTTCTTATCTTCAAACCTAAAGAGCAAAAGTTCCTTTCAACTTTTAAAGTGCTTCTTTCAACTTTGGAGTTGCTATTATATTCAAAGGATAATTAATAATTCAAGATTAGAATATTAGAAAATTTATATTTCTTTTATTAAGTTTTTGTTCTTATATTTTTAAAAATAAATAATGGAATATAGAAATAAATATTGCAATATAGAAAATTAATATCTGTTGGATAGGTTTAGCTCAGGCGGAGAAAAGAAAAAAAAAAAAAAAAAAAAAGGTCCACTTGCGAAAATAAGAAGGGAAAAAAACCGTTTTGCGACAACTTAGGCAGAAATTAGCAGAAAGAGAAATAAAGATCCGGCTTAACGGCGTGGTGATTCGGATTCTATTTGGGTTGAAGATTCAAAGTATTGTTCTTGGCATCAAGTACTACATTTCGGTTTTGATCATCAATAATTCTCTTCTTGTTGGTCATTTGGTGATCCTCTCTAAACCCACAGTTACCTTTTTATTTTGGGTTAATTAAATTTTACCCCTTGTGGTTTGACCGATTTGTACTTATCCCCCTGTGATTTGAAAATCGCCACTTACCCCCATGTGGTTAGATTTTCAAACCCCTTACCCCCTTGATATAGGAGGGTAAGTGCAACAAATATCTGACCATAGGGGGGTAAGTGGTTATTTCCAAACCACATGGGAATAAAGTACAAATTGGTCAAACTACAGGGGATAAAGTGCTATTAACCCTTTTATTTTTTAATCTACATTTTTTTTTTATAATGTTCATGTGGTAATTTAAGAGTTATTCTCTTGAAATTATGGACAATTGTAAACCCACTATTTTTAAGATAATGAAAGTTGATATTAGATTTCGGTCATGTAGTTTTTCTCCACCTATGATTTTTTCTCGTAAAATCAAGCCTCGCGTTTTATTTATTATTTTGTTTTTATTTGATTGAAAATTTGTGAATATTAAAAATCGATTAATTATGTTTTAATCACATAAAGAAAAAAAATAAAATTAATTAATTGGTGATTTTTCTAATAAAGCAGTATTAGAGCTCATATTACAACTTCTCTGGCCCAATAACTACGAAGGGAGAGATTAGCCGAGAGTTAGCCGATCCAAAGACCCGATGTGTGAAAGAAGATTGTTGAGTTTATCTTACATTGACAATGGAATGAGTGGTGGCCAAGTTATAACTACAAGAACGAGGAAAAACCTCAACTCATGAGGTACCTTTTGGGATTGAGAGAGATTCAAGACCACAGTACAATATTAACTAGACAGTCTTTCGAATATATTTATAGATTAGATTGAAAAATAAGTCGATAAAGGCTAAAATATAAATTGCTCTAACTAAAGTTAGGGTAAAAAAACAAGAAACATAGAACTATAAAATAATTATAAAAAAAATCATATCTAAAAATATATTAATACTTGTGAACCATGATAGATACAGTTTCATACTCGATTAGATCTTTTTCTACCCCAAAAGTTAGCTCATACTCTGATACTAGTGTATGAAGCTCTTGAGCCTCTCTTACCTAAAAAACTAACTCATAAGGTAAGGTATTTCCTCACATTTATAATCTGATCACCAGTTCCACATCTGATGTGAGATAAAACCAACAATTTTCCCCTCACACATCAGGCCGTTGGTTAGTTACCCCTCCACCAGTCTTTACCTTTGTGATTATTGGGTCAGAGTTGTTATAATCTGTGTTTTGATATTAGTGTAGAGTGGTCTTAGATCTCTCTCAATTCCAAAAGTTAGGTTATGATGTGAGATTTTTTTCTTACACTTATAATCCAACCACCAGTCTCTTCCATTTTCGATGTGGGGGATAAATCTAACAATCTTCCCCTCACACATTGGGTCTTTGGTTAGCTACCCCTCGACTAATCTCTCTCTTCTTGGCTATTAGGCTAGAGTTTTTATAATCTGGGCTCTCTGATACCAGTGTAGAGTGATATTGGGTCTATCTCAATTACAAAAACTAACTCATGCTCTAATATTAACCTGACCACTAGTCTCTTTCATTTCATATGTGGGATAAATTCAAAAATCTCTCCCTTACACATTGGACTTTTGGTCGGCTACCTCTCGACCAGTCTTTCCTTTCTTGGCTATTGGGCTAAAGTTTTTGTAATTTGGACTCTCTGATACCAATGTAGAGTGGTCTAGGGTTTCTCTCAACCGCAAAAGTTAACTCATACTCTGATACTAGTGTAGGGTGGTCTTAGACCTCTCTCTATTCCAAGCGGCTAGTTCATGTTCTGATATCAGTGTAAGGTGGTCTTAGACCTCTTTCACCCTAAAAGTTAGTCAATAGGGGTGAAGTTTTCACTCGCACTTATTACCTACCACCAACCCTTAGGATAAACCTAACATTAATATATGCATATATGATTCTCTTACAAAATTGATGTTCACGGACAAGAAGGACACCAACGTGGGTGTCTTAACTGGGTTTAACGCAGTTGTAATGATGCATGTATAAGTACTACTATTTCTTGTCCAATATATATATATATATATATATATATATATATGTTACTGAGCTGTTTATGTTCTGGAAAATTCAAGATTACATTCAATATGTGTGTGTGTGTGTGTATATGTATAGGTTTTGTGTTACTACTATTACACGTGAGATCCAGCCAGTATTGATGAGATTCATCCTGTTCAAAAGACCTGTTCCTTGTTTGACACCGTAAATTACACTTTTCACCCCCCAAATTATACTCTAATCTTTGTACTTTCATATCTAATTAAACAGTGTAAGTCATAATTTATCATATTTTAATTTTAAATTAAGTATAAATCTCTTAATTATATTTTGCCTTGTGTATCAGTCTTATGATCAATATTCACTTATATCTTCAATCAAATGTTTCCATTTAAGGTTTGCATCATCGTTCTTTGGCACTGTGCCACTGCCCTTCGTCTCCACCTGTCACCACCCACCATCGGATCTCAGACTACCGGTCATCGAAGTCCAACCACCGAAATTTTTTTAGTTACATATAACTAGTTTTTTAGTTTCGTGTAACTATTTTTTAATATATTTTTTTTAAAGTTTATTATTAGTTACATTTCAATATATTTTTTAGTATATCTTTTAGTTATAGTCATGTAATTTTCGGTAAGTGACAATCGAGAAATTAGTTAAAAATGTAACTAAAAAAGTAGCTAAAACGTATATTAGAAAATTTTTAGTAAAAAAATAGTTGAATAAATTAATTAGTTGAATGTAACTTAAAAAAAAAACTGACGACCAGTGATCGGAGTTTCTGCGACCACCGACCTGCGACGATTGGAATTTGATAGTGGGTGGCGGTGGGACGATGGTTGATAACACAACCTTAATTAGAACATTAGTATATTTTATTTTACATTTATTAAAAAGTAAAATCAAAATATGAGTAGAGAAAGAGAGGTAGAGAGATCCTTCTTATTGTCTTTAAACATTAAATTTATGTAGAAAAATTAAGTTATAAATTACTTTTTATTTTATTTTATAAAACGTGATCTTTCTCTCAAGAGTATAACGCCCTGTTTGGTTACTATTTATGTTCTCTGATTCTTGTTTTCACTTCTAGAATTTTGAAATTAATGTATGAAAACGAATTTGGTAAACACATTTCTGTTCTCAAAATTTTGGAAGTAATTTAGAACTATTTCTTAAATTTCATAAAAATATGAGAAACAAAAAATATTGATTTTCATTCACTCCCACAAAATTATTCTCACAATCATCTCGTCGGCCACCATCACGTTGGTCACAATACATTTAAAGAAAAAAAAGGACTAAATGTTACAATAATTCTTGTTTTTGTTCTCATAATTTTAAAGAAACAATTTCAGGACCATTGCTAATATATTTTCGAAATACTTTAAAACAGAAACAAAATTTTCATCCCATCTCATTTCAGTTTATTAATTATAAAAATAAAAAATAAAAAAATTAACCAAATACCACCATATATATATATATATGTGTGTATGTATATGTATATATATATATTATTATATACATACCAAACGTATATTAGGGTTTGCTTTTTGTGTAGGCTAGGACACCCTATCCCCCACATTCCTTTTATTATTGGTATGCTAATGTTGGACTTAACCTAGACAAAAGGAATCATGTGTTATCATATGAAATAAACCATAAAACACGTTTTAATTAAATAAATTCATTTTATTATTCATAATTAATTAAGTGATAGAAAAGCACAAAAAAAGGACAAAAAATCGATCGAAAATTCGATTTCGAACGATATATAATAGTATTTTTAAATTGTGATTAAAAAAATTGATTGATATTTTTTAATATTTGAATTACAAATTCAATTTTGTTGTTATAAATTGAAAAAAAAAAAAAGTTCTCTCGTCTTGGAAATGACAAGTTGTAGGGGTGGTTTGTGTCTCTTTGAATTTAAAAAGTTACCTCACACATCGGTTTGATATGTTAATCCTTGATCAATCTTTTTCCTTGTGATTGAGACAGAGTTTTTGTAACCTAACTCTAATACCAATGTAGGGATGATTTTGTGCTTCTCTCAACCCTAATAACAGTTCATGAGACAAGAATTTTCTCCACACTTATAACTTAATCTACAGCTCCCTTCACATCTGATGTCGGATAAACCCAAAATAAGAGGCTTGGTTTATTATTTTCATGTGTTTTCTCATTAATTCTTTCTTCGTCCCCTCTAGAATTCAATTAAAAAAATGTGATTTTTCTATATATAAATAACAATAATAACTAAGTCTTTATCTCGCTTATGTAGAGTTAGCTACATGAGTTCATTTACGTCATAGAGATCGATCAAGGACTATCCCTTCCGTTAGATTTAATGTCACAAAATCATTTCTAATAGTCTCGTCCAACGTCTTCTTAGGTCTACCTCTTTCTTTAATAGTCTCATGCACTTGAACTAAATCACATTTTTTCATTGGTATTTCTATGGGTCTTCTATACACATGTCCAAACCATCGTAAACGATCTCTCTCTCTATATATAATACAATCGAAAAAAAAAATAAAATCATAGTACAACTAGTTTCACCACAATTTAAAAAAAAAATAAATAAAAATCCAACCCCTCCCTCTTTTAATTTCTTTTTAAAATTTAATTATAATAATGTCAATTTGTTTGCCTTTAAAAAAACAATCTTCAAATCTTGATAATAATAATAATAATAATAACAAAAACTTTATTTATTCCTTTTACACATTTGATTTTTTTTTTTTTACAATTTCCCCTACCTAATGATACCATTTTTGAACCATATAGAGGGAGCATCATGACATACTTGACTGGCATCTGCCGACACGTCGCAAATGTTGAAATATTATTTGATCTCGTGTCTTTTTTATGTTTTTTTCTTTTCTTTTTTTTCACAGTATCCCGCACCACAATCAACAAAGACTAATCTTTCAAGGTATTGTCAGGCGCCAAAAACAGAGACTTCTCCCGACAAAACACTTTCCATACACAACCCTCTAAGAATCGAACCAGAGATGATTGTTTAAGGAGTCCAAACCCCTTCTGTTTGAACCAACTTATGTCGGTATTTGATCTCATGTTTGATTACTATTTATATTCATTAAAATTTCTTAGTTATTTTTGGACGAAATTATTGACAAAGTTGTATTCAAAAAAAGAAAAAAGAAAAAAACAATGATTAGGGACAATTAATCATGATTATGCTTTTCTTTTTTCCTTTAATGCTTTTTGTTTTTCTTAAAACCGGCAAAATAACACTGATTTGATACAAAGTAACCATTAGTCCACACGTTTGTCAACCTTTATGATTCACACACACACACACACACACACATATATATATATATATGTGTGTGTGTGTATATATATCGTGTGGGTAAAGGAATCAAATTAAAAGATTAATTATATTTTGTCAGATTTGATCAAATTATATTTTACACCTCTATGATATTTTCGTCATCATTTATTCTTATCTGATTCAAACTTAAGTGAAACGGTTAAATAATTGACAAAATTTTACGAAATAAATAATAATAATAATAAATGGATATTAATATTTAACAAGACTAGACCAGGAAATATAAATATTAATTAATATTAAATAATTTATTAATTTTGACTTTTTGAGTTTTAATTGTTAACTTTAACGAGAAATATAAATGTTACATTTAAATTTGAACCAAATGATGAACAAGTGCGATGAAAATACTACAGGGATATAAAATAGAATTCGATCAAACCAATAGTGATAAAGGGCCATTAACCCTTAATTTAGGCCCTGTTTGGTAATTGTTTCCATTCAAAAAATTCCTATTTCGTTGCCAGATTTTTGGAAATTTATTTTTAGAAATAGCGTTTGGTAATTTTTGTTCTCGTTTCCATTCCATTCTCATTTGAGAATTGTGCCCATTTTTTTTCTTAAGAAATGAGAAACAAAAAAAAATTAATTCTCATTATTCCCATTTCATTCTCAATATTTGTTACTGTTCATCCGCCGCCGTTGGCACCCATCCGCCGGTCACCGTCAACGTTGCCGTCACCCACCTGCCGCCGCTGCCATCACCCGCCGGTCGCCGTCCGGCCAAAACAAAAAAAAAAATTGATTTTAGGATAAAATTGTTACCAAACGCAATTTTCTTCCCAAAATAAAAAAAAAAAAAAAAATTATCGTTACCAAACGCTATTCTACTCCCAAGAAGGAAACAAAATTCTCATCCCACTGCTGGAATAGAAACAGAAACGATTACCAAACACCACTTCTTCTAACTTTTGCTTAAAATTTGATTAGTGGCACTTTGCACCCTTATAATTTGAACTAATTTCACTTTACTTCCTATAGTATTTTCAAATGCGTTTAATCTCCATGTGATTCAAATTAAAGTGCAACGGTTAAATAATTAACAAAAATAGATAAAATGAAAAATTTACACCCAACTCGGGATTTAAATACCAATTAATATTAAATAATTAATTTATTTTGATTTTTTAAAATCTAACCGTTAACCTCAATAATAATAATAATTCAGTTTATGCGTATCTCAACTAATCAGTTTCCGCACGAAATTGTCGTGACTAACGTATATATGATATCATGTAGTAAATCGCAATCCATAATATATAATTATAATATAAGATCATACAACTAACTGCATTAAACAAAACTAGGGTTTGATTATTAATTAAAGGGATTTGGGTTTGATATCCTTTTGTGATATGGTTCATGAACAAAAACATTAATTTTTGCGAACAGAAACTCGAACTGAATAGGGTAGTTAGTCTGTTATGTGTCCTAAAATATTCTCATTCATCAACCCTAACCTCTAGAGAGAGAAAGAGGAGAGAGAGGGAGAGTTTCCAGAACTGGGGTTGTTGGATGAAGGGACAGAGAGACAAGATGGGTCTAAAAGGACCGGAAAAGATGGAGTCGTCGCCCCCGGCGGTCGCGGCACGGCAGCTCAGGGGTACCCTTTTCTTACCTGTCCATGTCGTTGCCACTCTTTTCCCCGACCCAACTTCAATTAATCATGTCCTCTCCATCTCTTTCTTCCTCTTTACGCTGTAATTTCAACATTTATATTATATACTAAACATAATGGTTTTTGCATACATAGTCAAGTACAGGATTATTAGAGATAGAGAGAGAGAGAGGGGTAGAGCTGAGAAGATTTAGGACAATACTATTAGAATTGATTTGATGATATTAAACATGACTGAGAGGATGAGTTTTGATCAATCATTAATGACGTAAATGGATTCATGTAATCGATCATATTTAATTGTGGGGCAAAGACTTAGGTTACATTTGGGTAAGAGATTTGACAAATTTAAAAGATTTAAATGAAGGGTTTTTAAAATATTGGATTTTAAAATTCCATCATTTACAAATCTCTTATTTGGATAAAACTTTTAAGCGAAGAATTTGATCGTATAATTTTATAATTTTCTTATTTGGATAACCATTATCATCACTGTGAGGGTCGGCGGTGACGGGTGGTGGTGGTTGGCAATGGCGGCCGGCGGTCGATGCCAGTTAGCGGCCGGCGGCGTTGGTCTGCGATCAGATCTGAAATTCTTCCTTGGAGGGATTTGTAAATGACACCTAATTTGAAAGGATTTTCAAATCCCTTATTCACTACTATTTTTTAATTGAAAGAATTTTACAAATCATTTCTCATACATATCCAAACAAAGTATTTATCAAAAAAAAAATTTGAAATCCCTTACCCAAATCAAATTCTTCCCCCATATCTCTTACCCAAACACAACCTTAATTGTTGTTGCTAAAGAATTCAAGAATATGGTGAATATTGATACACTTTCATTAGATGCAAGATCACGATTTATATACAGAATACAACAGTGGTTTCCTAATCTGCTATGAAATAAGAAACTGACTCAAGTGAATTAAATGGGTAATTACAAAGAGAATACAAATAGGAAAGTAATCTCTGTAATGATCTAATTGCCTGAAATCATGTTCCTAAAATCGAGCTCTATCATGATCTGATCTGCCACATTTGGTCTGTTGAGCTGATCTGTCACTTCTAGTCTGTTGATCTGCCATTTCTAGTCTCTTAAGCTGATTTGCCACTTCTGGTCTGTTGATCTGCTTGTTGAACTAATCTGTCACTTTTGATCTGCTGATCTACTTAGGTGTTTCATCAGTTGTAGTCAAGTTGGTCTAGTTGGTAAAGAGAGTTATCTCATTTTAATACCAATCAGGATTCGATTCGTATGAAGAATACTTCGGGATTAAAGTCCTTAATGTGCCGGTCCGATGGAGAGGAATGTACCTTTATGATTCTCTAGAGAGATGATTAATCGAAGTGCGTCTGGACTAGACTAGACAAACCTTACCTTAAAAGTACCCCTATTTTTCATCATATGCAACTCCCACAAACAAAAAAATAATAATAAAAAGTTATAATTCATTTACAAAAACGAAACTAATCAATAATATGAAGCTTTTGTAAGTAATCCCGCAATATTCAAATCCCGTGATCGGCTACTATTGAAAGAAATATGAAGATCTATGCGTCATTTATACAGAACAATTTTGATATATAAAATGGATCACCGGACAAACTTAATAAGTCGTTGGACCAGACACACCAAAATTCTAAAAAAAATAATAAATAATTTTCAAATTCTAACCCACACAGGCACACATACTCTCTCTTTCTCTCTCTAAACAACACTTTCTCTCCCCCTCCCCTTCCCCCCCCCCCCCCCCTAACTTTCACAAACTACTCACGCGTGTATATATATATATATATGGAAGGGCAAAGCTAGAAACCTCATCAATTTGCTTGAAGTCTCCATACTCTTTCTCTCTCTAGAAAACATATATATTTTACTAGTTAGTAGTTATATATATACATATATATATATATAGTTCTGTATATATATTAGAATGGAACTGGAACTGGGTCTTGCTCTTCCCAACCAGAAGGGATTTGACCTCAACATCCAACTGTTTGACAGAGAAGAAATAGGGCGCTGTTTGGAAGTCGAAAAACAAGAGATTACAAAACGCGGTTTTGCAGAGGTGTATCAGCATAACGCCGTTTCAGACCAAACCATGCCTTTGCTTTTGTGGAATGGCCAACCAAACGGAGAAGATGATGATCATGGGAGAAGAAAGAGGAGAAATTGTAACTCTCGCAACATGTAAGTTTTTTTTTTTTTTTAATGAATTAAAATTTTAACTCATACACAATTCGGGTGTTACAATAATTTTTTAATAAATTTAAAATTATTATAATACATAAAAGTTATTGCAATAAATTTTGTAGAATGGTTTTTGAACATTTCTCACCCCAAAAATTAGTTTGTGAGGTAAAGTTTTCCCTCAAATTTATAATCTGACCACCAACCTCTTCTACATTTGATATAGAATAAGCCCAATAATCTCCTCCACACACATCGGGCCTTTGGTCGGCTAACCCTTAACTAGTCTCTCCCTCTGTAGTTATTGAGAGAGAGATGTTATAACCTTAATTCTGATATCACTGTAAGATGATTTTGAGTCTTTCTTACCCCAAAAGCTAGTTCATGATTAGGTAAGATTTTCCCTTATAACCTGACCACCAACCATTTCCATATAATGATATGAAATAAACCCAAGAACTTTTATGACTTATAGTAACTTCTAGATTTTTTATAGCAACTTTGAACTCATGGAAAGATTACTGTGGCGCGTGGACTATATGAGTATAGTCTAAAATTTCAATTTCATGCACTGTTCACCAAAAAATCCTAAGCTTTTTGTTAAATATTATATTATATTCATTTTCTTTTAGATTTTTTGTTCGTAAAACGATTTTATCTACTTATTTTTATTAAAATCAATTGAAATATTTTTAAATACCGTCCTAATTTATAATATACAATTTTTAACAATTGTTATATATAGTGAAGAAGAGAAGGTTGTGATGGGGTGGCCACCAGTCAAGTCATGGAGGAAGAAATTACTTGATGTACACCAAGGGGGTGGAGGAAGATTAAGAAACTCCATTAATAAATTTGTGAAGGTGAGGATGGAGGGAGTGGCAATAGGAAGAAAAATTGATATAAGGCTCCACCATTCTTATCAAAGTCTTACAACCACCTTGATCAACATGTTTCTCAAATGTAAGTCCTCAATTTTAATTTTAGTTAAACTTTTGGGTGTAATTTGAAATTTTATAAGTTTTGGAGGACTTGATTGTAATTTTTTTTTTTTTGATGAATTAATAATTTTAGACCAAAGGGATGAAGGCCATGATGGAGATTACAGTCTTTTGTATCAAGACAGACAAGGAGATTGGATGCTTGCTGGAGATGTTCCATGGCAGTGAGTACTCTCTCTCTCTCTCTCTCTCTCTCTATATATATATATATATAGATAGATTTATGTATTTAAAGTTTGGGGTTAATAGCACTTTGCGGCCGTGATACTTTCGTCGGCACTTATTCACGTTGTTTATATTTAAGTAATACCGATTACATTTTCTGTTAAAGTTGACGGTCAACCTTCTTGTAATACGGGACAGGATAGAACGAGTATAAGAATAAATTTGTCATTTGTAAAATTTTGTTAATTATTTAACCGTTATATTTAGGTTTGAACCATCGAGAGAGCAAGTGTTGGCGAAAATATAACAGGAGTATAACGTGTAATTCAATCAAACTATAGGGGGAAAGGTGTAACTAACCCTAAATATTATTATCCATCTAAAACTATAGTGAATTACGGAACTTCAAGAAATATGTGTGTTCAAATTAAAACTATGAGGACCAAAGTGAAATAATGATAACAGGAGTATAACGTGTAATTTGAAAATCAATAACTCCGTTATAATTTTATTATAAACAGTCAAATGTCGTGCACTAAACTATTATTAAAGAGACTTTATGGGCATTTCAGACTATACATTTCCGCCTTACAAATTTTCTTAAAAACCTACATATATATATATATACACACGTGTGTGTGTATTTTTTATTATTTAGGCGAGAAGGACAATATGAGGGATGAAAAAGGTTGGAATTGTTATAAGCCTCTTAAAATAGCCGGGTGCATGGCCAGTGATTGTTTTTCGTCCAAAATTAAAATGCGAATAATCACCTATAGTGAGATAATTAAGGCCCCGTTTGGTAACCATTTCTATTTCAGAAATTCCCATTCCATTCACAGATTTTTGAGAATTCTGTTTGGGAATAGCGTTTGGTAATTTTTGTTTCTGTTTCCATTTCATTTCCATTTGAGAACTGTGCCCACTTTTTTCTTAAGAAATGAGAAACTAAAAAAAGTTATTTCTCATTATTCCCATTCCATTCCCAAAACACATGGTCATTGTTCATCCGCTGGCCGACCACCGTCCGCTACCGCCCCCCGCCGCCTACCACCGTCCGCCGCAGGTCATCTCCGGCGACCGTCCCCGATCACCGTCCGGCCGGAAATTTCCCGGCCACTTCTGGTCGCCGGCCACTGTCACCCACCCGCAGTCGCCGGCGACGGCGCCATCGCCGTCCGGTCGTCGCGCGGCCGGAGCCACCGCCGGCCGGAGCCACCGCCGGCCGGTCGTCGCCGGTGCCAGAGCTACCGCCGGACCGCCGGCGGTCGTCGTCGGCGCCGGAGCCACCGCCGGCCGGCCAAAACAGGAAAAAAAAAAAAAGATTTTAGGATAAAATCGTTACCAAACACTTTCCCTTCTCAAAACAAAAAAAAAAAAAAATTATGTTACCAAACGCTATTCTACTCTCAAGAAGAAAACAAAATTCTCATCCCACTGCTGGAATGGAAACAGAAACGGTTACCAAACGCCACCTAAGAAACTCGAAGGGGTTATATGTTCAAATTAAAACCATGGGGACCAAAATAAGACTTTCATCAAATTTAAATGGTAGAATGTGTCAAAAACCCTTATTTATCATTTATTTATTTATTTATTATTTTGTTTTGTTTTGTTATATTTGCAGAACATTCATGGAGTCCGTACAGAGAATAGAGATGATAAAGAAGACTGGTTAACAGTACAAGAATATTTTGTTGTATTTGCTTTGGAAAAAAAAATTAAGGCTTAATTAATTTTGATTAGAATTTTGAGTAAATTGTATGTGGAAAATAAAAAATTAAAAAAATAATTAAAAAGAAAAAAAAATTAAAAAATAGTGGTTTTTCATATTTTTTTTCTGTCAATTTTTTTGCCCTTTTAGAGATTTGTTTGCATTATTAAATATTATTTTTTCCTCATTTTTTTATTCTTTTAATCAATTTATTTATTTATTTTTTAGCCTATTCAATGAAAAATATATAGAAAACTAAAAAAAATAAAAATTAATTTAGTGTATTTTATAATGGACCCCAAGGCTCATTATTAATTTATTCTTATACCCATGTAGTTATTTAAATTTAGAGAAAAATTCAATTGGTATATATTAATTGTTGTTGTACAGTAATATTTACATCCCTTATTCATTATGTTACTATTGACATTATTATTGTACAACAACATTTGCATCTCCCATTTATTATTAGGGGTGCCTAGGGGCCCGCCCAGTCCGCCCCTATTTTTTTAGGGCTTGGGTTTTGACTTTGAGCTCATGGGTAGGGTTTGGGCCTAAGTGTAGGGTTCGATCAATTTTAGGGTCGGGCTTGTGCAAGACTTAAATATTTTAGGCCTGGCTCGGCCCGGCCGGAAGAATAATTAAAAAAAAATTATACACACACACATTCAATCATAGGGCTTTAGGCTTTTTTTTTTTTTTTTTTTTCTTTTTTTAAGGGTTTTGGGCTTATTTTTTAGGGCTTTCGGCTAATTTTAGGGCTTATTTTTCTAGGGCTTAGGTTTTTTGTATAAGGCCGGGCTTGAGCATAAAATTAAGGTCCGACTGTAGGGCTCGGGCCTAGCAATTTTATGTAATACCCTAGTCTAAGCCCGGCCCAAGCCCGGCCTATGACCACCCCTATTTATTATGTTGTTGATGTAATGAGAGAGTATGTATTTGGTGAAAATTGCTATTAATTAATATTTAAAAATTTTAAAACTAACACTCAATATTAACCAACATATTAAAATGGATCCCAAGAAACAAAGCCCATACCGTCTTAGAGCCAATGATTTAATTATTAATAAAAAAAACTAGTTCAACAAAACACGCGTTACTATGCAGCAATTTTTTTATGGATATGACTAATATTTGTTGTCAAATTTTTATTCTTAATACGAGTGTTGATATGTGATATAAAAGTTACTGCACCGTCGATAGGTAATATAAAAGTTATTGCACAGTAGTAATTACTTTAATGTGATTTAGTTTTATAAATATTGTAGTGCAGCAAATATTTGGAAACTCGGTATACACATATTGCAACATTGTTCAAAATATTATTGTGCAACAAATATCAGTGGAAAATGATTTTTTGCCTAAATCAAAATAAATAATGAGATTTTATGAAATTAATATTGGACCTTGGGGCCCATGTAAAAAAAACCCTAATATTTATAACCCAGAACGGGAAAAATTTAACGTAAATTAAACCTAAATCATAAAAGGGGGAGAGTGCTGACGAAAATACAAGGATATAAAATATAATTTGATCAAACTATAAGAAAAAAAAAAAGAGTAATTAACCCTAAATATTATTATCCCTCTAAAATTTTGATTTTGTCTTCTTATTTTCCAAAAAAAAAAAATGATCTATGATAATAATATTTCTTTATGTATGTGGTTTTGACACTTTGTACCCCTAAAGTTTTACCAATATTTCACTTTGATTGTCAGAGTTTCAATTTGAACACATAAATCCTAAATTTTCGTAACAGCTCTTCTTCAACCCAAATTAACAACTCAATTACAATTTTGGACGACAAATAACCAACTATCTTGCACTCAAGTATTTTTAAGAAAACTTTATGGACATTTTTAATATTTTTTTTTTTTTACAAATTTTGTGAAAGAAAACACACATAAATATGTATATATTGTTATAAATGTATATTTTTGAATATTTCGGCAGGAAAGACAATAGGAAGGAAGATAAAAAATAAAAAAAAATAAAAAAATGCCCCTTTTTTTGTCAATTTCATGTTTTTTTTGAGATTTTTTTTTTTTTTTTGCATTATTAAATATTAATTTTCCTTTTCCCTATATTTTATCCATTTATTTATTATTTTTAGCCTATTCAGTGAAAAAGAGATAGAAAACTAAAAAATAACAAAATAAATAATAATAATAATAATAATAATTAATAAATAAATAAATTTTTGTAAAAGAAACGGTCACACACACACACACACACACAGACATATATATATATTGTCTTAAATGTATAATAATAATAATAATAATAATAATAATAATAATAATAATTAATAAATAAATAAATAAGTTTTTGTAAAAGAAACGATCACACATGAACATATATATATATATATATATATATATATATATATATATATATTGTCTTAAATGTATATTTTTGAATATTTCGGCCGAAAGGTCAATAGGAGGGAAGATAATTAAAAATAAAAAAAAAAAAAATGCCCCTTTTTTGTCAATTTCATGTTTTTTTTTTTTTTTTTTTATATTTTTTTGCATTATTAAATGTTAATTTTCCTTTTTTCCTATATTTTATCCATTTATTTATTATTTTTAGCCTATTCAGTGAAAAAGAGATGGAAAACTAAAAAATAAAAATAAATATATAATTTAAAAAGAGACGATCACGGTGGGACTCGAACCCACAATCTCCCGCTCCGGAGGCGAGCGCCTTATCCATTAGGCCACGCGATCTTATGGTTTCTTGTTTCCAACAATTTAATTTGTACTATTACATTTTAAATTATTGAAAAATACTTTAAAATAGAGAGAAAAATTATTAGTTCATTATTCATTTCTAATTATATCCCTATTTTGTTCTTTATTTTTTGGTCCATGTGAATAAATTTTGAAATCAATCACTTAATATCAATCAAATGTTTGATCCGGTCAAAAACTGAATTGTCAATTGTGATTTTTGAGAATTCGAAATTTGATCTTTCATGAGTTTTGTTTCTTACAAAATAATACATTGCAAGTGGACCTGTCGGCGTTACACTTCTAATGTGAGAATAAGTAGAGTCACGGTGAAAAATTGGGAGAGTTACAGCAGGGAGAAGTGAACATTTATTGCCTACACACCTCCTGCAGTATTTATGTGACATAAAAAACTTGTTTCGAAAATCTTCCATAATTTTCAGTCAATACCAATGAATGCCTAGGATTTAACCGTCATTTTTTCCATTTATAGTGCGATGTCGTAACGGATCCCAAGTATAGTGTAACCATTCCTGAGCATGGGGGCGTCTCGAGTCATCCTTTGTGGTTATGATGTAGCCTTATGCTCGGGTTTCACTTGGTCATGGTCTTTAATAAGCGTTGCCCTCGATTTTATTCAAAGAAGCCAGACAGAATCCTTGGACTCTAGAGTTGAGCTTGGTCTCATGTTCTTGACACGAGTCCTATTTAATTGACCTCGAGGACACGTCTTTTCCATGTGGGTATTATTCTTACACGTGGAAGTACCATCCCCTCATCAATGTTTATTCTTCAGTTAATATTAACTAATTGTTAACATTCATATAGTTAACTTTAACTAAAACTAAAAAAAAAAATAAGGTGAAAATATTAAAAAATAAATTACTCAAAAATAGAAAAATTATAATAAATAGATAATTATATAATAAAAATTCCTAATGTTTGGTAATATTTTTTTAAGTATTTAATTTAAAAGTATCGTATGTTTTGCTCTTCAATTCTTTTTTTTTTTAAAGTAATAATATAATTTTATTTTATTTTTTAAAAAAGCAAAAAATAATTATTTCGTATTTTTTTTGAGTGTCCTAAAAAAATAGCATAAAATTTGGGATCCTTATAACAAACTCTAGTTTCTTTTCTTTTTTTTTTCTTTTTTTTTTTAAATAAAATAATTTTCTTGTCAAATTAATAAATGATAACATTGAGCCTTAAAAATTAATCGTTCTACACTACCGAACACACTTTTAATTTTGGAGATTTTTTATAATCCTCAATAGAACTATAAGAAAAGCCGATTAAATCGAACCAAACCGCACAGTTTTAAAAATAAAATGTTCAAACGATTTGGTTCGATTCTAAATGGGAAACAGTTTTTTGTTGTTTTCAAATAGTTTAGTTCAATTAGAACCGATTTTTTTTTTTTTAGCCTCCCTAAACTAAACACGCCCAAATGTCCGAGCCAAACCCTAACCTCATTCATTCTTGATTCTTTGTCATTCCATAAGTTGATTTTTTCTAACGCTGACAATCACCACTATTCTCTAAAAAGTCCATTTAAAAAAACGGCCCAACCCACAAACCAAAAAGTATTGGCCCAAAAAAAAATGTTGAACAAGCCCAACTCATAAACCAAAACCGAATAATTTTGGTTGCTTCAGTTCGATTCGATTTTCTTAAAATTATGCACCGAACGAAACCAAACCGAACCATTTGCCCCATTTGTGTTTGATTCGCTTTTTCATTGCTACCAAAATCAAACTGAACCCGAACCATTTACACCCCTAGTCCTCAAACTTAAAAATCTCTATCCAAGCAGTGCACGCACTATAATATTTTTTTTAGAATTTTAAAATTCTTGTATTACATGAAAACCACTATAAATTTTCTACAACAAATTTTATTTAGTGCAGTGACTTTGCATTGACTTTAAATTTTTGATAAAATTATTTAACTTCTCAAAATGTAACCGTAACGAGTAAGTCGAGACCACGAAATTAAAATCCATGTTAAAATTAAAAAAAAAATAAAAATTCATAAAATTATTATTTTTTACTTTTAAAAGTATTAAAAATATTTTTAAAAAACGATACGTAAGAATATATTGTTTCTTGAAAAAGTATCGAAAATCCGCTCGAGCTGTTGACAAACTGATTGATATAAAAATCAATATTTATGGTTAATGAAATGAAATTTTGAAAGATTTATTGAAAAACAATGCATTATTCTTGACCATATATTACAAAAAAAAAAAAAATTAAATAAATAAATAAAAAATCTATTAAGATGTCTCTTTTAGAACCCTAGCCACTAGCTAGTTAGGTGAGCAATCTCTACTTCACTCCATTGTATAAAGAAACATGAGTTTTAGGTGAGCAACCTCTACTTCACTCCAACTAATAACCAAACAAAGACATAGTGGGCTCCATAAGATATGGACTAGAACCCAACTTTTATAGTGGGTCCACTTTGTGGAAAGAGACGGCACACGTGCTTGAGTTAAAGTAGTTGAAGAATTTCTACAAAATCAAGAATTAAAGTCTGTGAAAAAAATCTTGTTGGGAGAAACAACCACGGAACTCCGAACGAGATTAGTCTCACATCCCGTGTGAATGTGGTGACACCCGTGATTATGCCCAAAAAAAATAAGAGATTATACACAATTTAGAGAGAGTACACAATTTATTTATTTATTTATTTATTTTGGGGGGGGGGGGGGGGAGATCATACACAAATTAGGGGAGAGAGATTAAACACAATCTAGAAGAAAAAGTGGCATTATGTTGGGTGGTCAATTTCAAAAGTTAGCTCATAAAATGATTTTCGCTCGTATTTATAATTTGATCACCAATCCCAACAATCTCTCGCTCACACATCCGGTCTTTGATCGGCTAATCCTTGACTAGTCTCTCCCTTTGTGGTTATTGAATCAATTGTTGTAACTTGAACTGTAATACCAGCATATGGTGGTTTTAGGCATCTCTTAATTCCAAAGACTAACTCATGAGATGAGATTTTCTCACATTTATAATCTGACCTCCAATCCCTTACACATTCAATGTGGGACAAATACAACAGAGAGAGATTATGCACAATCTAGAGAGAAATTATACACAATCTTCTCCTCACACATCGGGCTTTTGGTTGGTCAATCTTCGACCAATTTCTTCATTTGTAGCTATTGAGTCAATTATTGTACCCTGGATTCTGATATCAGTGTAGAGTGATTTTGGATTTTTCTCAATCCCAAAAATTAATTCATAAGGTGAGATTTAGCCGGCTAACTCTCGACCAGTCTCTCCCTCTATGGCTATTGGGCCAGAATTGTTATAACTTGGACTCTAATATCAGTGTCGGGTAGTATTGCACTTCTCACAACCCCAAAAACTAGCTTATGAGGTGAGACTTTTTCTCACACTTTTAACCTCACCACCAGTTTCTTCCGGGATAAACCCAACAAAAGTTTAACACAAATATGTGTGGTCTGTCATGCTCACTCAAACGAGAAGATGCCCATAACATAAAGAGTAGATGAGTAATCAAAACACAAACAAAAGGGGAATGAGAAGCTAAAAGTAAAAGCAAAAGAAAGAAAATGATACCTTAACTTTCATCTTCAAGAACCTTCAAGGGGTGGTCTTCTAATATAGAAAATTGTGGGTCATTGTCCTCTCTCTCCTCTCTCTCTCACACACACATACACACACACTAACAGCAAGAAGAAGAAGACAATCACAAGACACCCTTTTTGACATTTGATTGTTTGTGGTGAAAATTTACTCCAAAATCAAGGTGGAGTCTACACATTTCATATGGTGTTAAAAATGTACAAAATTACATAAGAGAGATCAAATATTATTAAACATTGATGTTGGTCTCCGATATCTGTTCGCAATAATTTGACAAAATTTCCTCTGCGCGTGAGGGGACATGTTGAATCTCAAATCGCTTGTGTTACCTGTTACCTGATCTTGAATTATATATAAAGTTTAAGACAATCCTCCTCTTACAAAACGTTTTTTAAGAGTGAGTTAGGCCCTATTTCTACATTTATAAAAATTAATTCGTATATTTCTCATTTGAAAAGACAACATGAGTTTAAATCAGAATTGATATGTTTACTTATGATTTAACATATTATATTATATTAAATATAATATAATTAACCTTGTTATCATAGGTGGATTTAGTTGTCGATGACTAAGAGTTCTAAAATAATTAAAAAAAATTAAAAACCCAATTATTTTTTTAATCAATGACTATCTTCTCAATGTGGATTTTTCCCCATGTTGTCTTGTGAGCTTTTGGCTAGTTTGTAAAATGAGCTCTCCTTAATAACAAATAAAATGTGACAATTTTTGCTTCAAAAGTGTTGGATTTGATATTCAGTGGCTGAACGGTGATAGAACATATCGAAGACGACAACAGTTGCGTTGATTCAAAAATATTAAATAAGTTGCGGAATTTTAATAAGAATAAAGACAGAAAAAATTGACTTTGATACCATGTTAAAATAATTAGAGACAGAATATTAAAGAGAACATAAGACGATTCTATTAATATATGAAAAAAATACAATTTTTACAGATATTTGATTTGTGTACTCCACCATTTACCTATTATGAGATCTCATATAGAAACAATTATAAAAATTTGTCTGATATACGAAGTACAATATGAACTACTAATCATATTTTATCTTAAGCATTTTGGACCACATGAACTCGACCCAAAAATTATGATGTCAGTGGACCGTATGGGAGTAGTACATCCATAACTTGATAAAAAAATCATAAATTGTTCGTCTGAACAACGAACCACGAACCGTACAATTATTTTAGATCTGTCAAATTTTAAGCTATATTTTCGTCCAATTACAACCAAATCGAATTTCAGTTCTAGTTTAACTACTCTTACCTAGTGTAATTGTAGTCAAATTTAGCTAAATTTTTTAACTAAAACTAATATCAAGATAGGATAATTTCTTTAAAAAATAGCATAATTTTGACAAACCAAACAAGCCCTAAACTAATTTCAGCACCAACTGCAAGCAATTAAGCAAAACAAAACCATAAATTCAACAAATAATCGAAGTTGGTTTCATGTTTTTCAGCTCAATTTATCCCCTTCACACACACCCTTTAATGGATATACACAAATTACACAATTTAATTCACATCAAAACACAGTGGGAAAAAAGCAACTAAGAACAGGCTAAGAGAACAGCATGATGATGATGTATGGAGATTAAGAAACAGAGAAAATTTCAGTAAGGAGTGTAGTAGTACCCGGCCGGAGGTAGTCCGATGCCGTTTACCGGCGGCATTCCGTAAGGCGGCATCATCGGTGGTTGGCCCGGAGCATAATATCCGCCGGAGCTGATCTTGGTCAAACTAGATTGGCCTTGCATTCCTTCTTTAGCATACCGTTGCCATAGGATCTGTTCTTGCGTTAGTAATTGCTGCTTCTTCTCCATCTCTGCCATTTGAACGTAGGAAGGAGGTGGGATGGTGAGTGATGCCGCGAATGGATCTTGGTTCACCATCTGTACGGTTCCGTCGGGTGCGGGGAGTGCTAGAACCGGCGGCGTCCCGTTCCGGCCTGGCCCCGGCAAAGCGACGCTGCTGGCGCTGCCGCCGGTGAACTGGGTGGCGGTCACCTGTTGCCTCACCATTCCCTGGTCGTACATGCCGTTCAACAGTAGAGGATCCAATCCACCGCCCATTGCGGCCTTCTGCTTTGATAAATTACTGGCGGTCTCTACCAAAGCTAGTTCCCAGTCGGCTTTGCCGTTTTCAGCCGCCGGATTTTGCCAGGCGGAGGTCACCTGAGAATCGCCGTTATTGTGGAAAGCTTCCCAAGACCCATTTCCGTTGCTTGCTGCCGGACCGGCAAACAAAGCCAACGCCAGTTTGTTTTCCTGATCATCGGCGGTGACTCCATCATCCCTCAAATCAACCAAATCGGCTGTTTCCTGCTGGGTCTGAGCTTTGGGAATCTCCGGCTCCGGTGGTGGCGGAGGAGTATAATTCTCCGGCGCTGGTAATGCCTTTATCTCGTTCATATCCGGTGCTGGCTCCTCCTCAACCGCGGGAGGCGGAGCCTCCACCTTCCTCTCCGGACTCTTTACCGCCTTAGCCCTGTCCCTCACGAACTCCTCCAACGTCTCTAAAAGCTTGCTGGTAATCCTCTGCACTTCTGGGTATTCAGAAGATCTCGCCAAACCTGTATCCTTGCACCAATTGTAGAAGGCGACAAGTTCATCGATCTGTTTGGCGGCGCTTGCGTATGCATCAAACGCGTTGACGCAATCCTGATACTCCATCTCGAAAAATTTATCCAACAGAACAGCCAAAACCTCACAGATATCGGCGTAAAGCTTAAAACTCTCCCTCACAACTGGGTATAACGCTACCAAGATCATCCTGCTGTTTTTCGCCAATCCGGTGGGTCTACAGGCCAAAAATCGGTCCAATAGCCTCTGCAAATGACCCATCTTCCCGTAAATTCTCTCCGGCTTCATCTCCCTCAACGGTGTCACATCCTTCTTCTCTTGTGCGGAGGATTCCCTGACATCTCCGAACGACCTCGACCGCCTGACGCCGTAGTTGCCATATCCAGGTTCGTCTTTGAAGTCGTTGTAGTCGTAGTCATGCGAGCGATTTGGAGGTGATCTCCGTCGTTCATCTCTGTAACCGCTGGGCTTCTCGATTGCTTTACCGTCGCCGCTCTGTTTCCTCTCGTAAGCGATCAATTCAAGTCTCTGGTCCAGATACAAGGCATAGGTTCTCACGAAAGCTGAATGATCCCAGGAACTCGAGTGCGCCTCGTCGCGGAAATCAGACATGTTGAGCAGCCTCGTGCCCCTCCTGGTGGCGTGCATGATCTCCAGCTGAAACACGGCGTCTCCGTCGTTGAGCAACCGATGGACCAGCATCAAGCTTTTTAGAGCCACAATCCAGTCCCGAGTCTTCCCCAGGCGCTTCGACACCGATACCATGCACGCGCTCACGTACCCTCGCGAATACGAAGTCAATTGCAAGATCTCTCGTATGTACTTCTCCCCCGCGGGCTCGTCGTCGTGGCTCGTGGCCTTCACGATCGCCACTTCCAGCTCCGGCGCCATGCTGCTCGCGACCCTCGCGATTCCGATGCTGGTCTGGTCCTTCACCGCACCGATCGCTTTCCGTAACGTGCTCGTCGACATTGTTGATTACTTTCTTCAAATCTAACCAAACGAATCACAAAGCACAAAAACAAAACAACAAACAAATTAAGCTCAACACAATCAGAATCCACAACAAACGATTTCCACGCAGTCGAACTATAAACAAAATTTCCCGTACCGTTCACAAATACCGCTATCCGGATCCCGGAATCGGCAGAAATGAAGGAAGCTGCAATCGATCAGACGAACACGACACGACGCCGGATCCGATCACGCACAGTGTTCGGAATCGAGAAACAGAGCGCAAACACGAACGGATCTGAGATTCTGAGCTGAATCTGCAGCCACAACAAAAGCAGCTGTCCGTCGCCGGACTTCTCTCTCTCTCTCTCTCTCTCTCTGGATTCCACCGGAGGATTCGCGAAGGGGGAGGAGAGAGAAAAAGGGGATAAGATGTGGAATTGAATAGGAGATTGGAGTCCGGGGGAACGTGAGCCGTGGGATCTGTGATCGAGAAGAGAGAGAGGGGCGGGGTTGCCGGGGGTTGGTCGGAGTGGGGTGTGTGGGTGAGGTTTCACGGTGGGTGTTAGGAGTAAGTGTTATTTATTATGGAGAGTGACGCGTACGGATTACGGTGATTGTGACCTTCTTCTTATTCTTCTTCTTTTTATTTTTTATTTTTATTTTCTTCCCAAAATGTTGGATTCTTTTATTTTGAGACTCACAATCTGTACAGCACCACGGAGATTAATCTCTCGAGATACTGTCAGATATCAGAAGCGGTGCATCTCTCCTAACAAAGTACTTTCCATACACAAATCTCCTAAAATTCGATTCCTGAAGGTGTTACTTAAAAAATTCAAACTACTTCAACTTGAACCAACTCATGTTAGTACAGTCTAATTTTCTAAGATACAAATACAATCATGTGGAGAGGGTGAAACTCTAGACCTTTCACAATCCGTACACCACCGTTGGCGGAGATTAATCCCTCAAGGTACTGTCGGATACCAGAAGCGGGACACTTCTCCCAACAAAGTACTTTCCATACACAACTCTCCTAAGATTCGATCCCTGAACGTGTTACTTAAAGAGTTCAAGTTACTTCCGCTTGGATCAACTCATGTTGGTACAGTCTAATTTTCTGAGATACAAATACAATCACGTGGAGAGAGTGAAACTTTAGATCTTTCATAAAGAAGACTAAATACGTATTTACTAGAATATAAACCTTGAGATAAAAATCAATTTTTGTATGATAAGATTATTTTTATTTTTTATTATAAAATTAGGTATAAATAAATATATATAAAATATATCTATTTTAGTAATTTAAATTTTTTTTTTTATGTTTGTAAAAAAATTATTTACCAAGCGCTCATGGTTTGTTTATTTTTTTCAACGGTTATTTTTTGATAAATTTACAAAACAACTCACAATTTAATTTCAATAGTTTCTTTTGAAAAATTCATCAGGGGCAAAATTAAGCATATATCGATTTTTAAATAATAAGATACATATATCAATCTTGAAATAAACAAAATATAATTAATCTCACCCATTTTTAAAGTGTGATGTTAAAATTTTGGGTAATTTTTTTTTCCAAAAAAATCTTATAATTAAATCTAACCCATTCATTTATTTTTTTCAAATCAATCTTAATTTTTAACAAAAATATTTAAAAAAAAAAACTCTTTAATTTATTTATATAGATTTTAGATTTCTATTACTCTAAAATATTAATAAAATTTTATTTATGATATTAACTTGAATCTTAAATGCACAATAAATTTGGAAAAAGAGTAAAAACAGATCGTTTTATGTCACGAATTAAAATTAAATATCCAAAATAAAATTAAATCATTGCAACCGCAATTTAATGAAATGATTTGTGTCCTTATGTGGATGCATACACAATTAGAGACAAAGTCCAATGTCGTTTTATAACTCAATGAACAAGGAACATACAATACGTTTCCGATTTGGTTTGCATGAACAATCTCTCTGTCATGGTCAAACTACAATTTACGAATTTAACAGTAAGGGTGTAGTTGACAGTTCCAATTCCTAAACATATTCAACAGACACCTATCTTGACAGGTGTTAGCATATGCAAACCGTCATATGGCAATTACCCAGGCTTATCAGTCAAGTATCAATAACCGTGACACATGCCTTGCACATGAACCCCAATTTCCCGGCACACTGAGTTCTCACGAGCTAGTACTCAGCTGCAGTAGTTTGATGTCGTGCTCACACATTGCCCAATATGCCATCTCGTCCCCTTGATCATGTTGACGCTTTGTCATGCTGCCCATATAACCATAAAGTATTTTGCACTCACGTTATGCCTTTGTTAGCTTGACCTTGTGCCTAAGCTTGACTACATGTTGCGACCATGAATGTCAATCCTAGTATTGTGCCTAGGATCGTCTCGCCTTATTTTAACGACACCAAATGCCCACAATCGTTGTCCAGCAACGCCCAAGTGTGCCAACATGTGTCGACACATGATAACGCCCATGCCTTGGATTCACGTGAACTGATCCTAACCTTGCGCTTAGGATCACCTTATGCCATGTCTCGAGCCCACCCAATGTCTGCTAATATTGACTCGTGACGCTCTATTTTGCAAATGCCCTCCTTGCCCCGATTTTTCACCCACGTCGAGATTCCAAGGTAAACCTTGTTTGAGATTTCTCATCACACCTTAGTCCATTCTTACACCTTGTCTTTAGCATGCCTAGATTCTTTGCAGCCAAGGCTCTAAAACCTTCCTTATAATATTTTATGCAAAAAATTCTAAATAGCACCCACACACGTGGATATGTCCAATAAGTCATAATGGAGTCAACAGTTGACTCGAGCCCACAGTTGTCTCCTCTCTCATAGACACGTAATAAAGTTTCGATCTTTGGTACATATAATCAAAGTTAACCGAGTCCAGCCGCCCAATTTTAGGCCGCAATGAGCCCATAAACATGAATCTTAGGGAGTTAGGCTCAATCTAACACTTGTACTTGCAATTTAGTCATTAAAAAGATTAAAGACTCCAATTATTGATTTTAGAGCTTATTTTATTGATTTGATGCTTTTAATCACATAAATAAATGTCTTAAATTAATATCCACCGTACATTATGAATAATCTTTTCATTATAATTTGATTATTTATCCTGCTTTTATATTATTATTTTCATTATTCCTTATCAAATAATTAAGTGGTTATAATCATAATCTAACTCAACTTTTATATATGTATATATATATATTAATATAATGATTAAAAAAATAATTATAATATTTTAGTTGTGGGTTGGAGATCAACAAAAGAAAAAGTGAAGTAATTAATTTGCATTAATAAATCTTATTTAACCGTTTTTAGAATGTTCATACCATATAATTTTCTATTTGTTTAATATTTTTTATATGTTTAATTTATTTTTCGTTAAATTACCTTTTATCCCTTCTATTTCGTTGAATTATTACTTTATTCACTCAACTTAAAAAAACTATATTTTGCTTACTTCTACCGTTCAGCAAAGTGAGAAATTAATTTTTATTTTTTCGCTTAAATTAATGAAATATGCTTAAGAATATATGGAGTTAAAATTTTTATCCAATTTTGAGATGAAATAAACGAAATTGTCCCTTTATTATAATTTTGATTCAATTTTTTTATTATGATTTAAAAAAAATAAAATAAATTAAAATGAAGGGACAATTTTATCTATTTCATAAAAAAAAAATAGATGAAAATTTTATTTTCATCCATTTTGAAACATATTCTATTAATTTAAACAGAAAAAAAAAAATTTAATTTTTTTTTTCACTTTATTTAAAAGTAGAAGTAGGTAAAGTATAACTTTTTGAAGTGGATGAAATTAAAGTAATAATTAAGTAAAGTAGAGGGAGGTAAAAAGTAATTTATTTTTTATTTTTTATCAATTTCATTTTTTATTATTCTTTTTATTTTAAATATGATATCAAATAGAATTGATAGATATTGAATTTATTTTCCTTTTCTTATATTATGTGTAAGATTTTATATTTATTCAAAAAAATACAACTAACAAAAATAAATTATTTTAAAATAAGATAATATTTTGTATATTTTAATATTATCGAAGGTATGGATTAGGTGTCCATGTCAACTTGAGCTTTTCCAAATTGCATGTTTAGTTATTCAAGTTTCACAATTTGTTTCAATTTTACAAAATTTAAAACGTTATCAAGAATTTTGAATAAAAAATAAATTATGCTCTCAGCGTAATATTCTAATGGGAATAATTCATATTTTCTCATTCCAATGAATCTAAAACATTTTATCTTAATCATTTTCTAGTAATAATTCGTCTAAAGAATAAAGAAAAAAAAAGTTAAATCGTTTTTAAGAAGAAAAAAAAAACATATCAAATTTAGTGAAATGATGAAATTGCTAAATTGTATATTTGATCCCTTAAGTTCGTCATTCGTTTCAATTTTGTGAACTAAAACGAATTGTTAATTATTTTACACGGGAAATGAGTCGCACACAACACATGCCCTTCTCATGAGAATATTTTTATCATTTCATCACTTCGCTAAATTTAAAATATTTTCTTTTAATTCTTCTCTTATAAAAATTTAAAATTTTCTATCTCATTTTTTTGACTAATCATTATTTAGAAAAAGTTAAAAAGCGTCTTAAAAATAATATAATGATAAAATGATAAAAATATTCTTATTAGAAAGCCAAGTGCTGGGCATAATCTATTTTTCATTTAAAATCATTAAAAAAAATCTTTAATTTTATGGGATTGAAACGAATGAAAAACTTGAAAGATTAAATATACAATTTAAAAAATTTTAAAAATGTTAAGATCCACATAGACACCTACTCTATACTTTTAAGTATCAAAAACATAATTTTATCCGAAACAAATGTGAAAGTTGAGAAATTAAATTTGCAATTTGACAAACTTTAGGATTAATATAGACATCAACCTCAAAATTTGGGGGCCAAAAGTGTAATTTTTCCCGAGATATTTGTGAACTTCAGCGGAATCCGGTTTCTAATTACACCCGCAATTGTCGTCCAATAAAGCAACGTACAAATCGAGTCCTCGTTATCTCAATCTAAAGAGCTTTTTGCAGTTTGCACCCCTGATGTTTCAGAGCAATCTCATTTTAGCCCCTATCTTTTCAATTTAAAAATATTAAACTCTGAAATATTAAAATCACGTCAAATCAGTCATTTTGTATGGAATTCACTTATGTGGATGAATTCTATCATAGACGAAATGGAATTCACTTTGAGCTCAATAGGGTCGAAACGCGGGTTGTGCTAGCCCTGTTTTGTGGGTATCAGGTCAAATAGCGGGCTGACCATTAGTTATATGAGCAAACCCTACCCGTCCAAAGAAGTGCCTTACATACAACTTTTTTTTCCCTATGGTTTCTTCATCTGTTCAATTCAGCTGTCAGCGGCGCCTCTTCCTCTCCAGAATCCAAAGTTTACTTCGTCTTTTTCAATCTTCCCTCTCGCTTTGTCTTCTTTCCTCCGTCCAGAGTAAGTCTTCGCTTCGTCTTCTTCCTTCGCTCTTGCTTTGTCTTTGTCTTGTCTTCATTCCAAATTCCTAATGAGTTTTTGATTACTTCGATTTCTCCAATTCGTTTGTCGCAACGACAATCGACGGACCGATAGTGAGTTCTTGACTTCTTGTATTTGTTCTTTGAGTTTGTTGTTTAATGTTGATGTCAAATCTTGGTCGACACTAACGGTATGGTTTGGTCAACGTGTTGATGGTGTTCTTCCGTGTTGGGATAGAGATGTTACGAGATCAATTCCCCCTGTCGGGGATGGGGTGGAGTTGGAGAGGTCCGAGATGGGTCTCAGACAGTGAAGCAACCTTAGAGTCTTCTAGTCCGAGGAGAGTCTTTGTCCAAGAACATTATTGATCCGAGCTGGGATGAGTTTCAACCTGTCACCTGCACAAAGGACTTACTGGGATCGACTCGGCGTGTCCCCTCCAGCATGAGAATAAGAGCTTGGGGGGAGGCAGTAAAAATGTTTTAGAGTGTTGAGAAAGTAAGCAAGCACCTTGTGTCTTTTTACCTCACATTTACCTTCCTTTATATAAGCAGTGGGGTGAGTTTAACATTTTTTGGTTTGTTTTATAAATTTATTATATAAATAATATTTGATAATCTTTAGAGTTAAAGGTTAATTTTAAATTGGCGTTTAAAATTTTTTGGACTATTGAGTTATTTAAAATATATTTTTAAGAGTTTTGAGGTATAATTAATATTTTATCTTATTTTTATTTCAAGAGGGACCTTAACGCAAATAAATATATATATATAAAAAAATAATGACCAAAATGGTTTCCTTCCTAATAAAGGAAACCATAATGGTCACATATATGTTTACTAGCATATAACCCATGTCTAAAAGCACATGTATAAAACAACAAAAATAAAAAATTGACATTTATGTATATACGACATTCAACACATATTTCATTTGAACATCCATGACATTAATAACTAACAATCGTGACCAACAGTCTGCATGCATTTCACTTAAATATGAATAATAACTAACACTTGAACCTCAATAATAACTAAATTCGATACTAAAACTTGTACCATTATATGTGAGTAATAAATAATTGTACTGTAAATAATTCTTTACAAATACATCTTTATATGAAGATGTAGAGCTTCCAAGAGATTATCTTTTATTTTTCATCACCAAACCAACTGCAAAACCTAATAATATCAACCAAATGTCAATAGAGCAAAACCTACTAAATAGCTAAACAACTTAATTAATCAACAATCTACGGAAACAACTCAAGAAACCAATTTTAAAAAAATCTGATGAAAAATAAAATATGAACTTATGCTCATTCACCCATAAGTTAAGTTATTATCAGAAGATATTGAGAGTAGTATATCTGCTTGAGATCTAAAAAATAAAAATAAAAACAAATCAAAATACATAAAGCAAAAAAAAAAAAATCCCTAAGAAGAATCAAATCAAGAATTGGACATAATCCCTAAAATGAATTAATTTCCTAGAATGAAGAAATAAAATCAAAATCACTATAACCTAATAAGAATCAAAATCCATAAAACTAAATCAAATCAAATCCTTAATAGAAATGAAATAAAAATCTCTAAACAAAATCCAGTGGTTGCAAAAAATGAGCAAATTGAAAATCAAATACGGTAGATTTGAGAGAGAAGTACTATTGAAAACATGACTCCAGGAATGGGAGAGATCTGGTGGTTCCGGTTCTGAGACTTCAAGGTCCTCCTGTTCTTGCACGGTCTACATGATAAAAATGTTGCAATTCCCCCGCCTAAATTTTCTGGAACAAAAAGATGTGTATGTTTTAATATCATGGTTTATAATATATTTATGCAATCAAAGAAAAAAAAATATTTCTTTAATAAAAATAAAAAAAAAATTGAAAAATCACCTCGATAATAATATAGTACTTGAGACAAATAACAGCCAAAATTTTTACTGCTTATATGATATCACAGTGTTTACGCAACTAAAATAATGTGTAATTTTGATTTGTAACTTTTTCTTTTTTTTCAATTAAGTGGTCAGCATTGATATTTGCATACACAAAATTTTGTTGCAGGATTCATTATTAAGTGGTTAAAAGTTAGTAATGGTTAAGGTAGGTGGCGTTTGGTTAGTGTTTCTACTTTTCTGAACCCAACTGGAATGGGTTGGATTGAGTTAAATTGGGTTGGGTTGAGAATTTTGGGAACAGAATTGCGTTTGGTAACGACAATTTTTGTTTTGTGTTGAGAACAGAATGTGTTTGGTAACGATTTTATCCTAAAACTAATTTTATTTTTTTAAAATTTTTTTTTTGTGTTTGGCGGCGGGCGGACGGTGGCTGGATGCCGGCGACGGTTGCGGTGGTGGCCGGCGACGGTCGCCAGCAGGCTACGGTTGGTCACCGGAAGTGGCCGGAGACGGGGGGCGGTTGCCGGCCGGCGGCTGCGGCGGCCGGTGATGGTCGCCGGATGGTGGCCGGCGTCGGGTGGAGGTGGTCGGCCGGCAGATGAAGACAGAAGTTGAGAACTTTGGGTTGAGTTTTTGGGGTACAAAAAGAAACAATTTTTTTTTTATTTCTGGTTTCTTTAGGATTTTGAAAATCAATTCTTATTTTTGAGTTGGGTTGAGTTGAATTTTGTGTTTGCCAAACGCGTTCCCAAAAATCAAACCCAAAATTTTTGGGTTGGGTTGGGTTGAGTTGGGTTTGATCGGGAACACTAACCAAACGGGCCGTACCAATCAAATGTATTGAAACATATGAATTTATTTGTTAGCTTTAAGTGGTTAGCATTGTGGTTATTAGTGGTTAAAAGGTACCAACAAATTCATATGTTTCAATAAAGTGGTTGGCATTGTCGTTAAAATGTACTAATCTTATTTGTGAAGTAAATAGTTAGATGTCACTTTCCCACATAAATTTAGGCATTTCATCAAACATGTGGTGCTCAAGTTGAAGAAGCAAATATCTATATGATTCATCTCAATTGAAGAAACAAAACACATAATAAGAAAGAAATATCCCACCTCCAAAACAAATTCAAACCCAAAAGACATATCTAGCAAACCACATCAACGACAATGGATTCGCAGCTTGTTTAAATAAGAGCAAATGGTACAAACATGAGTTCTTTTGCTATGCAAAATTGCTACGCAAAAGGCTCATAAACTGCAATGATTGCACCCATACCAAAACCAAGAGCGATAGTCAAATGACTTGGGTTTTTTCTTGTCTAAGCAATTAAAATTTAAAATATAATAGAAATAAAATTCATCCAAATTCGGGAATGAAATCAGCAACCTAATTATTGTCAAACATTAGATGATGGAATAACCTTGAGGGAGAGAGAGAGAAAGAAAGAGATGAGGGTGAGCTTCAGATGGAAAATGATTGTGCATCGGCTGAAAGAGGGTTGTGTTGTGTGTGTGCGGCTCCAAACCCTAAACCATATGGTGTATAATACAAAAAGTCATCCAACCGCTACCAACATCTAGAGGTTTGTCAGTTAATCTGACGACTGTCTTTATAAGTGAGCTGATTTATTATATAGATAAGTGTCGTTTTGCATGTGTTTATAATAATAATAATAATAATAATAATAATAATAATTTTAGTTTGAGTTGATCATCTTCCACACACACACACACATATATAGGTGTTATGGTCATTGGTTTTCTATTGAACGATCAAGACAATATTAAGAAGAAGAAAAAAATTAACAAAAAAGATTTTTAAGGGTGTTCGGCAGTACAGGGACGGGAATTGGAAATAAAATGAAGACTTCATTTTGGATTAGACCCAAATGATCCTACATATATATATATATATGTGTGTGTGTTTCGAATTTTTTTGAGGATTTCAGTTCAAGATTTTGACTTCTGATTTAGGTAGAATTTCTAACTCTTTAATACTTGTATTTAATTTTTCTATTATGTGATTCATGTTGTTATTGTTATGAAATTTTAACTGTTAAATTTTATGAAATAATTATGATTATGTGAAAATAATATGAAAATCATGCCTATAGATTTTATTTGTCGTGTTAATTAAATGCACGTATTAGAGTTTTACTGAGTGTTGGCTCACAACTCTACATTTTTAATTGCAGGGCCGGTGAGGGTGAAACGGCGCCAAAAATTTAATTTGAATTTGTATTTAATATTTGTGATAATTGTACTTATTATTCGCTGTTGTAAAAATCGACTCGATAAATCGATAATTAAATATTGATGAAAAATATTGATTATTGACAATACCATTAATTTTGGAGAATTTTACAAATCATAAAGCTTAAATAACTATTGAATTTTGGGACCGACTTAAACTGGTATTTAATCTTCGATAAGTTTGATTTATGGCTTGATTTAATCAATAAAGTTTAATATTATGGGTTTAAAATCTCTCAAATTTTTTGTTTTTTTTTGGATCAATTTTGGGATCAGTTTAATTCTCAATAAATTTTATGGTTTGTCGTTTTAAACTTATTAAACCCGAGAAATAAAATATTGACTATTCAATTTTAGTTGTAAATTCTCCTAAGGGAGAAAGCGCGTAGCAGCCTTGGGAGACCGGGCCGTTACAGAGGGTGAGAACGAAAATGACGACAGGAATTTTAGTTGAATTTCTAAATGTAATAATTATATTTATTATTTACTATTTGAAAATAAATCGAATCGATGTATTCGATAAATATAATCAGTCGTCATAGCGTTGTAAAATTTATCGGATTTTATAAAATAAAATAGTAGTCGTTCGGTGTTAGCGTTAATTCTCTAAGAAGAGAAACCGCATGGCGACCCTGGAAAATCGAGTCGTTACAAGTCTGATCTCGGCACGTGACCAATGAGAGGGCGAGTGGGGGAATTAAGCTTGTGGGCCTAGGCTTTCTGGCCTTTTTGCTGAGGCCCATGGCTAAGGAGCACCCGCAAGTGGACAATTGGGCAGGCCCATGATGTGAGGAGATTTCTTCCCTGTCCCTCCCGAATGGTTGAAGACGGGAAATGGGGCGTTTTGTTGAGGAGCTTATGGAGTCAATTTCTGAGATGGGGCGGTGCTGGCTTGGGAATTATGCCGAGATGGAGAGGAGGTTCCCCATCACGACGATGGCTCTACCCTCCTTTCCCGGAGGAAAACATGGGTGACTTCTTGGGGCGACCGACATGTGTTGAGACGTGCCTCTGGCCAGCACTACCTTCACACTACCTTTGCTAGGAGCCGACCCCATTGGAGAGTTGTGAACACGTGATAATCTTTCGTTGGTTGCTTGGAAGTGACCATTTTTACACTCATCATTTAGGTGGCGTTTGGTAACCGTTTCTGTTTCCATTTCAGCAGTGGGATGAGAATGGGATGAGAATTTTGTTTTCTTTTTGGGAATAGAATTGCGTTTGATAACGATAATTTTTTTTTTTTTTTTGGGAAGGGAATTGTGTTTGGTAACGATTTTATCCTAAAATCTTTTCTTCTTCTTTTTTTTTTTTTTTTTTTTCTTCTGTTTTGGCCTGACGGCGGTGGCGCCGTCGCCGGCCGGCCGCCGGTGCTCCGACGACAGCCTCCGACGGTTCTCCGGCGTCAGAGACGGCGGTGCCCCCCGCCAACGATGACCGGACGGCGGTGGCGCCGGCGACGCCGACCGGAAGACAATGGCGCCGTTGCCGGCGACCTCCGGAAGTGGCCGGAAAATTTTCCGGCGACGGTCGCCGGACGATGGCCGGCGGTGGTCAGCCGGTAGGTGAATATTGACCATGGGTTTTGGGAATGGAATGGGAATAATGAGAAACAACTTTTTTTTGTTTCTCATTTCTTAAGAAAAAAGTGGGCACAATTCTCAAATGGAAATGAAATGGAAACGAAAACAAAAATTACCAAACGCTATTTCCAAACAGAATTCTCAAAAATCTGGGAATGGAATGGGATGAAAATGGTTACCAAACGGGGCCTTAGTTTTTTTATCTTCAATTTTGATTTCTATATCGATTAGGGTTTCTGATTCAGTGATTTGAAATTATGGTCGGAAAATTATTATTTCTATGCTACCAAACCAATAGACCACCAAACTAAATTTGACCGAGTTCTAATAGACCCGCATATGACCGGTTTGAAGCTAACTCGGTCGAAATCAAGCCCAAGTATCTCCACCCGAACAGTATCGGGTCGGGTGGCGGTCGGACCATTTTTTCTCACACCCGACCCATACACACCGCTCGTTAGTTTAATGTGATCAAATTGAAAGGACATCATCTAATCTAAGGTACTAAGGTAGACTTTCTCTTAAACGTCAGGTGTGCAAAGTGACAAAAAAAAAAATCTAGTTTAAATTAACCGTAAAAGTCAAAACGAGTTAACTCTGAGTCATAGCAACAGGAATCGCTCAGAAAACGACAAAAAAGCACGGGTTTGTCCCGCCTTTTTTTTCCGATATATTTATGTTATATAACTCCCCATAAAGTTACGAAAATTTACACGATAATGCCATTCTCAATCTCTCAAGATGACGTCATTCGCTATGCCCATCAACGGCAGGATCGAGTCCGGAGAGAATTTCCTGGCGAACAAGAACGGGTGACGCCGTCTCGTCACGGACGCATCTGAGCCGTTGATTTCCTCGTCGCCGTACCTAGGTCTATCGCTCCGTAGGTTCCAGATTAGTTCGGGACCCACCTCGTGTGCGGCGTAAGTGCGTGGGTGACCGTCGTATCCGCCCCTCCAGTCGACATGGGTTAGCGTAGCTGGCACGCATCCACGTGGATCCACCATGCTCATGAGTGTAGCGAAGTAATGCTCCTCCGGGTAACACGTGTCACGATATAAGCACGGTAGCCTGAATTTGGACCAAAGCCTCCTGTCACGCGCCACAATCCTCGCGTGCCTCCGTGTCAGCGTGAAAAACTGGGACCCAATTCGGAAGTCCTCGAATCTCACCTCCGGCAGCATCGCGAGCTCCCCACGCGCCGCCCAACGATCGTAAGCTCCGGTCTCGTTCTTGAGAATCTCGATAAAGCTCCGCCTCGAGCTCATCAAAGTACGATACGTGAAATTGAAGGAATGTAGAGGAATACAGGAAGGGGAGATGAGGGCAAACATGTAATTCGACGGGTCGTGGAGGAGGGCCCTGGAGAGCAAGCGACGCGCCGCCGAGATTAGAGTGGGGGAGTGGCGGCGAGTGGGTTTGGACGGAATAACTCGGTGGGCGAACACCCCTAGGAACGGCAGCGTGTAATTGGATCGTGGGTCGGCGTGTACGTAGACGTTGTACAGATTCCTCGGAACGGCGTTGAAGTAGAGCTCCCACAGCGGCGCAAATGGAAGCGGCGTGGTGGTGAGGAACATGAACGCTACTTTCCGAGGCCCCGTCGCCGGCAATGGATTGGGTTTGACTTGTGCCGCGTGTTGAAACAGAGCGACGTCATCAGCATCGTCGGGAACCAGTGCCATCTTCCGCGGAGCTGGCGGTGATCTTGAAGGCGGAGATCTAGAGGTGGAAGCGGCGGCGGCGGCGGTAGTTGTTCTGTTCCGCCGCTTCTGGGGTACTTTTTGATGGGTTTTTATGCTTAACGCGGATAGTGGTCTTTTTGGGTATGGTCTACTGTAATTACTTTTGTGGGTGGTGATATTGGGGATGGCGACGGCGGCGCTGGTGGCGCGGATGGCGGCAGGGGTGGTGGTGGTGGTGGTGGAGAATATAAGGGCAAGAGGTAAGCAAAGGAGAAGAGCACAAAGTAGAGAGACAGGGTTTGGGGAGATCATCTTTGCTTCTCTCTCTACTCAGGTGGTGGCTAGAGAGAGAGTGATTGATAGAGAGAGAGTAAGAGGAGAGAGAGGATTTGGTGGAAAATGTTTGAAAATCAAAGACAAATAAAGCCTAAAAAGTAATAAAAATCCAAAAATTAAATTAAAAAATCTTAATTTATTATATTTTTGAGTTAATTGCATTTTATTCCCTCTACTTTGATTTTATTTTATATTATTTCCTTTATATTAAAACAATTACACTTTATCCACTTTTATTTTATAATAAATTAAAAAAAAATCATTTAATTTAATAAAATTTAATAAAAATGATGAAATTAAATATCTCATCTAAAATTTACGTGAAATAAGAAAAATAAAATTTGTTTTAAATAAAAAAATGGTTAGCGAGAGACAATGTTAATTTTGTCTTTCCAATACTGGTATGGACGAATTTGAATTGGGCCTAATCATTGCCACGTGTCCCTTACCACCAGACATGTGCCACACGTGAGAAACTAAGAAGACCTACTGCGCTCGAACAAGACTAGCATCTCGAACGTAATTTTTCCCGAGCAAACAAACTCCAATGGCTCGTTTGGTTGAACAGAATGGAATGAGAGTGGAATAGAATAGAAGAAGTAATAGAATGATAGAAGGAATGTAATTGAATTGCGAATGAAATCACTATTTTATTCACTTGTTTGGTTAGTATGGAATGAGGGAAAAAATAGAATAATAAAATATAATAAAATTTCTATTATGCCCTTATAATAAAATTTTATTATATTTCACTATTCCATTCATTCCCTCATTTTATTATATTTCATTATTCCATTCAATTTTTAGTTTTTGTTTTCTAATTTTTGTTTCTCAACTTTCTATTTCTATTCTCAATTTTTTGTTCTCTAATTTTTTATTTTTGTTCTCAATTTTCAATTCTCTAATTTTCTGTTTCTGTTCTCTAATTTTTTGTTCTCAATTTTTAGTTTTTGTTCTCAATTTTTTGTTTTTTAATTTCTGTTTGTAATTCCATTGGAGAATCAAACGACGGAATAGGAATCGAGGGTGGAATGCGATTTTATTTCGTCCCCGATTCCGTCCAACTAAACATGCCTCAAATGTCTCCCTAACGAGGGAAAGCAGGCTGAAGGCCTCAACCACTTCACCCCTGTGCAGGGCCATCAATCCCGAGATGCTCCAATGTCGTCAATCCCACTCAGGTACAAGTGTAAAGGTCCACCTATATAGGAAAGAGTCGCTATTGTTCCTAAAATAACAGATATCCCACCAAATTAAGCGACAACATTAATGGGAATAGGTCAACATTCAGGAAAAATTGTCAAACAAGTCTTTTATCTCATATAAATACTAAAGCAAGAGGATCTAGCCAGATACACATTTTTTCCTAACCAACACTCATAATTCTCACACCAGAGGTGTAACGTCAACAGACCCACCCGTGATGCATTGTTTTGTAATAACAAAAATTAGAAAGATCAGCCTAATCCTAATTCCAAAATTTTATATCAGACGAACCAGATTTTGATTTCATCAATTACCATCAAATATTATATTTAAATCAAAACACATAAAACTGAATTAAGTCGTTTCGTACATATATTTTGTTTAATAAACTGCGAGTTTTCCCCTATAGTCCATAGTAGAAAGGGTTGATATATAATTTTTTTAAAATAAAAGAATTAAAATAAAATAAACACCAAAGTGCAAGGAGATGAAAGGTAAGGCCCTGTTTGGTTAGTGTTCCCAACCAAACCCAACCCAATTCAACTCAAAAATTCTGAGTTTGATTTTTGGGAACGCGTTTGGCAAATACAAAACTCAACCCAACCCAACCCAAAAAATAAGAATTGATTCTCAAAATATTAAAGAAATGAGAAACAAAAAAAAAACCTTTTTTTTTTTTTGCCCAAAAACTCAACCCAAAGTTTTCAACTCCGGCCACCGTCCTAACGACCACCCGTCGCTGGTCACCGTCCGCCTCTGCCGTCCAGCGACTGTCGCCGGCCACTTCCAGCGACCGTCGCTTGACACCGTGTCCGTCCGCAGCCATCGGCCACTGTCCGGCCACCACCGCCGTCGCTGGCGTCCACCCGTCCGCCCACCGTCTGACACCACCACCGTCGCCGCCGTCCGGCCGCCGCCAACCTCCGCCAAACACAAAAAAAAAATTCAAAAAAAAAATTAGTTTCAGGATAAAATCGTTACCAAACACATTCTGTTCTCAGCACAAAACAAAAATTATCGTTACCAAACGCAATTCTGTTCCCAAAATTCTCAATCCAACCCAATTTAACTCAACCCAACCCATTCCAGTTGGGTTCAGAAAAATGGGAATACTAACCAAACACCACCTAAATAACCCTATATATATATTTTTTTTAATATTTATAGATTTTGATGAAATTGGATTTCTTGGGGGGGTTAAAATGAATATTTGTTGTAAACGATGAGGTCAAAAGTGTCAAAAGTGTACAAGTGTTAAGCATGCAGGGAGGTGGTGAAAATGGTCATCATTAATTTATGGGTGACATGATAAAATGTGTGGGGTCACATTTTATACCCAAAATGTGGGGTCATAATGTAATTAAATGAGAATATGTGGGGTCATTTCTGGCAAAAAGTGCGCTTCAAGTTTGGTCAGAAAATGTGACTTGACAACAAACTCACTTTTTTTTTTTTTTAAATAATAAATTAAACTTTATTTGAGGATAATTGATAACCTTTTGTCATTTTTTTTTAAATATTTAATTTCTAAATATGATATTTTATTTCATATTTAATATTAATAAATTAAGACCGAAAGGCTTTTTGAACTGTTCAAATCAGTTTTAAAGACGAATAGTTAAGATTGAATCTGTAAAACCTTTACGGCATATTTGGTTGGACGGAATGGAATAAGGGTGGAATGGAATGGAAGAAGTGATGGAATGGAATTGTGAATGGAATCACTATTCCATTCTCTTGTTTGGTTGGTATGGAATGAAAGAAAGAATGGAATAGTAAAATATAGTAAAATTTCCATTTTGCTTTTATAAAATTATTATTACATTCTCTTCTTGGTTGGTTATAATAAAATTTTATTATATTTCACTATTTTATTACTTTCCTCATTTTATTATATTTCACTATTCAACTCAATTTTAAGTTTTCGTTCTCTAATTTCTATTTTTATTCTCAATTTTCAGTTTCTATTCTTTAATTTCTGTTTTTTTCTTAATTTTCAATTTATATTCTTTAATTTCTGTTTTTGTTCTCAATTTTCAGTTTCTTTTTTCAATTTTCCGTTTTCTAATTTTCTATTTTTTGTTCTCAATTTTCAGTTTATGTTCTCAATTTTCTGTTTTTATTCTCAATTTTCGGTTTCCATTCTCAATTTTCTATTATCTAATTTTCTATTTTTGTTCTCAATTTTCTGTTTTTATTCTCAATTTTCGGTTTCCATTCTCAATTTTCTATTATCTAATTTTCTATTTTTGTTCTCAATTTTCTGTTTCTATTATCTAATTTTATGTTTTTGTTCTCAATTTTCAGTTTTCGTTCTCAATTTTTCGTTCTCTAATTTTATATTTTTGTTCTCAATATTCAGTTTATATTCTCAATTTTCAGTTTCTGTTCTCAATTTTCTGTTTTTATTCTCAATTTTCTGTTATCTAATTTTATATTTTTGTTCTCAATTTTTAGTTTATGTTCTCAATTTTCTATTCTCTAATTTTCTGTTTTTGTTCTCAATTTTAGGTTTATGTTCTCAATTTTCTGTTTCTATTCTCAATTTTCAATTTCTGTTCTCAATTTTTTGTTCTCAATTTTCTATTTCTATTCCCAACTTTCTGTTCTCTAATTTCAATTTATGTTCTCTAATTTTTATTTTTGTTCTCAATTTTTAAGGGCTTAATTATAAGGGCTATCATGTAATTTAAGATATTGATTCCATTGGGTTGGAATCCCATTTCACCCCATCTCAAATGGAATCTCATTCCATCCAATTTTATTTCAATAGAATCACAAAAGTGATTCTATTGAAGAACCAAACAACGGAATAGGAATCGAGAGCGGAATGTGATTCCATTCCGCCCTCGATTCTATCCAACCAAACATGCCGTTAGAGCCATTGATTTCAAATTTCTCTACAACGCTTGATGGCTTAATTATATTTTGTACTCTTCGCGTTTTGTATATGTACTTTTTTTTATCTTGATACATATGTTGGAAGAGCGGTTAAACTCTAGACATTCCGCAAAAGAAGTAAGGTAGATATCTACTAGGTTATAAGTCTTGGGATTATATATGTACTTTATCAAATTTTTTATTTTTTTTTAAAATCAATTTAGTACCTTTAGGCACAGGAAATCTATAGTCAAATGCTTTTAATTAAGGTTTGTATCGTCTACCATTGACGTCACTCTTTGTTGCCACTCGTTACCGCCTTCCCCGTCGAACCTTAGGACTCCGGTCGCCAAAGTTCAGTCACCGACTTTCAGATTTTTTTTTAATTACATGTAACTATTTTTTTTTAATTACATATAATTATTTTTTTAATGTAATTTTCAGTTGCATTTTTTAAGTATATTTTTATTTATATTCACGTAATTTTTCTGGGACTGACAACAACAAAAATAGTTAAATGAGGCTAAAAATTATAATTAAAATGTTTATTAACAAAATAGTTGAAAGTAAATAAAAATAATTTAGGTGACTGGTGATCGGAGTTTTGACGAATGGCGTTGGCCAGAATTCGACGACTGATAACTGGAGTTTTAGCGACCGGCGGTGAGATGGCGATTGCTGATGCAACCTTAATTGAAATATTATTTTTTTCATAAAATCTATTAGATGGGATTAAAATTAAAATAATTGTTTATTTTTGAATTTTTTAATAATTCACTATCATTATTACGATATTTCCCCAAATAGTTTTTTTTATTTTTTATTTTTTAATATTGATCGTATTTCAGTTTACTTTTTTGTCCAATCAATGTTGCTTTAGGTGAATAAAATATTAAAAAAAAAAAAACTTATCTCCTTTAGTTTTTTTATATGTTTTTTTTTTTTAAATGTCTTTTTCTCTCTTTCTTCTAAATTATTTCTTCCCTCTCTTATTCATGTAATTAAACTATAAAAAAAATCAATTGGACATATCAAGACTCAAGATCATGAACGTGGCGTTTGGTTAGTGTTTCCACTTTTTTCAACTCAATTGAAATAGGTTAGGTTGAAAATTATGTTTCATTTTGGGAACAGAATTGTATTTGGTAACGATAGAATTTTGTTTTGTGCTGAAACAAAATCGTGTTTGGTAACCACATTATTCTAGAATTGTTTTCTCATCCAAACAAAAATCATTAAAACAAAAAAATCATCCAAAAAAAATTCAGTAACGAAATTGATTTCGTGATCGATTTCAATAACGAAATCAAAATTCAGTAACGAAATCAAAATCGAAATCAAATCCCAAATCAAATTCAAAAATCAAACCCTAAATCGATTCGAGCAAAATCGAAATCGAATCCCAAACCACTAACAATCGAAATCAAAACCCCAAATCAAATTCAAGAACAAAATCGAAATCGAAACCCCAAACTACTAACAATCGAAATCGAAATCGAAACCCCAAACCAAATTCAAGAACAAAATCATCATTTGAAACCCCAAACCAAGTCGATTCCGTTTTCCTTCTTCGGTGTCGAAATCAATGGCGATGGTCAATTGATCTCCTTCAAATTTTATCAATAAGGGGATTCAAACCGGAACAAGAACAAAAAAATTCATCAAACTGAAATTCCACAGAAGAAATTCATCAAGAACACGAGCATAGGAACCAAGCACTAGATCGATTTCACGAACCCTAAGCCAAGTCGATTTCGTGAAAAGAATCGATTTCATCAACAAAACGAAATCGATTTCATGAACCCGAAATCCTAAATCAATTTCATGAATGGAATCGATTTTGTCAACAAAATGAATTAAGCAACGAACAATGAAATGGGAAATCGATTTCAAAAAACCAAATGGATTTCAAAAACCAGATTGATTTCAAAAACCAAACCTGAGATTGACGATAGCTCGAGAGAGAAGGCTGAGATCGAGAGCGGAGGCTGAGATCGACGATCGCTCGAGAGAGGAGGCTGAGATCGAGAGAGAAGGCTGACGACGAGCAAGAACAAAGGCTGAGATCGCGAAATGTTTAGGATGAAATTGGAACAGGACCTCATTAACTTTTAAAAAAAATGACAAGCGCATCATTTTTTTCGGTTGAGTTTTTTGGGCACAAAAAAAAAAAAATGTTTCTCATTTTTTTAGGATTTTGAGAATAAATTCTCATTTTTTGGGTTAGGTTGGGTTGGGTTTTGTGTTGCTAAACGCATTCCCAAAAATTAAACCCAGAATTTTTGGATTGGGTTGGGTTGAGTTGGAATGAAAACACTAAGGCCCCGTTTGGTTAGTGTTCCCAACCAAACCCAACCCAACCCAACCCAAAAATTGTGGGTTTGATTTTTGGGAACGCGTTTGGTAAACACAAAACTTAACTTAACCCAACCCAAAAAATAGAAATTGATTCTCAAAATCCTAAAGAAACCAGAAACAAAAAAAAGTTGTTTCTTTTTGTGCCTAAAAAACTCAACCCAAAGTTCTCAACTTCCAACTTCATCTGCCGGCCGACCACCACCACTCCCGCCGCCTGCCGCCGTCCGGCGACCATCGCCGGCCGCTGCCGCCGTCCGGCGATCGACCGCCGTCTCGGCCACCTCCGGCCGGCGACCTTCCACTGCCGACGGTTACCTCCGGCGACCATCGCGGCCGCCGCCTCCGCCGTCCGGCGACCGTCTCCGGCAACCTCCGCCGCCGCCGTCTGCCGCCACCAAACAAAAAAAAAAAAAATAAATTAGTTTTAGGATAAAATCGTTACCAAACACATTCTGTTCTCAGCACAAAACAAAAATTGTCGTTACCAAACGTAATTCTGTTTCCAAAATTCTCAACCCAACCCAATTCAACTCAACCCAACCCATTCCAGTTGGGTTAAGAAAAGTGGGAACACTAACCAAACGCCACCTAACCAAACGGGGCCTAACTTGCCCACACAAGTAAAATAAAGATGTTTCATTAAAATATAAATAAATAAAAATGTCTTTATAAAATGAAATAAAAAATTACAAAAAAATATTGATAAAAACATAGATAGATAGTAAAAAAAAATATAATATGGTTGAATTAAGCACGGAATACAGAATAATGTTTTTGTTCTAATAATTCTGGAAAAAGAAATGCGTTTGATAGTAACTTTTGTTCTATTGAAATTGTATCTAATTCTCTTATTTCATCTACTAAATAATACAAGGATATATAGAGAGCTTGTTCTAGGATATCCCTAGAATCAAACCATTACACAAATCAATTCCTTAATTACAGAATCTAATTTAGAAAAGTGTAATCACATGCAATTTAAGCCTTATTTAACATTCCCCCACAAGTTGGTGTATAGATGTCCACATGCCCAATTTATCTAAAAAATTTAAGAATACCCGATTCTTTGATCGAATCTTAGGTAATTCTACAATCTTTCCATCCAAATTTTTCTTAATTAAAAATCTGTTGACCTCAATGTGCTTTGTGCGGTCATGTTGAATTGGATTATGCACGATGTCACATGCTGCTTTATTATCACAAAACAGTGGGATAGGTCGCTCAGATACGTAACCCAGGTTCTGTAGAAGGAGTCTTAGTCATAATGTCTCACAAAGTACATTTGCCAAATCTATGAATTCAGCTTCTGCACTTGAGCGATCTGTAACATTTTGTTTCTTACTTTTCCATGTCATAAGGTTACCTCCTAGAAAGGTAAAGTATTCAGAAGTAAATCGCCTGTCACCCATATCACCAACCCAATCAACATCAGTATAGGCTTCTATATTTTGATGGTTTGTGCTTTTAGTGAATAATAATCATTTTCTTAGAGTAGACTTTAGGTACCTCAAAATGCGAATAACTGTATTCATATGTTGTTCTCTAGGATTATGCATAAACTGATTGATAATACTCAAGGCATACGTCAGATCTGATCTGGTATGAGATAAGTACAACAATCTCCCTACAAGTCTTTAGTATCTTCCTTTGTCAACTGGTACCTAGTTGGACTCAACACATAGCTTTAGACCTTCTTCTACTAGTGTATCAACTGGTTGGCATGCTGACATACCAGTCTCTTGTAATAGATTTAGAGTACATTTTTTTTAGAGAGAACTATCGCTTTGTTATATCGGGATACTTTAATCTTAAGAAAATATTTCAAAGGCCCTAGATATTTCATTTCAAATACTTTGGATAAGTAATTTTGCAACGCCTTCCTTTCATTAGGATAATTCCCTGTAACCACCATATCATCCACATATAATGAGTGCAGTTATCTTACCTTACTCTCTTTTTAGGAAAAGAGTTTGATCTGAGTTGCTTTGATAGTAGCCAAAAGCCATCATAGATTTTGTGAATCTTCCAAACAATGTTCTAAGAGACTGTTTTAACCCATACAATGATTTCTTTAGTTTGCAAACCTTCTGACTGTGTTTTTTTGGGTATCATGCATCCAGGTGGGAGATTCATGTAGACTTCTTCACATAATTCATCATATAAAAAAACATTCTCCATATCAAATTATTGTAAGGGTCAATCCAAGTTTTCAACTAAAGACAACAGAACACGAACTGTGTTGATTTTGGCTACAGGTGCAAATATTTCTATGTAATCAATCCCGTACGTTTGAGTGTATCCTTTTGCTACCAGTCTCGCTTTAAAGCGTTCAATTGTGCCATCAGTCTTGTACTTCACGATGTAAATTCACCAACATCCAACTGGTTTCTTTCCTTGTGGAGGATCAACTAGTTCCAATGTTTTATTTTTTTTACAGAGATTTCATCTCCTCGTGTGGCGTTGTGGTAACTGTTTTCTGTGTGACTCATGAATATCTTCAGTAAATAATTGGTGTAATATGTCAACCGGGGATAGAGTTATATTTTCATGAATCTCGTTTTCTAGTTGAGTTGGAAGATGATCCACCTCTTCAGTTATCTGGTTCTCATCACGATTTTGATCTAATATCATACTACTTACATCTAATTCACTCATTTCCTCTAGTGTGTGAATCATTGCCATTAGAATTCAATGTCATATCAATTATCTCCAAGTTTCCCACATCTTGATTATCGTAATTTAGACTTTGAAATTTTTTTTAGTACTCTCCCTAAAATTCAAGTTTGTAGAAATACATTGTATCTTTATGGAAAACAACATTCATCGTGATAAATAGTTGCTTGTTCTCAATTTTATACCAATTTTTCGCCCTAAATCTATACTATTATTGATAGTCTTTTTTTATTAATTTTAATCAATAATAATACAATTTTTTATTTTTGCAGCAATAACTCGAAAATAAAAAAATGTTAGAAAAGAGTGAAGAAAATAGCTAAAGAAAAAGGAAAACGGAGCAAAACCGCAACTCGACCACACCCCCACACTTACATTTTGCTAGTTCTCGAGCAAAACAAAATTCTAAAAAAATGAAAAGTCATTTTCGTAGGGAATACAATTACATTTAACATATGCAATAAGCCTTTAAACCCTATAGGCGATCCCTAGTAGACGAATTTTAGTCTTATGAATGTTTACAGTGATGATACCTACAAACTTCTATCCCTCTTATAATAGTATTTTAAGCACAATAGGTAGAGTTCAGAAATATATTTATTAATGGAACACATGCTTATCGAAGAGTATTACTATTATTTCTGTTAAAAAACATTCAATTTAATTGCACGTCTTACTTTGTTCAAATGACTCAATTTCAAGTATAAGTCATCTCAACAAACATTAGCAAATTGATGAATTTCAACCTCAAAAAGGACATCATTCTTCTCTCTAATATTTTTTTTTCTTTTTTTAAACAATTGATATGTGCAATGTTAGTCCCACTGGGCTTTCTAGGATGTCCATGTAATGAGTGTTGAACCAATGATCCCAATCCAGGTTGCTTGGGTCATCAAGCGTCGCGGTTTTGCTCCGTTTTCCTTTTTCTTTAGCTATTTTCTTCACTCTTTTCCGACATTTCTTTATTTCCGAGTTATTACTGCAAAAATAATAAATTGTATTATTATTATTATTGATTAAAAATTAATAAAAAGACCATCAAAAGTATAGATTAAGGGTGGAAATTTGTTATAAAATTGAGAACGATCAGTGCCTATGATGCAAAATATAAACCCTGCTCTTTCTTCCTTACCTCATCATTGATGAGGTTGTCTCTAACCATGTTTATCGTCAACTTTTAATCTGGTACTGAATTGCTGAGATATATTCTGAGTATTTCCCTATTGTTAGGTAATGTGTTGAGAAATAATAATACATGCACTTTATCTTCCAAAACAAGTTTCATAATAATCAACTGATTAATAAGTCTTATCAAAATTATTCATAGAGTTAACTATATTTTGTTCGTCCTTATAGGTCATGTACAATTCTTTTAATCAAACTATCCTTATTCAATCCAATTTTTTACTCGTACAAGGGCTCTAATTTTTTCTACAATTCATCAGCTCTAGTTTCATTAGTAACATGTTGGTACACACTCTGATCTATTCATTGATGAATGTAATTAACTATTTTTTAATGCAAATCTCGAATTGTTAATTACTCTTGTCATTTGGTTTGCATGCGTCACCTTTTAAAGGCAAACATAAATCCTTGCAATAATGCAATAAAAGATGTCCATCATTCTAGATTTTCAAATCGCATAAATTAGCTGATATCAATTTTACAATTATCCCACTACTATCTTCCATTTTAAATCACATATATAAGTTTTTCTCCAATAATCTAAAGCACTGATACCACTTTGTTGGGAAAATCTATCAATTAATTAAATTTTATTTTCTCTTTATGTGATTAAAATAAGATTAGCCAAGTTCAACAACCACAAATATTAAGCCAAAATAAAATAAGTAACAAATAAAGCAGAAGACCCCAAGGTGGAGAAAAAATCACAAGACTGATGTCCGATATCAGCTTCCATTATCATAAAAATAATGGAATTATAATTGTTCACAATTTCAAAAGAATAACTTTTGGATCATCGCATACTGAAAATTATGAACATGTAGGTGTTCTTAGCGATGATGTAGGTCTCTATTTTTTTTTTTTTCTGATGTTGTTTTTAAGGGTTATCGAAAAATCAGTAATTTCTCCTTGGCATTGACCCTCAACGAGAAACAATAAATATGGTTCAGAGAGGACTACCGAATAACTAATTGAAAGTGGATTACCAATTATGAAGACCGATAAAAACAAAAAATCTGATGCTGAGAACAAACTCCTGAAATTTCAACCCAAACAGAATCTGTATCACCATCCAATCGTCACCCGAATCCTTAGATCTCTCCTCTTCCTTCTCTCTAAAATGGCATCCGCATATACTTCAAAGAATCAAAAGTTGATGCCTTTTTTCATCTCTTATCCCCCAAAGGTTTTTGTGTTATAACTTCTTGGGCTTATTATCAAAAACCCAAATGGGCTTGAGTTACATCCACCAATATGGGCTAGACTTACCCAACACCACGCAAGGGTTCGACCCCGAGCATGGAATGGAGTTTGAGACATCCTCGGATATCCCAGAGATTGACCACATTCTTGTCACTCGAGCTGGATTCTCGGGTTGGTCAAGGTCATATGTTCGGGTGTAGATATTCTCGATAATCTCTTTGGCTCCTGGGCAGAGTCTTCGGGTTACATGGTTGAGTTTGGATGAGTTTGGAATCACGTTAATTACATGCGGGTATGATGCTAGGTATCCATGTGTATTTTCTTCCCTATCAAAATTTTTTTGTTCTAAAATAAAGTTTTGAGATCATAAAAAAAATGATCCTAAAATTCTAATAATCCCCACCTCAAAAAAACAAATTTAAAAACAAGAATTTGCAAAGCAATAGAGAGGATTGGGGAGAGCCATAGATTTATTAATCCAATTGTTGCATCCTTTCACAGTCTCTGAGGCTGGGGTTTGCTGGGATGCCACCGACAGTGACTATTTTAATGGTCAAGAGAGAGAGAGTGAGAGAAGAGAGAGAGAAAGAGAGACTGTGTGTGTGTGTGTGCGTGTGTGTGAGAGAGAGAGAGACAGAGGGTAGGGTGGGGTGGGGTGGGGTGGGGCGGGGATGAGGGTGACCTTTGGGGCATGGGGAAGCAGGCATGTGGATGAGTGGGGGACACACCAGACTCATCAGAACTCTTTCAATTATAGATTGAATGACTGAAAAAGCAAGTAGAAAGAAAAAGGAGAGCTAAAAAAATCCTCGATTTCATCCCCCCCGCCCTTCCTCCTCTCTGTCCTCTCTCTCCACCTATTCCACTCAAAATCTTTTGGTACTGTGTTTTGCCCCGAATGTGAAGACCAGAGAGATTCACCGGTCAATACCGGCTTCAATCAAGCCCCTGTACTCTCTCTCTCTCTCTCTCTCTCTCTTTCTATATATATATATATATCTGCTTGTGTGTGTGTGAGTGAGTTAGTGTTCTTGAAGATGCCTAGACCAGGGCCAAGGCCATATGAGTGTGTGAGAAGAGCTTGGCACAGTGAAAGACACCAACCCATGAGAGGCTCTCTCATTCAAGAAATCTTCAGGTTTTCTCTCTCTCTCTACTCTCTCTCCTCTCTCTAAAAATAATGGGTTCTTCTTTTCTGGGTCTCTGATTGAAGTTATATGGGTTTTGATTAGGGTTGTGAATGAGATTCATAGCCCAAGAACCAGGAAGAACAAAGAATGGCAAGAAAAACTCCCAATTGTGGTCTTGAAAGCTGAAGAAATCATGTATTCCAAAGCCAATTCCGAGGTTTAAATTTTCCACTAAATTTGTTCGAAAATCGAACTGGGTTTTGTTTAATTTCGTGTTTTGACCCCTTGATTTTGATGGGTGAAATGAAGGCAGAGTATATGGATCTCAAAACCCTTTGGGACAGAACAAATGATGCCATCAACACCATAATTAGAAGAGATGAGAGCTCTGAAAAAGGCCCATTTTTGCAGCCTTGTATTGAAGGTAAACCAACCCCCCCCCCCCCCCCCAAAAAAAAATAAAAAATAAATTCATATCCTCTTTCTGAAATTCCAATTTTTATTTTTACTTTTTTTTTGGGTTTATAAATACTTAATTTTTGTTGTTTTGTAGCCAAAATAGCTATAAAAATACCCATTTTACATGTGTTGGATTAGTGTCAAGTCGTGTGTTTTTTTACGGTAAGTCGCGTCCAGTCCAGCTTAGGCCCACCTCGATTAATCATCTCCTCATACAATCACAAGGGTGCACCTTTTACATTTGCATTTGCATTCAGGATTTAATTCCTTTTCAGGAGAGTTGAACATTGGTTGACAAGGACACCTCTCCTTACCAACCGGACTAACTACTCTTAGTTTAGTATAGCTAATGAAAATGGGTTGTTTGAAAAATGCCATATGAAGGCACATATTTCATATCCTTTTTCTTTTGGATTGAAAATTGCCTAATTTATGTTGTTTGCTACCCAAAATAACTACAAAAAATACCCTTTTTTGTGTGTTTGATTAGTGTTCTTGGCATCAAGCTCTGTTTTTTTTTTTCTTTTTTTCTTTTTTTTTTTTGTTGGGGTGGGGGCTTGATTTAGCCAATGAAAATGGTTATAGCTTGAATTAGTAATTTAGTACTTAAACTTAAATGTGATCTTTTTTTTTTTTGGCTTAGCTGCTCTTCATTTGGGCTGCATTCCAAGAAGAACATCAAGAAGCCAAAGGAACAATTACCCAGGATGTTACCTGACTTCCTCTACAAATCCAGACAACAATTTAGACTACAAAACCTCAAATTTCATGAAAATTAACCATTTTGGCGCAAAATCAGACAACATTGTTGTCCAAAACAACCGCGACAACAAGTTCTTACCGATCAAAACTAACCCCTTTTTGTGCCCTAATTCGATTTTTCCCTTATACTATGGCGAACCCCCTCAATCTAAAGAGGTTGAATTCGATTTCACTACTTTTGCCAAGTCGAATTGTCACCCTTTTGAGCATACCGAAATGGGTTTTGATCAAAACGTCGACACTCCTTGTAAGGAGGAAGTTAACCCTAAGAATCAGGCTGAAAATGGGTGCGATTTGTCGTTGCGATTGGGTCCTTTTGTGGATGGAGACTATTCGGACGTAGGGGCGATGGGGAAGAAGAGGAAGGCGGGATCGAGTCAACCATTGGAGGATTGGCAAACCCTTAGGAACCCTAATGTACCGTTTTAACCGGTGATTTCTATGTCGGAATTTCTCTATTTTCAATTTTGGGAAGAAAAAAAAGGCTGTTTTCTTACCGATGAGTTTGAAGTGTAAGTATTGAATATTTTTTTTTTTCGAATTTATGTATAAAGATTTTTTTTTTTTTTAAGAACATGAACTTGAAATTATAGGTGGCCTTTGGTTAGTGTTCTCACTTTTTTGAACCCAACTGGAATGGGTTGGGTTAAGAATTTTGGGAACAAAATTGCGTTTGATAACGATAATTTTTTTTTTTTTTTTTTTTTTTTTTTTTTTTTTTTTTTTTATTATGATAACAGAATGTGTTTGGTAACGATTTTATCTTAAAACTAATTTTTTTTTAAAATTTTTTTTTTTGTGGTTGGCGGCGGCCGGACGGCGGCGGTGGTGTCAGACGATGGCCGGCGGCGGACGGACGGCGACACACGGTGTCCAGCGACGGTCGCCTGACGGCGGCGGCAGTGGTCAGTGACTAGCAGCGATGGACAATGGCGAGTGGTCGTCGGACAATGGTCGGAGTTGAGAACTTTGGGTTGAGTTTTTTGGGGAAAAAAAAAAAAAAGTTTTTTTTGTTTCTCATTTTCTTAACATTTTGAGAATCAATTCCTATTTTTGGGGTTGGTTTGGATTGAGTTTTGTATTTGTCAAACGCGTTCCCAAAAATCAAACTCAGAATTTTTGGATTGGGTTGGTTGGGAATACTAACCAAACGGGGCCATAGTGTTTAATCTTAGTGGTTTTGACACTTTGTGCCCTTGAAGTTTGACTATTATTTCAATTTGGTCCCTCTTGTTTTAATTCGAACAGATGACACCCTGAAGTTTCTTAATGATCCAACTTCAGTCTAAATCAGAAGTTCCATCACTATTTTGGATGGCAAACTGTAGTCTGTTGTGCACTCAACTATTTTTAAGAGAAAATTAAGGGCATTTTCATCATCTCTCTTTTTTCTTCACAATTTTTTTTTTTTAAAAAACCTTCTCTCTCTAAATATTATGTTTCATCTATATTTTTAACGAATAAGTATTTGGGCAAAAAGGTAATGGGAGGGGGAAAAGGAGTGGGTTGAAGTGTGCATAAAATTTCTTAAAAAGAGTCACATGCGCGATAATTGATTATTTTTTTTTTTTTTTGTAATGGGGATAATGAGTTAGATTAGGGTGTGATGATTAGGATACTTTAAGACCTATTTGGTTACTGAATCTGTTCCTTGAATGTACTGAAACGCGTGTTGTAAACATGTTTCTCTTCTCAAATTTTTAGAAATAATTTGGGATTATTTTCTGAATTTCTTAACAATTTGAAGGAAAAAAAAAATTGATTTTTATTCACTCTCAGAAAACTATTCTCACCACCACTCCACTGGCTATTATTATCCCGTCATCCACCATACATTTAAAGGGAAAAAAAAAAAATCGAATGTTGCAACCAAACATATTTCATGTTTTTGTTACTAAATATATTTCTATGTGAAGTATAAACAGAAAAATAGAAACACTAACCAAACGCCAAGTAAAGTGTTATATGTTTAAACCGAACTCTGATTGACATTGACAAAGAAAATGATATATTCGCTTACCAATCGGACCCGTAGTGTTTATTCACATTGATGCAATGTGTGCTTTGGGGGTTCAATGGACCACATGACATGGTATGGAATGGGGTAGTGTTGGTGGTGGTTTTTAGAGTGGGGAGCAAATAGGGTTGTCTTTATATCCATTTTTTTCTTTAGTGTTAGTTATAGGGAGTCCAAAAAGTGGAAACACCACCAAGTGATGGGTTTTATTGGGACAATGGGCATTGGGTTTGGGTGTGGTATGGTCTCTTTGTTGGTGTGTTGAAATCAGTGGTGGGTATTGCTTTTGAACCCTTTGGGTGCCCACCAAGCATCATAAACATAAACATAAGATCCAATCCACTTCACTTGTCTTCTTTCTATTATTATCAGTGTTCAGTCTAGTTTACATGCACCAGAACTGATCACCTCACGGTCAATTTTAATAGCACACTCTTTTACATCGTTCTGGTGTATTTAAGATTAAATTCCTATAATTCAATCCACTTCACTAAAATTGAAATATGTTGCACAATCGCATTGATATACTGACACAAAACGATAATTAATCAAGCCACACGAACGAAATGTTTATTTAAATTGTTAAATATTTATTTTAAAAGTCATTCGTTAAAATATTTGATAAATTGTTTAATTTAATTTTATGGCACTTATTATGTTACCTATTAATGAGTAACCCAAAGTATGATTCACAATTATTGTGTCATTTTGGGTCAATTATCAGGTTAGCAAGTAAACTCGAAAAATGAGCTATATATATATATTTTTGTGTCTTTATCATTGTCATGCAGGACACAATAATGATTCGATCCAGTTCATTGGATTCATCCAATCAATGAATTAATTTAATCCTTTTATAAATCCAATTAGTAGGGGTGGTCATGGGCTCGCCCAGCCAGCCAAGTCCAGTCCTTTTTTTTTAAGGTTTGGATTTTAGTTTTAAGCCCATGGGTAAGGTCTGACCTTTAATTTTTAGGCCCGATCAAATTTAGGAATGGGTTTGGGCAAGGCCAAATTTTTTAGTCCCAGCTCAGCGCGGTCCGAGGTCAGTTAATTTAAAAAAATTATATATATATATATATATATATATATAGACATCCCAACCCTAGTGGGTTTGACAATGTTGGTTTGACTTAATTTTTTGCGAATGTGAATGACAGTATTGATTTTGTTTGATTTGATTTTATATTTTAGTATTTATTTTTTAAATATAAAAATATATATTGGGCCAGGTTAGGCCAGGTTAGGACCTAGTATTTTTTTTGTAATATCCTAGTCAAAGTCCGGCCCATGACCCCCTACCAATTAGTCCAATTAGTGTTTTTTTTTTTGGTGAAATTTACTCCAATTAGATACGATGACAAAAGTTATTCAAATTGAGCCTACATGGATAAATTTTCAATTTAATTTCATATTTTGCAAAAATATCCCATTACATGACCGCGTGCTTAGAGCTATCAATTTTTCGTCTAAAATCATTTACAACGTTTTCAATCTTGCAGGATTGAAACAAATGTAAAATTTGAGGGATTAAGTGTGTAATTTAACAAATCTCAGGATACATATATGCCGCCACCACTGACCCCATACTTTAGGGATCAAAAAAGTAATTTTCCCCAAGAAAATGAAATTAAAAAAAAAAAAAATACAATGTCAATAAAGCTATGTCAACAAGTCCACAAGTAATTGCAAAATTAATCAATTTTGACTTAATTAAAGTGTTAAAAAAAATTAAATTAATGATAAAGCATTTAACTTGACTTGTAAGCAAAGATTATGGTAATAATTTTATATTTTTGAAAGTTTGAAAATTGTGATTTGATGGTCTTAATTTATATTAATTTTGAGTTTTTAAATTGCAATTTGACCCCCAAAAGTTAAACCCATTTCAACATAGTCAACCATACACACCATTTTATCCCAACTAATGTTGAATTTTTACAAAAGTTTATGGGTCACCTAATGCTTATTTTAAGTAAAGTTGATGAATGTTTAAGTCTTCGTTTATCCCTTTTACTTTGTCTAATTATCATTTTACCTTCCTCTACTTAAAAAACGCTATATTTTACGTACTTCTACTTTTGAACACAATTCTGTTTAAATTAACGAAATATGCTTAAATATAGATGAAATTAAATTGTTCATCTAATTTTTGGATGAGATAGACAAAATTGCTCCTTTATTGTAAGTTTGATTTAATTTTTTATCATCAGTATTTCTAAAAAATAAATTAAATAAAGGGACAATTTCGTCTATTTCATTTAAATATTGGATGAAAAATCTAATTTCATCAACTTTTAAGTATATTCTGTAATTTAAATAGAAAAAATTAGTTTCTCACGTTCAAAAAGTAGAAGTAGACACAGTATAGTTTTTTAAAGTCGAGAAAAATAAAGTGATAAGTGAAAGTGATAAAAAGCAATTTACCCATTTCTATTCTTTTCAAGATCTTTTATGAGTGTCCAACAAGAAGTAAAAATAGTTTTGTTTTTTCGTTATTTTCCAATGCCTAACACGATTCATATCTTATTTTTTCAACCCACTATTCTAAAAGATACGTATCTCATTTTGACTAATATCGATAATATAATAAGTTTGATATCGACAGTTTTTAGCAGAATAGTCAACCGTTTAGATAAAAAGATGAATAAAAACTATAATTACAAATATATGATTCAAAGTGAGATACAAAAGTTCGTCGGATCACGTAAAAATTGGTCAGTTAAAAAATCAAACAAGGATATTAGCTTTAAATTTCTGATCAATATTTTATCAAGGAAATCCAAATTAATAAATAGTCTAAAATTTGCCACTTGCAGACCACTAATATGACCCAAGATCCTAGAACACAAGGATCAAGAATTGATTTAGGTTATGGGTTTGCAACTTTGCACTTCTAGAAGAATATACCTATATATATATATATACACACTTTTTTTTTTTTTTTAACGAACATGTGTCATGTCCAATTTACATCTTCTCGGATGATGTTAAGAGGGCACTCTCACGGATAAACATGATGTATTTAAGATTCAATTCGAGATTTAATTCTTAAAATGTTCTCCAAAAAAATCGAAGTCTAATTGATAAGAAAATTGAACATTTTCTCTTGTCAACCGGATTAACAATTCTTAGGTGAAAAATATAAAATATATATTTATATTTTTTAAATTTTTATTTATTTATTTATTTTTTCCATGTATATGTGTATAAAAAATTAAAATAAATAAATAAAAAATGTTCCTAAGAATCCATTGAAATTGGTGTTTAGCTTTATTGGATCAGCCATACACTTTTTGTTTTCCTTTTCCCCATATATTTTTTGAGTTGAGGGATTATGTTTTTAAGGTTTACTTTACATTTATTTTATTTTATTTTATGAATTTGTTAAATGATAATAAATAATTATGAAATAAAAAAGAAAATAAAAATTATTTTTCCCATCATCTCCCATGCTCAATAGAAGAAAAAAAATATTATTTTTAATATATTAATAAAAAATAAAATAAAGGAGGAGGCAAAAACAATAAGGTATGAGTTGGCCACATGTTGTCACTCTTATTATATATGCACTATGGTTTGTAGAGGAGGAAAAAAATATTATTTATTATTAATGATGTACACGTCATAATAATTGTGATTTGATACGTTTATGTATTACAATAATTTTATATTTTTAAAAAAAATATTATATTGCGTGAACTGCATTAGTAAAAATTATGATCAGTTGTGTATCTAAACTGGGTGTGATCAATTATTTTATATCCTTTTAGTTGTTGTAGGTTCATTGTCGTTAATACGTTATCATGTTGAGTCTTCATCCAACGTATATTATTTCAAAGTGCAGTGCGATACTCAAACATATGATATATGTCATTGACATCCTCTATCATTTTACACTATATCAGATACTTCCCATGTCATTTTGCAAATACCAGATATCTCTCTTGTTTTTTTGCTCAAACATTACTTACATCCCTTTGAACAAAATTGCTCTTAGGTTATTTTTAAAAAAAAAAATATTAGCACCTCTATATTTTTAAAATTATATTTTTTACCTTTAACTTTTTAAATAATTATATTTATCTCTCACCACCACCCAATTTCCACCGCCACCACCCACCACCCTCCGCCGCCACCCAACACCACCTTCCACCGTCACCCACCGCCCAACTCCCGCTGTCACCACCCACTGCCCAACTCCCCCGCCACCACCCATCGTCGTCACCACTACCTACCGCTACTGCCCATCGCCGCCACCACCAACCTCCACCACCACCGGAGAGAGAGAAAAAATGATTAATGAAAGGGTTAATTTTTTTTATTTTTTTTTTTAAATGAAATGGTTAAAAAAATATATATTTTTAAAATGGGGGTGGGTAGTGGCGGTGGGAGGTGGTAGATGGCAGCGGTAGGAAGTGGCGGAGGGTGGTGGGTGGCGGTGGCGGCGGTGGGAGGTGGTGGGCGGCGGCAGTGGGAGGTGGCGGTAGTAGGAGGGGGCGATGAATATATATAAAATAAAGGATTATTTATATACTTTAGTTTTTTATTATTTAATTTTTTTTAAATAGTTAAGAGTAAAATTAGTATTATAATAAAAAAAAATTATTATTTTTAATCAATAAGTAAAAAGATAGGGAAAATCTCTGACATTTACAAAATGACATACGAGATATCTGGTAATGGTATAATGCAAAATGCTAGAGGAGGTTAAAGCCATATACCCTGAATATATCTATATGTTGACATAGAAGTAGTTCTTAGCTAACTCGGTGTGACTTACTTATCCACATTATTGATTCGTAGTTCAATCGAATCGATATTCACATATACAAGGTCGAATGGGGATAGGGCCCCAAATTTAGGGAAACCATTCAAATTGATTCCTATATTAGTTTTTATCTCAAAATATTTTTATTAATATCATGTTAAATAATAACGAAAAATATCACAATATTCGTTCAACCATCATATTAACCATTTTTAATTTTATAAAAAAAAATATGAGAAATTATTTAACTCTTAGGGATTATTTTCAAATTTCACGTAACACCTTTGATTTTTCAAGACCGACCTGCATATATACATACAAAATGTCGCGCTTGGGTGTGCGCGAACCTATATATATAAGGTAATTAATTTGTTAGTCCTCCAAAGATGCTATTTTTAGAATTCAGACCTCCACTCACCTCAATTAAGTTTTCAGCTCACAAAAAAAGTTCAGGAAAAGGTCTCTATATTTTGGTCTCCATGTCGCTCATATTTACGATTTTATCATTTTGTCCTATATATTAAGACAAAAAGTATGCAAAAAGGTCGTTAACGTTAACGTAAAATATTCAAGCAATACACTGATCGTTCTCAATTTTATACCGAATTTACGTCTCTAATCTATCATTTTTATAGTCTTTTCATTATTTTTGAATTACTAGTAACACAATTTATTGTTTTTGTAGATATAAGGCCGGAAATAAAAAAGTGTCGAAAAAGAGCGAAGAAAATAGCTGAAAAGAAGGAAAAATGAGAAAACCCCGCAAACCGACCCAAGAATCCATCCGCAACCCATGCGTAGAAAAGTTACATTTAAAATGCAGTTAAGGACAATAAAGGGTTTCAATATGGAATTAAAGGGAATCAAAGGGGCTTTAATGATAATAACAGAGAAAGTTTTGTGAGATCAATAGGATTTGTTATGAGATTTCTTTATGTAATTTTATTTTCTTATTCTATTTTAGCTGTGTATAAAATTGTATGACAATAATTTAATATTCTTACATTGTTTATGAAATTAATTATTATTTTTATCATTTTACGAATGTTATAAATAATTTATTGATACTTTTGGATTAGATCTAATATATGTGGTTTAGATTTAACTGTTATACAATCAGTTTTATTCGAATCGATACGATTTAATAGGATGAGTTATGTTTAGGGATTGATTCACCGTAATTAGTAGGAATTGAATCCCGAAGATAGTCCATACCGATTAAACGGTCGATTAATCAACATATTTGATAGGATTAATTATACTTAGGGATTGATTCATCGTAGATTAGGAACCGAATCCCGAAGATAATTCATGCCGATTAAATAGTCAAGCTTTCATTGTAATTTTTCTTGTAGTTGAATTACTTCACTATATACAGAATAAAAATAAATAAAGAAATTAAAATACATTAGGATAATCGAAAGACGAATGCATGCCCTCAACCCGGTAATTTATCATTTTATATTTTAATTTAATTATTTTTATATTTGATAGTTAAAATCAACTCTCTTAAATTCAACCGAAAAATAATAAAATAATTAATAATTATAATCTAATCCCTGTGATTCGACACCCTTACCTAAGTCGCTATACTACGATATATTTTGCGATTAAATTGGGTATTAAATTTGAGCGATCATACATTTTGCCTATATTACAAAATTACGATTTTCTATTTCACGTTAACGTTAACGCATTTAGTTTTTTTTTTTTTTTTTTTTTGTGTCAATGTTTAACGTATCTTCCTCATCTGTATGTGTGTTCTGTGCGTTAATGTTAACGCAACTTCATTTTTTAGCAGCTTCATGTATTTGCGTTAACATTAACTCACTGTGTGTGATATATTTCTTTTTTTTAGCCGAGTGTGTGTTAACGTTAATGAACATTTTTTGGATTTCTCTGTGTTATGTCAACGCATTTTCATATTTTTTTTTTGTGTGTGTTAAAATTAACGTATCTTTAATTTTTTTTTGGTATTTTGTATATTAGCGTTAATGTGATCGTACCGTATTTGCTATTTGTGTGTTTGAGTTGGGTTTGCATTAACGTTAATGTATATTTTTTGGGGGGTCTCCTATGTTAACGTTAACGTATTTCATGTTGTTTGGAAACTCATATCAAGCAAACACTAACATTAATGTAAAAATAAACATCCCCTCTACCTCCACCATCATTCATAGGCCACCATCATCACCATAGGCAACATCTCCGAACCATCGATTTCCTCGTTCTTCCCGTTGCTGTCGCCGTTGGGTGTTAACGATTTCAAATCTGGGTTTAGAGAGAGAGAGAGAGAGTGAACCACCGAACCTATCACCCCAATTGGTGGAGTGAAAACCCAACAAAACTGATTCATCCATTTCGTTGATGGAAAAGAGCAAATGAATCACAAAAATTTTCAAATCGAAATCGAAACCCTAAGATTAGAAACAATACGATGACGAGAAAGAGGAGACAACGAGGAAATTCATGGACGATAAACCAGATCTGGAAACCCACCTCTTAATGGAGAGAAAGAAAGTCTCAGCGTCGTCGTCGTAGGTTCGATCAGGGACGACAACAATGGTTGTAGGAGCTGATGCCATGCTGTGTTGGTGGTGGCGGGGTGTTGTCGTTTCAGATGAGTGGATGGTGGTATAGCGTGGTGGCGGGCATCGTGGAGGGCGTCGATTCAGAGAGAAAGAGAGCACAATTCAAAGAGATAAATGATCAATGAGATGGTCTGATGGTGGCGTAGTTAAGGAGATGGAGAAACAAATCGATGAGAGAGAAATGGAGTGCGTACCTAGTGGAGAGGCTTGGCAATGGAGTTCATTCATGTATAGAGAGATAGAGAGATAACGTTAACGTAAAATGAGAGAGAGAGAGAGATGGGTATATTTGTCTTTTTGCGAATCTTTTTTGTTTGTCATGGACTAAAAATTTAATTGACTGTACCATGAAGTCTAAAGGCTGAATGAACAGTTTAAAATGTCTTTTTCTCTACATGGTCTATGGAAGAAGGACAAAACAATAAAAACCTCATACACACACACACACACACACTAGGTGGACAACACATGTTTTGCACGTGCCTATCATCGCTTATCTCCTATCTCCCATCATCTCCTATTCTGTGAAAATTGGAAGAATAAATTCTTTATACTTAAGTACAAAGTATCAAGTAATGTAAATTATTTAAATTCTAGAATGTTACAATATATTTAAATTCTCAAACAACTATTTGCATCAAAGAATAAAATATCTATAACTATCAAAATTATCGAATTAATATAATTTTTGTTCTAAATAGAGTGAAAAATATCATCTATTATTTTCAACATATGTTTTAAAACTACTTAAAAATTTATTAAATCAGATATCCAAATTTACTTAAAAATTTATTAAATCAGATATCCAAATTTATGTTTGTAGTTAAATATTTTTTTTAAATTATTTTTACATTTTATATCTGGATTAAATAGTTTTAGTTTTTCTTTATACCAAATAATATTACTTTTAAGTATGCAATACAAAAATAGGTAAATTAATTTTTATAAATTTGTAAGTGCAATTTGTAAATCTACTTTGTGTATAAAATTGTTTTACAAAAAACAAGTCTTTGTTGATATATATATTATCATAATATATAAAAATATTAAATGTATCTTTTTAAAAAGCGAAAAATTAACTTTTTAATATATATAAAATAACCACATATATAATATATATAAAATAGGTCAAAATGTTGACGTTTTAGTTTTTACAAATTTTGAGAACAAATATATAATTTTACCTAGGCAAATGAATAGTAAAGAAAATCTTACTTTCCATAATATGTGTAGATATAGATATAGATATAGATATAGATATAGATACAGATACAACCTTTTTATTTGATTAGTTTTACCAAGTGGTCCCTTTCCTCCTCCATGTTAAGAGGTAAATTAAAAATAAAAACAAGAAGACAAGATATTAGGATCTTGTCGAATTTGGTGTTATCCAATTATCCATCCATATCTCATTTTTAAATAGCAAGATCATTATTAATTTATTTAAGATGTATTATTGGCATTTTTAGGACATCTATCTATATTTTAATTTCATTATTTAGCTAATAAATACATTTTACTATATTCGAGAGAAATTAATTTTGAAGTGTAAAATTAAAAATGAAAATAATTTTTAAAAAAAAGAATATCATATCGCTTACTCTTTTTTTTTTTTTTAAATAAGTTTTCAGTCATTCAATTAAGATGAATTAGTGGATAAATTCATCTAATTATACTTCAATAGTTCAATATGTGTTTATTTTATTTAGGAATTTTTTGGAGAAACTTTGTGAAATTAAATTTATAAGTCATGCAGTTCATGCGTTACAATAATTTTTTAGAAGTCTAAGATTACTATCAAAAATTGAAAAGTCATTGTACGTCATAAAAGTTATTGCAATTTCTTACATTGAAAAATTACAACAATTTTTATTTATAAGAGTAACTTTAAACTTTTGAAAAAATTATTGTAGCGCGTGAGCTGTATGGGATAAATTTTAATTTTGTGGACTATTTATCAAAAAATTATTTTATTTATTTAGTATTAATTAAGCCTAAAAATAAATTAAAAAATAATTAAAATTTTGCATAAATCGTTTGAATTATAAAAATATTTAATAAAATTTCTTAAAATATTAGCTCCTCTCAATTAATTTTCTGGATCGGCGTTGTGTGGGGAACACATTTAAATACTTACATACTATAAATTATTCATCACGGAAAAAATAAAATAAAATTATCAATATCGAAATAAAAGTACATATATATATATATATATATATATATATATATATATATATATATATTTATTTTTTTTTTCAATATTTCAAAATTAAAATTAAAACTAAAAATTAGGATTAATTACATTTCACCTCCTATGGTTTGCTTGAATTGCACTTTACACAATATTTTCATAAGCACTTATCTCGTTGTACTTCAGACTTGTGTACAACAGTCAAATAATTTTAAAAAAAAAATCCTGAAATAATAAATTTAACCTTATATTTGACACGAACAAAAAATAAAAGAAAGAAAAAAATTAAAAGGCAAGTGGATGTTATCTGACCCGACCTAATCTAACCAAAGAGTGTAAATATTAATTAATAGTAAATAATTTTTTTATTTTAATTTGTTAAGATCTGACTATTAATTTTAACACAAAATATATATATATATAATGATAATAAAAAAATATTATAAAAATATAAAATACAATTCCATTAAACTAAGAATGAATCATAGCTCAAAACAAGACATCTCTCCAATCTTTTTATTCCTATCAAATTAGTTGCCAATAATTTCTTTCCCACTATCAGTATTCCGACTCTAAATCTTCTATGAACTAATCATTCTTAATTTAAAAAAAATAAAAAAATTCACCCTTTATTTTTAGGAAAAATTAATTACAATTTTAAAATTTCATATATTCCTCCTCTAATTAAATATAAATTTCAAGTAAACCCCTAACAAAATTTTATCCTTTTAAAAAATATTCTATGTTTTTCTATTATATTTAGATCAAGAATCAAAATTATACCATCAAAATATTTAAATTAAAAATATATATTAATATATTTTTTCCAGATCCAATATTTAGATCAAGAATCAAAATTCTAACATCAAAATCTTCAAATTTAAAATATACATTAATATATTTTTTCTAAACTCACATATTATACGGATCTAAAACTAGTCCACATATAAAGCAAAAGTGTCATGTAGAAGTTGTGTTGGGGCAACATTTCTTCCAAGTGGCTTCAAACACGCTCCACGAGCAGGTATAGGAGTTTGGTTGTAATAAGAGATTGACTCCTCCATGATGTCTCACATTCGTCCAAGTTCAGCATTTAATTATTTATATCTCCCAACCAGCATTTATTTCCTTCACATCCACCTCCGTCAACACTTGCATTTAAATATTACTTCCCACAATCCTATCATTTATGCCTCAATCCATATTTTCTTACATCATTAATCAATTTGGTGAGGTGTCATTTGTTTGACTAAACGTTTTTGCTTTTCTAAATTGTAGACGGAATTTTATTTTTATTCTAGAATATTTTGAAAACAAAATCGTGTTTGGTAATAATGATTATTCTTATAATTTTTCGGAAGAAAATAAAATGTGTATTTCGTTGCAACTAAATTTGGATCGTTTATATATATCTGTGTGATAGAGAGAAAGAGAATAGCGGTGGTTGTGGATCAGCGTAGTGATGGTGGCCGGTTTGGGTGGTGGCTAGTGATTCTCAGCATTCAAGCTTATGAAATAGATTGACAATAGTTTTGTAAGGGCTTGTTTGATAACAACTTAATTTTTAAGTGCTGAAAATTTAAGTGTTGAAAATTAAGTACTGAAATTTTAAGAAGGTTGTTTGATAAAATTATGCTGAAAATAAAGTGCTGAATTTTTTTTATTTGTTTGATAAGTACAAAATTTGTATGCTAAAAATTGTTTAATTTACATAACTACTTTTGAATTAAGATAATGTGAAAAAAAAAAAAAAAAAATTGAGAACAAAGCAATAAAATCAAGGTGCCATTTTAAAAAAAAATTATATTAAAATTAAAAGTAGAAATTAACCTAAAAATATGTAAATATTATGTGTTTTTTTAAGTAGTTTGATTACTTAAATTAAATTATAACAATAATTTAAATATAAAATAAAATTAAAATCATAAAATAATCCAAAATTAATTTAATTCTCATTAATCATAACTTTAATTAAACCCTCGTAGGGGATCAAGGGTAAAATGGTCAAAATATAAATTTTTTTAAGTGAAAAATAATGAAGTACATTAAGCAAAATAAAATAAATGAAGGGACCTTGACTTAATTTTTTATTCACATTTTGACTTAATTTTTAAGTTAATTTAATTAATTAAGTGATATTAATTACATTTATCAAACAAACTTAATTAATTAAGTACTTAATATAATAAATTTTAAGCACTTAAGTTTTTTGATCAAACATGCCCTAAGAGTGTATAGGAATCACCATTTTTTTTTTTTTTTCCCAAATTCTTAAAAAATTCATAATTATTTATAAAATTATAAAAATATTTAAAAACAGAAATATGTTTTACCCAACACGTTTCTTCATGTTAATCTCAAAATTCTTAGGATAAGATGGTTTATTTTTTTGGATGGGGGATTTGGCACTTCGTACCTCCTAAAGTTTGACCAAGATCTAATTATGGTCACCGTGATTTTAATTTGAACATATAATACCTTTTAGAGTTTCTTAATCATCCCACTACCGTCCTTGTTATTATCCCCATTATAATTTTGAAGAAGAATAGTCGCTTGTCATGCACCTCATTTTTTTAAGAGACTTTTTGGATAATTTTAGGTGGCGTTTGGTAACCGTTTCTGTTTCTATTCCAACAGTGGGATGAGAATAGGATGGGATGGGATGAGAATTTTGTTTTATTTTTGGGAGTAGAATCGCGTTTGGTAACGATAAATTTTTTTTTTATTTAGGGAAGGGAATTGTGTTTGGTAACGATTTTATCCTAAAATCTTTTTTTTTTTCTCTGTTTTGGCCTGACATCGGTGGCGCCGTCGCCGGCGACGGTGGTGCTCCGGCGTCGGAGACGGTTGTGGCCCCCCACCGGCGATGACCGGACGGCGGTGGCGCCGGCGACGCCGGCCGGAAGACAATAGCGCCGTCGCCGGCGACGCCCGGAAGTGGCCGGAAAATTTCCGGCCGGATGGTGACCGGCGGCGGTCGGTGGTCGGCCGGTAGGTGAATAGTAACCATGTGTTTTGGGAATGGAATGGGAATAATGAGAAACAACTTTTTTTTTGTTTTTCAGTTTTTAAGAAAAAAGTGGGCACAATTCTCAAATGGGAATGAAATGGAAACGGAAATAAAAATTACCAAACGCTATTTCCAAACAGAATTCCCAAAAATCTGGGAATGGAATGAAAATTTTTAGAATGGAAATAGTTACCAAACGGGGCCTTAGCCTCCACCATAATTGTACATATGTACTAGTGTGTTCCCGTACCTAAATGCACTCATTTAATTCATTACATTAATCTTAAATATTTTATATTTAATTTAAATACATTAAATTTTGTTGATGAAAGTTTTATATGTGGAAACTTTGATCAAATGGTCCCAAACCTGTTTGAAAAAGTACCCCGACTTAAGGGTTTGAAATCTCAAGCGATCCAACACCACAAAAAATACTTTAAAAATGTCTTTTGAAAATGTTTTTAGATATTCACTGGTCCAAAATGTCCCAAATACAAAATACGTTGTGATATATATATTATAGATTTTCTCATCCAGAACTGTAATGAAATTAGGCCCCGTTTGGTTAGTGTTCCCAACCAAACCCAATCCAACTCAACCCAAAAATTTTGAGTTTGATTTTTAGGAATGCGTTTGGCAAACACAAAACTCAACCCAACTCAACCCAAAAAATAGGAATTGATTCTTAAAATCCTAAAGAAAACAGAAACAAAAAAAAATTTGTTTCTTTTTGTGCCCAAAAAACTCAACCCAAAGTTCTCAACTTCCGTCTTCATCTGCCGGCTGACCACCACCACCCGCCGCCGTCCGGCGACCATTGTCGGCCGCCGCCGCCGCCGTCTCCGGCCACCTCCGGCGACCTTCTGCTGCTGCCGCCACCTCCGGCTACCGTCCGCCGCCTGTCGACGACCGTCGTTGACCACCTCCGCCGCCCCGCCGGCTGTTTGGCCACCACCGTCGCCGCCGCCAAACACAAAAAAAAAAAAAAAAATTAGTTTTAGGATAAAATCGTTACCAAACACATTTTGTTCTCAGTACAAAATAAAAATTGTCGTTACCAAACGCAATTCTGTTCCCAAAATTCTCAATCCAACTCAATTCAACTCAACCCAACCCATTCCATTTGGGTTCAGAAAAGTGGGAACACTAATCAAACGCCACCTTATTTATTTGGATTAAAGTGGGACGATTATGTGTGGTGTTTTAAAATTATAACACCAAAGTGAAATAATAGTCAAACTTCAGGGGTGCAAAGTGTCAAAACCCTTTTCTCTTTCACTCCCATGGATCTATCAACTGTCACCCACACAAGTAGAGAGAGAGAGAGCTTTATAAAAAAAAAATTATGTGCTGATTTTAAAAATGGGATAATAGTTACAAATAGCGGTATAGTATGTTATTAATTTTATTTAACACATAATTTTTTATTTAATTCTTTAAATTAATTTTTGTTTGCATATCAGTTCCGCATGTGTTTATGCTTATGTAATATTAGTTACGTAATATTTGTTAAATCTAATAAATCTTTTATATAAAAACTAGATATATGTAATTGTTAGAGTGCATCACGTGTAATGGACTTTCTGTTTTGTTTTAATAAGCTGGATTAAAACACAATTTACGATTGCACCACAAAAACACCATTTAAAAAAAGGGTTATTCGATAGGAGGTCCCTTATTTCACTCTTAACTTTAAAAAAGTTTCAGAGGCGGAAGAAACTTGTGTTTTAGTCCTATCTATTTTAAAAAGGCGGAAGTCTACTGCACGCACCTGCAAACACGCGGTTACGTGTAACAACTTTGTGTGTGAGATTTTGTCAGATGTAAGAAAAATCACACAAAATACACTGAATTCGTTACATGTAACTAAATATACATAAATACATATAACTAATATTAAACTGATTTCTATGTGTAATATTTGTTAAATATCACAAATATTTCACAGATATATGTAATTGTAATATATAACTAATATTACATAAATACATGTAATAAAAAATAGACAAACGTATGTTAAAAATATAATAATTATTAAATTGTAATTAATGTTCGTTACATGTAACTAATATTTACTATAAAACCGAATTTATTCACTAAGTTCTCCTTACAATTTCTGTAATACCTTTACAATTCTTGTCATGCGGGACTAAAACTTAAGCGAATAATAGTAAATTAGACCCCAAAAATATGAGTAATCGCCGATTATCCCTTAAAAAAACCCACCTCACCTCTCAGATCTCTCCAATTCTATTGACATAAGCCAGAAGCACATCCATCTGGTTCTGTTTGCCTCTTGCGCCTTAAATTTCCACAAAACGCCATAATCCTCGCGTCGCGATTCCTTGTTCGCCCGCCCCCCGCCCCCCGCCCCCTCCTTTTCTCTCTCTCTCTCCAATCCTAGCCGACTCCTTAATTTCATCTCTCTCTCTCTGTATACTTTCTCTCTCTCTATGTTCCGCCGTGGACGGTGAGTCAACCACAGCTCTATTTCACTACGTATGGCGTTTTCAGCAAGTAGGAGGGTCTCTTTTGATGGCCAGATGAAGAGGACCCCCCATTAATTGATTCTGGTGATTTCTCTTTATTAATTTGCTCCACTTTTTTCATTTGGGTCTGCATCCAAGTTTGATATTTCATCTTCTTCCTCGTCTCTGGCATCCGCCATAGCTGAAGCTTGGAAATGGGTGTTCTGGGTATCTATTTGTTGATTCTCTTTCTTCCGAGAACCTCCATGGCCAGTATTCAAAACATTGGGAGATTAAATCCTGGATTTCAGGGCTCGCAAATGAACTGGATTGACAACGACGGACTTTTTCTGGTATCAAACAACTCGAATTTCGGATTTGGGTGGAAAACAACAACCCAGGATGTTACTCTGTTTCTGCTTGTGGTCATTCACATTGGGACTTCGACCAGAGTTTGGTCGGCGAACAGGAACTCTCCGGTGAGAAATTCCGATAACTTTGTGTTTGACGACACCGGAAATGCTTATTTACGGAGCGGCGATTCCACAATTTGGTCCACCAGCAGCTCTAATAAAAGTGTTTCTGCAATTGAATTGCTTGATTCTGGAAATTTGGTTTTGATTGGGGATGGAAATCGGATAATTTGGGAGAGTTTTGGCCATCCGACGGATACCCTTTTGCCGAATCAGAATTTCAGTGAAGGTATGAAGCTTGTCAGCAATTTTAATCCTCGTAACTTGACTTATTCACTGGAAATCAAGTCTGGCGACTTGGTTCTTTACGCCGATTATCAACCTCCGCAGCCGTATTGGTCAATGGGGAAGGATAATCGGAGAACCATCAACGAAGACGGCGGCGGCGTCTCCACGGCGGCTCTGGTTTCCAATTCATGGAGATTCTATGATCAAAACAGAGTATTGCTGTGGCAGTTTATTTTCTCCGATAGTACCGACGGAAATGCCACCTGGGTTGCGGTTTTAGGAGATGACGGTACGATTTCCTTCCCGAATCTCGAAAATGGAGGTCCGAATAACGCTTCCCCGACTAAAATTCCGGCGAATTCTTGCAGCCGACCGGAAGCTTGCAGTCCGTACTACGTTTGTAATGGAGGAAACGTGTGTCAATGTCCTCAAGCTCTGTCTAATCGATCGAGTTGTCCACCTGGGATTGATTTTTCCTGCAATAAATCCATGGATTCGGTTGATCTTGTCGATATCGGTGATGGGTTAAGCTATTTCGCACTTGGGTTTGTTCATCCATCTTCTAGGACAGATCTAAACGGCTGCAAATCATCTTGTCTGAACAACTGTTCTTGCGCTGCTCTGTTCTTCGAAAGAAATTCCGGCAATTGCTTTATGTTTGACCGAATCGGAAGCTTTCAAGTATCAAACGGCGGCGCGGGCAATGGGCTTGTTTCCTATGTTAAGGTTTCCGGTACCGGAGGAGGTGGTGGTGGAGGAGGAGGAAGCAGGCGGAAACACGTTCCGGTAGTTGTGACCGTCATTGTTGTCATTACTTTAGTTGTTATCATCGGACTAGTCTATGCAGCAATCCGTTGGAATCGACGGAAAAACAGGAATTCCCCGGATTCTCCCAAGGAGACGTCGGAGGAAGACAATTTTCTGGAGAGTCTGTCGGGGATGCCGATCAGATTCAGCTTCAGAGATCTTCAGACCGCCACTAATAACTTCTCCGTCAAGCTCGGACAAGGCGGGTTTGGATCGGTGTATCAAGGCGTTCTTCCCGACGGGACCCGTTTGGCGGTGAAGAAATTGGAAGGAATCGGACAGGGGAAGAAGGAATTCCGGGCAGAAGTCAGCATCATCGGAAGTATCCACCACGTCCATCTGGTCAGACTCCGGGGATTCTGCGCCGAGGGTAGCCACCGTCTCCTCGTCTACGATTTCATGGCAAATGGGTCACTGGAAAAATGGCTTTTCAGGCGAAACGGCGGCGATTTCATGCTGGATTGGGACACCCGATTCAACATAGCTCTGGGAACGGCGAAAGGGCTCGCTTATCTTCACGAGGACTGCGACGTGAAGATCGTTCACTGCGATATTAAGCCGGAAAACGTTTTGCTGGACGATAATTTTCTGGCGAAGGTGTCGGATTTCGGTCTGGCCAAGCTTATGACCAGAGAACAGAGCCATGTTTTCACGACGTTGAGAGGGACGAGAGGTTACTTAGCGCCGGAGTGGATCACGAACTACGCCATATCGGAGAAGAGCGACGTCTACAGCTACGGGATGGTGCTGCTGGAGATCATCGGCGGGAGGAAGAACTACGACTCATCGGAGACCTCCGAGAAATCGCATTTTCCGACGTACGCGTTTCGGATGATGGAGGAAGGGAAGGCGAGGGAGATAGTCGATTCCAAGTTGAACATCGCCGGAGACGACGGGAGGATTTTGACGGCGATTCGGGTGGCGCTGTGGTGTATACAAGACGATATGGGTTTGCGGCCGTCGATGACGAAGGTGGTGCAGATGCTGGAAGGGTTGTGCGCGGTTCCGCCGCCGCCGACCACCGCCCAGATGGGATCGAGGCTTTTTGCCGGTTTCTTCAAGTCGACAAGCGAGGAAGGGACGTCGTCGGGGCCTTCGGACAGTAACAGCGAAGCTTATCTTTCCGCCGTGAGGCTTTCCGGGCCAAGATAGAAGATGGAAATTGTGCAACTAGGGTGTCGTATATTGTCCCTTTGTATATTACTCAAATTTTGTAGCATTAAAATAGTTTTTTTTTTTTTTTTTTTTAATTTTTTTTTTCTCGTTTTAAAACATATTTTCTAAAAACAAACGTTTTTTATCTTATTTACACGATTCAAACTACCCGGGGTTAGTAACCCTCAACTACTTAAATCCGGAATTACCAATCTCAAGTTTAAAAAAAATTAAATTCTGTAAATATGGTGTTCACAATATTGGGTATACGGTTATTTTTTTATTTTTTTTTAAATGTTAGATCGAGGGTAGATTTTGAACCATCTTTCTAGGAATGAAAACAAAAACACAGAAGCCGTGTTTGGTAACCATTTCTATTCCAAAATTTCTCATCTTATTTTTAGATTTTTGAGATTTCTGTTTGGATATAGTGTTTGGTAAATCTATTTTCGTTCCTAGTCTCATCCCAAAACCAAAAATTATTCTCATTTTTTCTTAAGAAATGAGAAACAAAAAAAAAAATCGTTTCCACCTATTCCCATCCCAAAAAAAAAGGGGAGGCGGTCGGTATTATTGAAATTGTTAATGAGGTCTAGATTTATATTTTTGTAAGCCTTTTTTTCCTTTCTCTTTTTTTTCTTCATTTTTCTTCTTCTTCTTCTTCAACGTGTTCGTCTGTTTCTTCTCTATCCTCCCTCGTTGTCTTCGTCTGCGACGTTCCATCCTTCATCGCCTTCGTCTTCTTCTTCTTCATCCTCCATCACCTTCGTCGTCGTCCTCGTCTTTGTCGTTCACTCGTCATCATTATCGTGTTCGCTCGTAATCGTCGTTCATCTTTGCCGTCGCCGTCATATGTGCAGAACGAACCAATAAGTCAGTTTAGGGTTCAATTTCGTCATTTTGGTTCGAATTATGGTTAGATTTCATCAGTTTGGTTTCAAATTAGGGTTCTGTTTAGGGTTCGATTTCGTCATTTTGGTTCGAATTAGAGTTCGATTTAGTCATTTTGGTTTGAATCAGGGTTCGATTTCGTTAGAATGGTTTCGATTTAGGGTTCAATTTCGTTATTTTGGTTTCGAATTAGGGTTTGATTTTGGGTTCAATTTCTTGATGATTTCTTCGAATTGGTTTAGGGTATGTTTTTCATTCTTAATTTTGGGTTCAATTTCTTGATTTTGGCTTAGAGTATGTTCTTCGTTCAGGATTTTGTGGTTTAGGGTTCGTTCTTGATTTTTAAGATAATATCGTTACCAAACACGATTCTATTCCCCAAAAAAAATAAAAATTATCATTACCAAACGCGATTTTGCTCTAAAAAAGGAAACAAAATTCTAATCTCATTTCATTCCATTTTCATCCCACTGTATGGGATGAGCACAAAACGGTTACCAAACGGAATTACACCATATCGTGTTTATTTTTCCGTTCCTAAAAAAATAAGAAAAAGAGAAACGATAAAGGAAAAAAAACCTAAACACCACCTCCTTCTACTCTTAATTAAGGGAAAATTACCGTTTAAGTCCATAATATTGTTCACCGTTTAAACTCATCCACTTTTTCTTGCACCGAAAACTTCCATCTCCAATTATTTCTTGCACCGATTAGTCCATTTTTCAAAAACGGTCTGCGACAAGATTACCGAAATGCACTCCCGTGATTTACGCGAGCATCGCTTTGCGATTTTTTCTTCCTTCCGTTCAATCGATTTGCAGACGTCTTCCTTCCGTTCGCCGATTGCTGTCGTCTTTGTCATCGTCGCCAATCATTCGTCGTGATCGCAGAAACGAAGAAGCAAAGTGAGAAAATGCTTCTACTGTTTCCAGCTTGTGCGTGACATCTGGGAAGATATTTCCTATCTTGATTTTAACTATTTACACATTGCACCCTACAATTTATAGTTTGTTGCAAAGAGGAGAGAGAATTTGTAATGAGAGAAACGTGGGTCTGTGTTAATGTTACAAGTAATGCTAAGTGTTGTCATCGTGTCGGATCCCAGGTAGAACTTTTTGAATATTAATTTGCTCGTCTAGGCCCTCCTCTGTGGCCTGTCACGTGCAACACGTGACTAACGGTGGTGACATGTGGATGGAGCTTGAGTCTTCTCGAATTTTCTTTCATCAATAGTCATTACAATTTTTTACATGTAAAAATTGTGACTTTCATGAGCTCGCTTTTACGGGATTTGCCCGTGCGGCGCCCTAATGCATTCACTTTGGTTCGGGCAAGCCTGTCTTTTTTAAGATGTTGATTGGTTTTGCCCTGCTTTGAACTCATCAGGAGAGCGGCTCCAACTCCCTACCAGTTTGTGCAGGGGAGACCTAACCCTTTATTTTTTTGTCAGGTCCGTGACCAGTAGGGTTGGTCATGGGCCGGGCCGGGTTCGGGCCGGGCTTTAGGTAGGATATTACAAAAAAGTGTCCGGCCCTAGCCCGGCCCGGCCCTAAGTTCGGGCCTTGTTTTTATTCCCAAGCCCGGCCCTATCAAAATAATTAGGGCCCTAGCCCAACCCTCGGGCCGGCCCGGCCCTATAATTTTTTTTTTTTTTTTCAAACCAAATCAACCCAAATCAAACACAATTACATTCAAACCAAAAAAAAAAACTGTAGTTGGTACATTTGCTACAAGATTCATCTACACAAACATATTCATTACCATGCATTTCTACAACCAAAAAAGGCCACATTCACATTCCAACCGAAAAAAAAACTGCAAAGAGAAAAATACAGCATTCAAACCAAATCAAACACAATCACAAATTAATTTTGTCTATATTTAATTTCATATATATATATATATTAATTTAAATCATCGGGCCGGGCCGGGCCGGCCCTATAAAATATTGGCCTTGCCCAAGCCCGGCCCTAATTTTACTCGGGCCTAATTTTTATAGTCCAAGCCCGGCCCACGGGCTCAAAACACATACCCAAGCCCTAAAAAATAGTGGGCGGGCTTGGCGGGCCGGGCGGGCCCCCAAGCCCATGACCATCCCTAGTGACCAGCGACATATTCTTCGAATTTAACCGGGTCGGTACGTCTTGACTCTGAATTAACGCCTACTTGTGTCGACGCCCACACCTGGTTGAGAGCCGCATCAGAGTGCTCAACCTGCCAGTCAGCATGATTCTTCATTCTGACCGCCTTGATGACAACGGTCCATGACAGCGCCGCGTGAACTGTATGGATGTAAATGAGATAAAGAAGAAGTTATGGGGGATATTAGTGACATTTATCAATAAATATGAATACACAGCAAGCTGGGGGAAGAGGAAGAACGCACTCTCAACCGCCCATTGAAGATGATAACTACTACCGCCGGCTCCGATGGCTGCTGCCTCTGTTCTAAGGCCTCCTCCTCCGCCTTCGCCGGCGATTATAAATTTAAATTTCCCGCCAAATCTCAAACGACGTTTGAATGCCGCCGGAAGAGAATCCTTATTAGAGCTTCCTCTTCCACGAAGACCACTCCGAATACTGATACCTCCATGAACTATGATTCCAGTAAGAACAACCTGTATGATTTTTTAATATATTTTCTTATTAATTAAGTTTTTGATTGTTTGGAAATAAAGGGAAGAATAAAATGTGTTCTAGAGCCGGAACTCGGGATTGAATTTTAATCGAATCGTATTTCGATTTGGGGAAAATCTCAAATTATTGTTCTTCGGTGATTAATTAGGGTTCTTGTGTTTCTGAATATGTATTTATCAGTCAACAATGCTTTGTTTTTTCATTAATTTTTATCGTCTGAATTACAGATTACTATAACGTTCGTCAATCATACGGGAGGCGAGGAGTTTTATCAATGATTACTGTTTCAACTCTCCTTCCTCTCTACAAATCTGCCAAATTCTTTGATGCCATTGCAGCTGAGTAAGTAATCAGATAGATTGTTTCTTCTTCTTATTATTATTTCCGATTAGAGATTGCTATTGAAATTTCTTGAACATTTTGAAATATATCCTTGAATCATATGTTTTCGAGTTTTCATATGCTTATACTACAACAACAATCCATTGAGCTATTAGTTTTGGGTTTATCCCACATTGGATGTGGGAGGGATGGTGGCGAGGTTATAAGAGTGAGGGGAAATCTCACCTCATGAGCTAGCTTTTGGTGTTGAGAGAGGTCCAAGATCATCCTATACTGGTATCAGAGATCAGGTTACAACAACTCTGACCCAATAGCTATAAAGGAGAGACTGGTCAAGGGTTGGCCGATCGAAGGCCCAATGTGTGAGGGGGAGATTATTGGATTTATCCCACATCGGATATGGAAGGAGCTGGTGTTCAGATTATAAGTGTAAGGGAAAACCTCACCAAATGAATTATTTTTTGGAGTTGAGAGAGATCCAAGATCACCCTACAATTAGGTAACGTTTGGTTTCATGGAATTGAAATAAAAAATGAATGCAAGTAAAAATCCGGAAAAAGAAAAAGAAGAAATTACATGTGTTTATTTGCCATTACAAGGTTTCAATTATGTGCTACCAAACGCTGCCTTAGTGAATTTTCAAGTTATGATCATTTTGCCCCCACTTTATTCTTTTGTTCTTTCCTGGTTGTAACATTGAATCTTGGGTTGCCAGTGAATTTTTTGTCATACAAGGAGAGTTAAAGAAGGTGATGTCTAAGGGGAAGGCTGCTGGTATTCTTCGTCTAGTGTTTCATGATGCCGGAACTTTTGAGATGGATGAGAAATCAGGTATTTGTTTAGTGTTTGGTTGTATGGAATTGGAATTAGAAATGAACGCATGAAAATTTCTTAAATACAATTCCGATTTTCAAATTCCATGAAACCAAACGCGACCTCAGCATGATTGTTGATGCAACCATAGGTTTGGTTAGTGTTTTTGCTTTTCTGTTTCCGGGAATAGAAACATGTTTGGTAACAACTATTGTCCAGAAATTGATTTTTTTTTTAATGAGAACAAAAACAAGAAACGTATTTGCAATTTTTTTTCTTCGTGGCCAGCGTGGTGGTGACCGGAGGGTGGTGGTGGAAATAGTTTTGTGGGAGTGAATAAGAATCAACATTATTTTATTTCTTAGATTCTTAAGGAATTTTGGAATTACTCCCAAAATTTTGGGAACAAAAACGTGATTACCAAATGCATTTTTGTACATTAATCACAAAATTTTAGGAGTTGGAACCGAAATCAGGGAACGGAAACAGTAACCAACCGCGGGCCATACATTACAGAATACCTCTCTCTATATACATCTATCTATTTATTGACATATTTATATTTTTGGATATTCGATCTGAAGCGCATTTGTTAATTCAGGTGGTATGAATGGCTCTATAATATATGAACTTGATAGGCCTGAGAATGGAGGTCTCGGAAAGTCTCTGAAGGCATGCTCTCTGTTTTTTCTATGCTCTTAGGCACCGTTTGGTAACGCTTACTTTTCAGTACTTTTTCTTTGTTTGCTTTTTACTTAACAAAGGACTTACTTTTTACAAGTAGTGTTTTTTCGCACAATGAAAGCACTTCTAAAAATTAAAATTAAAAACTAAAAAATAAAACATGTTTGCTTTTAACTTAACAAAGGACTTACTTTTTGCAAGTAGTGTTTTCTCGCACAATGAAAGCACTTCTAAAAATTAAAATTAAAAACTAAAAAATAAAGCATGATTTTAACTCGAGGAAAAATAGTTCCTGATGGAGAGGAAATCGGGCAGGACATGTATCCCCGCTAACTCCTTATCAAATGCTATTCTTATTTTGCTTGAATGCACTCCCAGACTCATCAATTTTTTTCAACCTTCAACCAGCTAACTCCTCGATAGATCCGTTGTTGTTTAGATTCTAGAGAAAGCGAAGCGTGAAGTGGAATTAGTAAATCCAGGTTAAAATCATCTAAAAAACCAACTTCTTCTTTCTTTCTTTTTTTTTTTTTTTTTTTTTTTTTTTTTTTTTCGATTCTAAATATTCTGTGGCTTGTTTATTTGTTAGTGTCGTGGGCGGATATGATTGCTGTGGCTGGCGCAGAAGCCGTCTCATTGTGCGGAGGTCCCATAATCCCTGTTCAATTAGGCAGAGTAGATGCAGTGTAAGGTGCTATTAGGTTCAATCAGTCTCTCATTTTCATACAAAAAAATTATAACGTTTTTCTAAATTAAGACACTGTTTGGTAACATTTTTTTTAAATATAAAATGTGCCTTTTCGAATGCAAAATGAATGCTACTTTTTAAAAATTTCGGGGTGTTTTGACACTTTGCACCCCAGAAGTTTGACCATTATTTCACTCTGGTCCCCATAGTTGCAATTTGAACATGTAACACCAACTATTTTTAAGGGGACTTTATGGCCTTTTTCAACCTCTTCCTTTCCCCTACATACTTTCTAAAAAAAAACTGTGTGTCTCTGTGTGTGTGTGTGTGAGTATTTGTATTATTTTATATGTTTACTTTTGAATATTTGGCAAGAAGGAGAGTGGGACAAAAGTAGGAGGCTGGAATTGCCCATAAGCCTTTTAAAAAAAAGTCAAGTGCATGGCAGATGACTGTTTATGGCAGATGACTGTTTCCATTCAAAAATTGTAATGGGGATAATGAGTTGGATTGTGGTCGGATGATTAAGGAACTTTAAGGTGTTATATGTTCAAATTGAAACTACGGAGACCAAAGTGAGATTTTAGTCAAACCTTAGGGGTAGAAAGTGTCAAAACCCCATTTTTCTGTATTTTACTTAAAAACCAAAAAAATACTTAAAGAATTTTTTCTGCCTTTTTCTGCCATTTTTTTTTTAGGGTGCCGGATCCTGAAGGTAAACTTCCTGAAGAATCATTGGATGCTCCGGGTTTGAAGCAATGCTTCAAGAGAAAAGGCTTCTCGTGAGTTCTTATTACATAGTCCTCTAGTTGATATCAACTAAATAGATTTAACATCCAGTTAATATCAACAAAAGGACTAATAACTTATTCGAAAGATTAAAAAATAAAGAAAAGAAAGTTAGAATAAAAAACGATAAGTGATGTAACATGTTGTTTGCAGGACACAAGAACTCGTTGCACTTTCTGGAGCTCACACTCTTGGAAGTAAAGGTTTTGGAAATCCGACCATTTTTGATAATTCATACTTCAAAATACTTCTTGAGAAGCCGTGGTTATCTTCAGGTTTGCTGAAAATTTCCAATTTTTTTAATTGTTATTTAAGAATTTACTCTTCTTCTAAGAATTATAGATATTTTTTTAAGCCTTTCTTTTCATAATATTATCTAGGCCATTACAAAAAAAACCTCATTTTATCGCTCCTTACCTTTCCTTGTAGCTGGTATGACAAGTATGATCGGGCTCCTTTCAGATCGGGCACTCCCTGAGGATGATGAATGCTTGAGGTATACAATTCTGCAAAATCACTTTTTTTAGAATGGTGTGAGTTGTTTAGGTGGCGTTTGGTTAGTGTTCCCACTTTTCTGAACCTAACTGAAATGAGTTGGATTGAGTTGAATTGAGTTGGGTTGAGAATTTTGGGAACAGAATTGCGTTTGGTAACGACAGTTTTTGTTTTGTGCTGAGAAGTGTTTGGTAATGATTTTATTCTAAAACTAATTTTTTTTTTTTGAAATTTTTTTTTGTGTTTGGCGGCGGTTGGCGGCGGCGACGGCGGGTGGTGTCAAACGGTGACCGGATGGCCGGATGCCGGTGACGGCGGTAGTGTCAGACGGTGGCCGGACGCCGGCGGCGGCGGCGGCGGACGGTGACCAGCGGCGGGTGGTCGTCGGACAATGGCCAGAGTTGAGAACTTTGGGTTGAGTTTTTTGGACAAAAAAAAACACAAGTTTTTTTTGTTTCTCATTTCCTTAACATTTTGATAATCAATTCCTATTTTTTGGGTTGGGTTGAGTTGAGTTTTGAATTTGTCAAACGCGTTCCCAAAAATCAAACTTAGAATTCTTAGGTTGGGTTGGGTTGGGTTTGGTTGGTCCCTCAGGTTTGCCCCTGCCCTCTAGTGTTAATTTCGTTGTTTGGTTATCCGACGGAATGTGCTGCCTGACTCATTTTTGAAGGGCAAATTGGTCTTCTCATATCAAACGACCTCAATACAAAAAATAAAGGGATAAAACTGTAAAAATATAAAGCATAATAATAATAATAATAATAATCATTTATTATTTATTTATTTTTCTGCATAAACAGGTGGATCTCAAAGTATGCTGAATATCAGGATCTGTTCTTTGAAGACTTTAAGAATGCTTATATCAAGCTTGTAAATTCTGGAGCAATGTGGAATACCTTGTGATCGCCCGGGCCAAGTCGTCATCGTGAAAATACCTAGGTATGCGTTTTGGTTGGTGAAATTTCGCTTATCTTGTTTGAATATTTTTGGGTCTTATTGATCATTTTAGATTCCCATGAGCTGCTTTAACACAAGTCCATGTGCAATTCTTCTTATTTTCGGACGCGGGCTTCTCTATTTAAGCCCATCATCCCATATCTTCAATAATAGTCAATGACCCATCCAAATCATACCCACAACTATTCATCTGTTAAATTCTTAACGTGGGTTGTAGAAAATCGCCATCATCATTTATTTTATTTTACATTTATATGGTTATAAATACAGTTCCAATTATAAGTCATGGTGCTCAATTTAACTTTCCAGGAATCTCTATAATATGTGTTGGGTATATATTTTCAGATAAATATATAAACACACATGCATATATATATGGGTGTGTGTGTGTGTGAAGGGGAGCGCAACGGCAAAAATTGTCGCCATATGACCTAGAGATCACAGGTTTAAGTCATGGAAACAATCTCTTGTAAAAGTAAAATAAGACTGCGTACAATAGACCAAAGTGGTTCGATCCTTTCCTGAATCTCGCACATAGTGGAAACTTTGTAGCATTATATGTGTGTGTGATATTAGGTGCAATATTCTCCATGGATTATGAATGCCCAAAGTCCAGAAAAAGACATTGAAGAGGGTCCCTTGTGTTGTTGTCACTAATATTAGTGACTTCTAAAATGGAAGTGTGGCCCAAAGTACATACACCACTAACACTATATATACAAGAAAAGAAGATAACCCTTTTGCTTTTCTATTGATTTTAGATCATCCATTTTTTCTGGCTTTCTCATGTCATATCATTATTTTATATAAGTGTGCTTTGTTATACATGAACATATATATATATATATAAAAGACAGTCCACGAAGATTTCCACCATTGTACAGAATCTTACCTTCATATACAAAGAGGTTATTTCCAAAATTTGAACCTGGACCTCCAGATCACAATGGAGCAACCTTATATATATGTGTGTGTCTGTGTGTACATAGATATTATATATGTTGTTAATAGTTTGGTAGAAAGAATGGGTAGATTACAAGAAAAAAATTAGTATAGAAGCAAACAACAAGAAATTATGTGGGGACAAAATCTTACCTTTTGGATGCAAATTGAGATTTGTGAAATATACTCAATGCTCCAGTCTCTTTCACTCTTATTCCAAAAAGTAAAAGACAAAAAAAAAAAAAAAAAAGAAGGTTTTAGTGAACAATTCACGAAATTAAAATTTTAGTTCATACAGTCCACATATTACAGAAATCTTTTCAAAAATCCAAATTTACTCTAATACATAAAAGTTACTATAATTTTTATGCAAAAATTATAGTAACTTTTATAGAGTACAATGATTTTTGAATTTTTGACACTAAGTTTGGATTAGAAAGATATATTATTGTATCGTGTAAATTGCATGGGTTAAAATTTTAATTTAAAAAAAATCCTAAAAAAGTGGTTTTCAACATGCCTTAAACTTTAGATTATTAATAAGACAACTACAATGAGTCGAATATATGTCCTATTCCTTTGTTTTTCTTGCAAGCTAAAACAATGAGGTGAGAAATAATCAATTATATACATTTTTGTTTGGAATTTCTTGTAGTTGGCCATGTGCAAAAAGAGCTCTCAATAATATTTTGTTACAACATTCTTTTATTATTCAATCATCCTAGAAGCATTCCAAGAGTAAAATCCTAAATGTACTGCGTCAGTGTGAGAGAATATATACCCTTAAGATCGTTCGGAAATGTAATTAGTCGAGGTGCACATACGTTAGCCCGGACACACCTTACAGTATAACTAAAAAAAATAAAATAATAATAAGACTTTATCAATATAAATTGTTTTTAAATTTTTAATGAATCTACAATTTTTTTTTTGAAGGAAATCCATGAACTCCGAGAGGGTGAAAAAGAGAAAATTGTTTCAAATTTATCCTTAATTTTTTTTTCACATGATATTTTAATTTTATAAAAGAATATGATTGCCTTAAAAAAAATATTAATAGGTCTTATTTTCAAATTTCATCTGAGTCCTCCAATTTTTGAGAGCCGGTTCTTCTGTTATCAACGTAGAAGTTATTCAGAAATGTGAATTTAGTATCGGTATAATTACATGGTAAATGCCGGATTGTTCATTTTTTTTTTTCATTTTAAGAATATGATGATGATACTTACACACAAACAACCTTGTATTGTGTTTGAAGATGTCACATGATTTGTGTCCTACAGCTCATTATGGCATCATGCATTTGATGGAGAAACACAAGTTGCTTTGCCAATTACAAGGATTCAGCCTTTGGGATCATGATCTATCAGCTACCTGCCTAATATATATATATATATATATATATATATATATATATATATATATATATATATTATTATTATTATTTTATTTTATTTTTGCAATTCAAATTTTGTCAATTTATATTTTAAAAAAAAATGCTATACAAAGTTATGCGGAAACATTTTCGTATAACAATCCAAATGTCGTCATAAAATTTGTGAAAAATTTCATGAAAAACAGCAACCGATTATCTATTATACAAAACATGACATATTTTATTTTTAAGATATTTTTTACTGTTGGACGGTTAGAGACATATCTAACTGTTGATTTAGATTTTGTTGAGAAAATAAATAATAAACTATTAGTAAAATATTTTTTCATAATTAACTTATTTGAATTAATTATGGGATCTTTCAAATTAATATATTTAATTAAAATTAGTATTTTTAGACACGGGGTATATGCTAACCTTCTATATAATTAAAAAAAAAAAAAACACATGTTTTACATCATGTGATAAAAATTTATAATCCAACGGTTAGAGGAATAACGCTTAATCATTTAGGCCACATTTGGTTACTGTTTCTGTTCCTTGATTTTTGTTCCCGCTCTCAATTTTTTGGGTTTAATGTACAGAATTTAGTAAACACGTTTTTGTTCCTAGATTTTTGGGAGTAATTCTTGAATTCCTCAAAATCTGATAAACTAAAAAAAAAAAATTGATTTTTATTTTATTCACTCTCATACTCACAGAATTATTCCCACTATCACGATGCTGCTGTTATCACCCTAGCCACTAAAATGGTATAGTTATTTTTATTTTTTTGTGTGTGTGTTTGTAGGTGCATAGGTCATGTTTGGTGTGTAGTCCTAATCAAATGTCAATTTAAAATGCACTCATGTTTTCAAGTAACAAAATAAAAACAATTATTAGTATTTAAAAAATATAGTTTTTTATGGAAGTGGTTGTGCATGAGATGGGAAATATTAAATAAAAAATTATACTAAAATCCGTATTATGAAGTGTTAGTCCGGTTGATAAGAGGGGTTGTCTCTTTTAGTTATCAACCAGAGTTCGACTCTCCTACAGAACACTTCAGGAAGTAAATCCTAAATGCACCAGGTCGATGTGGGGAAGTGCGTCCTTAAGATCGTTGGGAGATAATTAGTCGAAGTGTGCGTAAACTGATCCGGACACGCTTTAATGTAAAATCAAAAAAATAAAATAAAATTGGTTATATTAGGAATGGTGTCGGTTATCACGTGTTATTTTTTGGAGTTTTTGTATTTAATTTAATCGCTTAGATGACAAGAATTTCATCTGCTAGTGCGGTTCCTAAATCTGCACGATTTCCCCTTGTCGCGTATATATTCATCAATAACAAAGTTTTTGTAGCATCTAAATAATTTTTTAAATGTAAAATTGATTTTATAAATTCTCGTTCTTCGCGTCAAATTCTGATTTAAAATTCATTTTAAAAATGCCATAATACAATCTGTATTTTGAGAAATCCTAAAAGTAACACCAAATTAATAAAAGCGCTCCAACCAAATAAATGCTTTAGTTTTAAACCTACTTATTAGAGTTCATGAAAAAATTAATGTTCCAATTAGGGTTGCGTCGCTATCCGCCGTCGTCCGCCACCATACTCCAGACATTGGATTCCAGCGACCATCGAACGTCGGTCATCAAAATTCTGGTCACCTGTCATTGGATTTTTTTTTGTTAAATTTAACTAATTTTTTGGTTGTTAGTTGCCGAAAAATTACATGTAACTAAAAAAATACAGTAAAAGTATAACTAAAAATTACATTGAAAAACATAGTTACATGTAATTAAAAAATTCACTTAAAAATAGTTACATGTAACTAAAAAATAGTTGCATGTAACTTTTAAAAAAAAAAATGCCGGTGGCCAGACTTCGGCCACCGGAAGCCTGAGATCCAACGGTGGGCAGCGGTCGATGGCGGAGGGAGATGGTGTCGGTGGCCATTGATTCAAACCTTAATTAGAAGCATTTGAGATATAACGAAGTATTGATCATGGGATTGAAAGACAAGGTTAAATACACATAAGGGATTAACACTAAACTTAAAATTAAAATAGGATAAAATTGTGGATTAGAACGTATAATCAGGGTTAATTATTTGTTTGTTTGTTTTAATTAAGAAAATCACATCAATTTAAAAAAAAAAAAAAAAATCATTTTAAATTTATAGTTAAAAAAAAAAGAGTAAATAATAAAATTTTAGCGACTAAAGTACATATACAACTTAAAGAATACAGAATATAATTTAAATCAATCACTTTGGAATGTAAAATTTTTAGACAAATTTTTGAAAAAAATAAATAAAAATCATATCCAATCTCGTTCATCCATTCTTCTCAAATTAATCACAACCGTAACGAAAAAAACATTTGGAAAAAAACTGTCCTAATCTATTAAACATATATATTTTTTAAAATAGTTATCTTAAAAATAAGAGAAAATAAAACTTAAAAATAATTTTGTAATATTTATGTGAGATAAATTTATGTTTATTTTAAAACAAATACAACAACTAAGTCGTTGTGCCATTTATGTAGGATAGGCTATATAAATCCATTTACGCGATCGATCAAGGACCCTCTCCTCTGTCAGGTTTAATTTCATTAAATCAATTCTAATAGTCTCGTTTCAAATCTTCTTAAGTCTATCTCTCTCTCTTATAGTCCTCTGCACTTCAATTAAATCACATTTTCTCATTGATACTTATATGAGTCTGATGAGGGTATTTTTGGGCACCTCTGAGTCAGCACTTGAGATCTAGCCACGTGTCAACCCTCGCAATGACAGGGACGTATTCCGGAATCCACAACGCCACGTTGGAGCATACACCGACTACGGTTCCTCCCTAGAATCTCATTTACACCCAGGAAGGAGCGAGGAGCCCCGCAAGGATGTGCCGCTCTGAGCTCTACGCCGTGCCCTCAGCGATCAGTTTCAGGGACTCAGTCGCTCACCTCGACCAACTCCCATTTTCACCTTGTTTCTTCTCCAGGACTCCACGGATCTCTGCGCCCCTTCACCAGCTCATCGCCACAGGCCTGTCAAAATCCCGCAGGCTTTGCCAAATGGGGCCAAAAGCCCAAGCCCAAGCCCAACGATTATCTCCTAAACGCCCCAGATTATCGGCTAAACACAGGGTTTCGACTAATTAATCGTGTTTAGGTCCGACTAATCATCTCCAACGCCTATATATATCGGGGGCTATGTAAGCCCGAGATAGGCTTTAATGACTTACATTACGTGCGAGTTCATTTGTTTCCTTACTATATTCTGTACCTTTTCTCTCTGAGCACTGATTACCACGCCGGAGGAGCTTCACCGGGATAAACCCCGGTCTGAGCCTTCTGCAGGTACACTCCCTGAGGAACAGGACTCTGGACACAGCAGGTCAGTCCTCCCAGGACCCAGCACAGCTCGCTGGAGGACTTTTCAATCGACGACTCCACCTTAGCAAAAGGACCCACCTGTTATCCGATTGGACCATACTCGAGGTGTATACCATTTTTATACACCAACAAAGTCTTCCATGTGCCTACCCAAACTAATAGTCTTTTTTTTTTTTGCATACCCACGAGTATTCTCACACCCACACCGGGTGTGAGATTAATCTCGTTCGAGATTTCGTGGCTACTACCTCTCCTAACAAATATTTTTTCACAGATTCAAACTTCTGACCCTACAGAGACCATTCAATTGTTTTAATTCAAGTGTATTTTGTCATTTGAATCCTTGATCTTACAGAGATCGAGTTTTTGACTTTACAGATCTTTTAACTCGAGTGTGTCTTATCTCTTTAGCGACGCTCTTATCCAATTTTTTGATATTATCTTCGTAATCACTTCTAGTGGGGACAGTTAAACCGTATTTCTCTCTCTCTCTCTAAACCGTATGTTTCCGTCCGCTTCTCTCTCTCTCTCTCTAACCGTATGTTTCTCTGTCTAAAAGCAGTCCAGAGATGAATTCAAAATCGCTGCCATAATAAAAGAAGCAGCTCCAATCTTTGGGAGCCTTTCCATTTCAAAAATCAGAAACCCAACAACAAATTTAGTTCCAGAAACCCCCCCAAAAAATCTCCATTTTCCGATTCAAAATCCGCAAAACCGTAGGGTTTTCGATTCTCAGATCTCCGAAGCTACTCGCAGTTCTCGTCGAAGCAATGTCCTTCTGATCGTCGTTCCGATTCGCTAGGTACGAAAAAAAAACGCTTACAGGGTTTCTTTTACTATGAATTTACCGGAAAATGAACGCGAAATTCATCGATTTAGCTATCGAAATGCGATTCTGGGGTTTGATGTGATGATTCTCTGTAGATGTGTACGTATTCAATGCTGGTTTTGGTTGTTAGGTCTATGGGTTAATGTATGTATTACGCGAAATTGTGCGGCGGATCTTGAATAGGGGTTGAAGATCTAGAGTAGTTGGAGTATATTGTTTTGATTTTTTTTTTTTTGTTCTTATTTTATTTTGATCTTCATTTTTGGTAAATTGGTTATAAGATCTACTGTGAATTTTCACCTAACTTCGTTCGAGTTAACAGTTTTAGTTATCTCAAATTTCTCCTGTTTCCCTTTCTGATCTTCTCTCTTGAAACACTCGCAAAAGAAATTTGATCCCTAATTGCCTCTTTTCCCTGTTTTTCCAATATATATATAGAGAGAGAGAGTGCAATGCATTTTTTTTGCTCTGTAGTCTGTAGACTGAGTGTATGTGATGATTCATTTACTTCTCAAATTGTTTGGTTTATATTTATCTGTGTGTGTGTGTATATATATAGAGAGATATGCATTACCAATATGTGATGATTCATGTTGAATCCCACCTCGTGTTGCCTGATCTTGAGCTATATACAAAGCCTATGGCAATCGTCCTCTTACAAGGCGTCTTTTGAGAGTGAGCTAGGTTCATTGGATTACTACATGGTATCAGAATCGGACCTTTTGTCTGATGTTGGGTGGTGTTGAATCCCACATCAATGTTGAGCTCCCCGATATCTGTTCGCAATGGTTTGTCAAAGTCTACCATGCGCGTAAGGAGGCGTGTTGAATCACACATTGACTTTTGCAAGTGTTTAATTATCTTCTTACATAATATGCTTCCTAGAACTATGAATCTTTACTAATTAAATTTTAACAATGTGACCTACTCATACACTTTTCTCACATTCCATTAATCTTATTGTGTGTTTGTTTTGGGTAATTTAGAGTCAATTATGGAAGCCGAAGATACTATGAACGGGGAAGAGCACGCTAATGGAGTTGTTCATGAAGGTGTTTTGTTGGAGAAAGTAAATGGAATTCATGGAGTTAATTCAGAGACGGAAAGCCTGAGTTTAACATTGGACTCTGTCATGAGTTTGAATGAAAATGAAACCACGAGATCATCATCGGAAACAAATCTGCCTGAAGAAAGCAAAAACGGTTTGAATGTTTCTAAGGTGAGTTACATTTGACTTGTAATTTTGATTCTTTCTAAGGGCATATTCGGTTTTAGAGTTTGAGAACAGTTTTATGAAAAGTTTGAGAAGTGTTTTCTTCAAAAAACAATATTTGAAAATTGTGAAAAATTGTTTGGTCTGAATAAAATTGGAATTGTTAACCAAACAACCCCTTAATTTTTTACGTTATCTTAATTCAAAACTTTGATTTGTTTCTTGCAGCAATCAGCAGAATCTGAAGCAACATCATCCAATGTGGAAAACCCCAAGTACGTTATGCTTGCCCTTAAAATTAAGGTCGTGTTTGGTTTCAAGAAATTGCAGGTTAGGAATTGGAATTAGGTAAAATTACATTTTTGGTGAGCCTTAAAGTATGGAGTGGGTGTTTATGTGGACCCTGTGTTTTATCAAATTGTACATTTGATCCCTCAAGTTCGACATTTGTTTCAATCTTGCAAAATTAAAAACGTTGTTAATGATTTTGGATGAAAAATAAGTTATGCTAACACACTGCCTTCTAATGGGTTTATTGTTGTTATTTTATTACTCCACTAGACTTAAAACGTTTTCTCCTGACAATGATTCAAGCTTCTCTCTCACATTCTTTATACAACTCGTTGTTAGAGAAAAATGTTGAGTGATAAAATGATGAAATATCCCCATTAGAAGACCACGTGTGGACACATTCATGTCATTTCCATTTTCTAACATTTTTTTTCATCATAACCTATAAATATTATGTATTAACGACGACTCTATTGCTCGACGGCTTGTTTGAACTGTATATGTATTTTTTTTTTTTACTACAGGGAGAAAACAAAGCTGAAGCATTTGAAAAAGGGACAGCCAAACAAAGCCCATGGAAGCGAAAGCTCCTCTGTGTATCCTTTTTCATGTCAACTGTTTTTCCGTAGGAGCGTAAAGTATGAAATGTCTAATTTGCCCTTTATTTATATTAGCATAATTTAATGATAAAAGTTGCAAAATTTCTCCTTAAATAATTCAAACAGAAGCCCCACGAGCGGAGATGCCAAATCCCGAAGGGTCGGTACCCTTCCAAACTACAATTTCAGTTTCAGGTGTAATGAAAGAGCCGAGAAAAGAAAAGAGGTCAGTTATATTTTTTTCCTAAATCAGGTTTTTTTTTTGCTATATTTTTTTTTTTTTGTTATTATTTTTTATTTTGGCAGTTCTACTCAAAACTCGAGGAAATGATCCATGCAAAGGAAGTGGAGAAGAACAACCTACAAGCGAAAACTAAGGTCATGTTTAGCAACACAAAATTCAAGTTTTAAAATTGGAATTGAGAATGAACGCATGCAATTCTTTTACGATTTTCACATGCGTTCATCGTTCATAATACCAATTTCGAGACTCCAATTCCATGAAACCAAACGCTGCCTAAGTTCTTTTAATGTTATACCGTTCGTGGATATTGAGTTATGCCATTTCTATTTTGAAACCAGGAAACTCAGGAAGCCGAGATTAAACTCTTGAGGAAGAGCTTGAAATTCAAAGCGACGCCCATGCCAACCTTCTATCAGGAACCTCCACCGCCCAAGGCAGAGTTGAAGAAGGTAAATATTTGACTACTCGCTCCATTCCAAATTTATTATCATATTTGGCTATGTTCTAAGTTTAAGAAATGCTTCGCTTAATTATCATTTTACCTTTCTACCCTTTTGTTAAAAAACAAATAAAAAAGGAATTTCAAAATTCTAGGCAAACACCATATAATAGTATTGTCAAGTGTCTTTTGTTTCACCATTTTCAATGAAAATGGAAGACATTGTTGCTTTATTTCAAATACTCTTACAATGTTTAAGAAGGGTATAATAGGAAAGCAACTTAGTTTTATTTTCTTAAAAAGAAAATGGGACAATTGTTTTGGAACATCCATATAAGGAAATGAGGGACTCTAAAATAGGAACGGGGGGAGTACTAAACACGTTTTTAAGAGAGAGATCTTAATTTATGTAGTTCCAAACACAACGCCTTTTTGATCTGTTGAATCCCACATTGATGTTGGGCCACTCGATATCTGTTCGCAGTGGTTTGTCAAAGTCCAGTCTACGTGTGAGGGGACGTATTGAATCCCAAATCACTTGTGTTACTTGATCATGATATATAAAGTTTAGGACAATCCTCCTCTTTCAAGGCGCTTTTTGAGAGTGAGTTAGGCCCATTGGATTTTTACATGGTGTCAGAGTCAGACCTTTTATTTGATGTTGGAGGTGTTGAATCCCACATCAATATTGGCCCCCAAAGTCCACCGTGCGTGCGAGGGGGTGTGTTGAATTCCACATTGATGTTAGGTCCCCCGATATCCGTTCATAGTGGATTGTCAAAGTCTAGCATGCGCGTGAGGGGGGGTGTTGAATCCCACATCGCGCATGTTACCTAATCCTGAGTTATGTATAAATCTTAGGGCAATCCTACTCTTTCAAATCGTCTTTTGAGAGTGAGTTAGACCCATTGAATTTCTACTCGATCTGATCCAGTATTATAAAAATAACTACCTGCATGTTAGTACCCTTAAGAAAGGCTTTGGAAATTCAAAGTAGTAGAAATATAAAGATTGAATTCAGAACTTAGTTAGTTATATATATTAAGCAATTTGATGGTTTAAACCTTATGCTCTACCTTTTAATTCTTTTGTGTTTGTGAGATTGTGATAAATTTCTCTTCTTGTTAGCAATTTTTTTGGTTTTTTTTTAATGTTGGATTAGCTAATGCCAAAAAGTTAATAGCTTTACATAAAATGGCATGGAGTTAGGTAGTGTTTGGTAGCACAAAATTCAAGCCTTGGAATTGGAAGTGGAAAGAGATAAACGTAATTTTAGAACTTTTTATCGGCATTCATCTCTAATTCCAATTCCGAGGTTCTAATTCCATGAAACCAAAAAATACTTTAAGTCAGTGGCAGATCCAGAAAATTAATCGATGGGAGGGTCCTGGAAATTTTTTTGGGGTTCTTGGTAAACAGTCCACAAACTTAAAATTTTTGTCTGTTACAGTTCACATAGTTTTTTTTAAAATCCAAATTTCACGCACTGCATGAAAGTCACTGCAATTTTTCATGTAAAAAATTGCAATAATGGTAACTTTTATGTGGTGCAGTGAATTTGGACTTCTCAAAAGATTATTATACGGAGTAGGTTGGATGAATAGTGAGTTGCAAAATTTGGAGCCACTGACAAAAAAATCAAACTTTTTTAGGGAGTCTATTGATATTTCTATAAATTAGAATGGGGTTTATGTAAATTTTCAAGGGTTTTAATTGATTTTTTCTAAATTTTTACATGCGGTCGTTTGTAATTCCAATTCCATGAAACCAAATGCTACCTAAGGCAGCATTTGGTTGTACGGAATTTAAATTACAGATGAACAATATTAAAAATTCAAAAATTTAGATCTGTTCGTTACCAATTCCAATTTCAAAACTCCAATTCTGTGCGACCAAACGCTATCTTAGTGTTTTTTGAGTGACCATCTTGTTATTCTTACTCTTCTGCTCTATCATACACAGATACCGACGACAAGACCCAAATCGCCCAAACTCGGCCGAGTGAAGAGCTCCTCTGAAGAAAAAAACGGTGGTGGCGGCAGCAGCAGCGGCCGTCCAAGGCGGTTAAGTTTAGACGAGAGAAAGTACCAAAATACCCCTAGCAAAGTTCAATCCCCCGCCGGTCTTGCTAAGAAGAAGCCCACACGCAAGTCTCTTCCCAAACTACCGTCCGAGAAAACTAAATTATCGGACGAAACAAATAAAACAAGTGAAGAAAGCGCTTCGACGAATGAAGTCAACGGAGAAGCTTCACCGGCAGATGGTATGCTGCCTGTGGTTGAACCAATTGAACAGCACAACTGAGAAAAAAACAAGACAGTGTTTGGTTTGATGTTTGAATCAGACATCATGGTTATATTGTGTACTGAAGGGTTGATTTGTCATTTTCAGCATTGTGTGAAATTTGCTGGTGTAGTAGCTGCAGGTATTTTGCTTGTTTTGTATCCTGTTTTTGGCCGAAAATTCGGGCTTTGTTGTATTGGATGCTGATTTTAAAGAAGACAATGTTGCTGCTTGTCTTGTAATAACATTTCCTTTTCTCTTTTTTTTTTTTTTTTTTTTTTTTTGTGGGTAAAAACACAATTTTGCCAAACAGATAGCAATTTATGATGTTTTTCGGGTTTTTTCGCCCCGAAATAATATTTTTTATTTTCACAAAATTTATGAATCGAAGCTCTTATTTTCATATTTTTCATTCCTTGACTTAATTCTCAATTTACTTTTTGGAAGAAAATAGTTTCTTGAAATAACTTAACCAAATATGTTACCTTGGGGAACAATAGAAGTCATCATCGTATGACCTAGAGGCCATGAATTTGAGTTGTGACAACGGGTTATGTACAATAGAACTAGGTGGTTTGATCTTTTCCCAAATTCCGTACATACTAAGAACTTTGTAGTACCGGGTTACCATTTGTTAAAGTGAAAAAATTTTCATCCAATTATTAATAAATAAAAGTACCTTATATTTTTATTCAAAATAAAAAGAAAATATTAATTTTTCTTGTTTTTACTTTTAAATATTAAATTTATTTTAATATTTTTTAAAAATAAAATGTGAATTTCTCCTTTTAATTCAGAGTAAAAAATGAATGGTGTAGAACCAACAAAAGCAAACACAAGTTATGCGCTACGAACACTAGTGCGCGGTAGTAATGCAAGCAATGCTGGTTAAGAGTTAGGAACGCCAGTACAACAAGACCACAAACACTAGCGCACGGTAGTAGTGCAAGCAATGCTGGTTAAGAGCTAGGAGCGCCAGTACAACAAGAGTGAGTCAGTGACCGCAAGTTGTTATACGGTTTTGTTATGACAGTCAGAAAGAAACAAATAAACGTAGCGGTTATGCAGAGTTAAAATGAAACAAAACCAAAGTAGAAGAGAGCAAAAGCAAAATTAATCACACAACAGCTGCTTGGAACACTTTATTTCAATCAACCATCTTTTTTTTTTTTTTTTTTTTTCATACAAAGATACAATTTATCATTACACAAATACATAAAAAGACAGCTCAAATGAACAAAGATAAGCCTGCAAAACTAGGGCTTGGTAAAAGTCAAAAAAACAACCCCCCATTGGAAAAGGGTTGTAAAGCCAAAGCCCACGAATACAAGGCATTAAACTTTGAACTGCCAAAAACAGACCAGAAACACAAACCTAAGACAGAAAACAAACCTTAAAACTAGACAGAAGGACCAAAGCAGCGAACAGACATAATAATACATAATACATGTTCTTAGAAAAGCTTTCGCCGAAGCATCGAAAGCTAAAACAGAGACAAAACGTGAATACTAGGATTGAACGATCAATGTAAGAACCATCACAAGATCCAGACCAGCCAACCCCCAACCCCAACCCCCCATTTGGGTATATTTTCAGGTTAAATGGCCATTTGAAGAGAAGAAAACCCGACAAATTTTGAAGGGTAAAAAAAATTCTTCAAACAGCTTCCTTTGTGTATGAAAGGAAAGCTGAAAAAAAAGGAACGGCCATTTTCCCCTGGAAAAAAATAAATAGGGAGAGAGAGACGGAGAGGGTACCTAGATCATTATGAGAATAGCCCCATATAACCGATCTACCAAAAAAAAATAAAAAAAAAAAAGAAAGACAAGCTACTGCTTAGAAAAGGATGTCGCACCTCCATAGACGTTCCACGAGCAGATCAATGGAGTTGCTGCTGATTCCATGACACTGCTGAATGTTTAAGCCCACAAGGGTCTTGCCCAACTTTTGCAAATAAGGCAAACCCATGTCTGAAACCAAGGAGCAACCCGACATAGAAAGGACCAACAAATTCACCTGCTCGGCGCCAGCCAAGGCTGCTATGCCTGAATCGGTGATACCTGTTTTGGAAACATCGAGTTCATTCAAAAACAAGCAATTTTCAGCAATTGAAGCCAAGCTCGAATCGGTTATGTATCGACACCCATCAAGATTCAGCTGTTCAAGACTTGAGGAATGAAGCGTGGCAATGGCGGAAACAGAAGCATCTGTCAGATTCAGACAGCCGCTGAGATTAACCTTAACAAAACCATAATCAGAGCTCTGTACAAGCGGGAGAAATCCATCATCGGTGATTCCACCAAGCCCGACAAGGTCAAGATTCTGAATTTGGGGGCAGAGTTTACTCAAGATGGTCAAGCTCGAATTGCCAAAACCAGGGCAGTTACGAACGGAAAGAGATCGCAATGAGCTGCAAACAGACATCAATTGATGCCCTAAGGCTAAGTCTTTAATCCCCATGCAGTTTGCAATAGCCAGACTCTTCAAGTTTCCACTGCAGTTAACAATAACGCCAAAAAACCCAGATTGGGTAATGCGGTGGCACTCCTCGAGAATCAGGCTCTCTAGAGAAATAGCGGTTTTGGCAAAAGAAGCTAACCCATTGTCCGACAATAGAGCTGATTTACGTAGGCAAAACAGCTTCAAATTAGGGCAACCTCTACCCAAAGCTTCAAGCCCTAAATCAGTGACTCCTTGGCAAGATACAATGGAGAATGACCTCAAGTGCTGCAAACCCTGACCGTTACCCATGACCCAGAATCCCTTTTCGCTCAGATTGTGGAGGCTAATGAGAGATAGGTCAGTGATTGCCTTGCCATAGTGTCCAATCACAGCAAGAGATATGTCGCTTATGTTCAAACCACTGAGCTTAACCTTTGTCAGGACAAGGCTGGCTGATGATAACAGGCTTGCAATTCCTTGATCACTAACGAGTGGGCAATTTTTTATCGAAATTGACATCAAATTAGGACAGTAACGACCAACTGCTTGTAAGCTTCCGTTTCCAATGTTTGGGCAAGACTCTAGTGTCAGTGAAATCAAATTGGGACAGCTTTTCGCAATAGCCTCTAGAGCTTTGTCTGAAATTGATGGGCAATGGCTAAGGTCAAGCTTCTCCAACATATGGCAGCCATTAGCAATCTCACACACACCTTCATCACCAACAGAGGGCACATTCCATAAAGAAAGAGCCCTCAAGGAAGGGCAACCATGAGCAATGGCCTTTAAACCTAGGTCTGTTACCCCACGACTGGGGTTGCTTCCACGAATTGATAGTTTACCCAATCCTCCACGTGTACAAGTACCAACAGAAACTGCAGCTAAACCAACATCAGTAGCTTTCTTCCCTTCAAGGCACCTGGTGAGATACCCATCACCTTCAACCTGAACTTCATCCTCGCTCTTCTTGGCACAGATTTCTTCCTTACGAATGGTGCTTAAAAGCATGAGCCAGCGTTTGGACACAGAAGCACATGCACTTCTCTCTTGACCACCTGGGAGACGCCTGAAAACCTCAAAGAGGCATTCGTCGGGAAGGACTTCGATGGAGGGGGGCTGCCTCTTCTGCTCAAATATTTCTTCACTGAAAACAAAAGGGGCGGTGACACGAGACCTCTTGCGAGGCGTAAAATAAACGTCCACATGGTGACCAAGGGACAAAAAGAGACTTGATTCCTTGGGGTTCGGGTATATTGGGCCCCCAGGGAAAAAATCAACATCGCCTGAAATTCAAAAGGGGGAGATTGATTAGACAAAAAATTTGAAGACAATTACTAGGTATTGATTTAAACAGTTATGAGGTGGGAAACTACAGATTTTTTCATCTATTAGATCAATTTCTTCCCCAAAGAATTAAACAGATCCGACCATAACACGCAAGCCTTTCGTTCAGACTAATACAAGAACCATAAAATAGAGCCATGTTCGTTCATCATGATTTCCCACGCCAATCATAAAGGTTAAAGCCCTATTTCTTTGTCATCTAGAAAATTAAAGAATTCCATGAATCTTTCCACCGGCAGATCCAAGTACAAGGATTTGTATAATCACCTTCCAAATTTTTTCACAACGAATTAGAATCTAAAACATAACATGACAAACGAATTCCATGACTCTCACGTCTTCCTATGGTAATCATCTAATAAGTTCAGGACTCTATCCTCTCTAAAAAGTAAGCTCTACAAAATTAAGCATCATCAACATACATCTTCAAGCTCTCTAGATTAGGCAAATTCATCAAACCACCCCAAACTTTCACATCTCTCGAATTTCATTTCTAGATACCAAAAGTCAACAGAGCGCAAAACAAGGAATCAAAACTCATACAATCGAACCGATCTATTTTAACGATCTACAACAAAACAATCGATTCGGATATCCACAGGACACACAATAATCAAATCATAGACCGCAAATTAAGCTTTAAAAAAACACAAAAACAGAAAGATCCGAGAACTTACCGGCGTAACCAAAGACTTCCTGCATGATCGCGACTGGAAAAACCTAGAGCGGTCGGATCCGAGCCGTTCAAGCCCCAAAAACCCTCGATCGAGAGCAAAAAAAGTAAAATCAACACACGAAAAGACGATCAGTAGAGCAAGAAGCAACAAATTCATGAGAAAACGGAGATTCAGGTGGTCATCGGAAACCCTAATAGATAGGGCAAAAAGAGAGAGCGGGGGATGAGAGGAGAGAGAGAGAATGGGGGAGATTGTTACAATGAATGGGGGAGTGATAAGGTATCCTCCATCTTTTATTGTCACAGTGGGCTCCATTAAAATATTGTTTTTAGAGAGAGAAAGAGGAGAGAGAAATACATGCAATGAATCCATCCCCAAAGCTTACGTTTTCCATGTTCAATGTTTCCATGGAGTAATAGAGTGTTTATTAAATTATTTAATTCTTCTACGGTACGGTGGCTGTATCAACATAGCTCTCGCGGAACTTACGAGGTCAGTCTAAAGATATTATAAAATTTTGGGATAATTGGTGGGAGATCCTCTATTTAAATTTTAATTGGTCAAAAATTCTACATGCAATAAAAATTTTTGATTTAGTCTCATCTATTTTAAAAAGACAGAAATCTTACTCACATGATAGTCACACGCTAGTTACATATAACTATTTTTTCTGTAATATTACTGTACTAATTTTTTTTATTTTTTTATTTTTTTTCAGTTACATATTCCAATAATATGTAACTTTTTAGTTACATGTCTTTAATATGTAAGTAAAAAATTTGATATTTTTCAGTTACATGTTTCAATAATATGTAACTTTTTAGTTATACGTCTCTGATATGTAACTAAAAAATTTGATATTTTTTCAGTAACGTCACAAAATATTATATATATATATATATATATATATATATATATAATTATAATATGTAACTAATATTATATAAGCACGTGTAATTAAAAATGCCCAAATATGTATGAAAAGTAACAATTATGAAATTGTAACTAACATTAGTTACATGTAACAGAATTCACTATAAAAATCGAATATATTACTTAAAAGGCTCCCTACAATCCCTGCAACATCTCTACAATTCCTGCAATGCGGGACTAAAATACAAGTGGAATCTAACTTAAAGCACTAAATCAAAATCTAATAACATAAAAGGATTTTTCACCAATTAAACTTAAAAAAAAAAAGGTTTTTCACCGATTTTTCCTAAAATTTTAGACGAACTTGTAATTTTTCGAGAAAAATTTATAACCTGTAAAGTTACAAGTTCTCAGACGAACTTTTAATTTCAGTGGAATAACTTGCGACTTCTTTAGGCTGACCTTGAAATTTTTCGGGTTTTATCCAATACAGTCAAAAAGACGGCTGTATTGTAGTCAACCCCAATAAATAAATATAGGAGTATGAGAATTGTGTGTGTGTGTGTGTGTATATATATATATATATTGTTAAATTCTAGTATTTTTTTTTGGTTATAACCCGAAATTTTGCAATTTATTATTTATTCAACCCGTAGTTCAATAATTTTTTGCGAGTCCAATAAGTCTGTTGAGCGTTCAAAGTGACAGTATATCATAAAACTTACTGCAATTTTGATAAATTATAGGGTTTTCTGTTATAATCCTAAATTTTGCGATTAACTTATTCATCGAACATCACTCAGTACAAAAAAAAATTAGGAAAATTTGGTGAAAGATTCTATTTTATGAAATCATCACTCTGCGGGATCCTATAACAATGATTTTTTAATATATGACATGGTATTTAGAAAGTGATTTTTTGAATCTTGGGAGCTCTCAATAAGATTCCTTTTTTTAAAAAAGTTAAACAATTTTGTCAAATGTCCAAAATCACTGTAGGTCATAAAATTTACTGCAATTGCATTTTAGGATTTTTTTGCCATAATCCCAAATTTTTTCAATTTACTATTGATTCATCCCACTTAGTCGAGCAATTTTTTTTGGGAGTCCATTAATTCGGTAAAAAATGACTTTACGTTGTAAAAGTTTACATGGGAAAACTACAATGACTTTCATGTAATACGATAAATTTGGAATTTTGAAAAAATTATTATAACGTGTGAAGTGTATGAGTAATAGTTTAAGTGTATTGTTAATCAAGAAGTCCTAAATTCTAAGGGTCAATTGCATTTTATTCCCTCGTATTTTAGCCGTCTCTTTTACTTTAAAAATCTACATAATAATAGATTAAAGAGAGAAACTACATTTCGTTCAAAATATATATATATATATATATATATATATATAATGTCTTAATTGTCTTTTATTTTTGAATTTAAAAAAAAAAAAATCGCTAATTTTTTAACATAATAGTTCTCTAATTTATTATAAGTAGAAGGGGTAAAACGTAGTCTTTAAAAATAGATGGAGCAAAATGAAAGAAAATCAAAGTAAAAGGGAGTAAAACGCAATTAACCCAATTCTTAATAATTAATTATAATTTATAATTAAATCCCTCCTTCACATAAATCCTCTTGAGAATATTGAAGATTTCTTTGATATTAATAAATAATTAAAAATAAATTAAGGGATTGCTTTGGGATTTGCTAAAGAAATAAAATCAAAATTAAAAGATTTTGTCCAACAACTTCCCTTTTAATTTGATCTAAAGGAGTTTTGACACTTTTCTCCCTTGAAATTTGACTTTTATATCACTTTGGTCCCTATAGTTTCAATTTAAACTCATGACGTCCTGAAGTTTCATAATGATCCCAGTTCAATCCAAATCAATAGTTTCATTGTAATTTTGGACGGCAAACGGTGACTCACTCTACACACAATTGTTTTGCATAGGACCTTAAGGGTATTTTCGTCATCTTTCTTTGCCCTTAAAATTTTTTCTATGAAAAAAATGAATATATGTATATCTATTATGATATATTTGTTTTTTTGACTTATCAGCATTTGGGCGAGTAGAAGTAGGAGACTGAAAATTCCCAAAAAGACCCTTGAAAACAATCATGCGCATCAAGCGATTGGTTTCTGTCCAAAATTATAACGAGGATTGTAGCGGAATGATTAGGCCCCGTTTGGTGACTGCTTTAGTTTCCTGATTTTTATTCTCAAATTTTTAGGAGTATTTCTTAAATTTCTTAAAAATCTGAGAAAGAAAAAAATATTAATTTTTATTCACTTTCACAAAATTATTTTTACCACCACCCCGCCAGCCACTATACATTTAAAGAAAAAAAATATATTTTTTTTTCAAACTCTCTCTCTCATGCATACAAGTTGATAGTTTCCTAATATTTTCCACTCAATAATCCAAGCACAAGTTGTATAGAAATTCTTTAATTTCCAAGCCATGCATGATTGGAGGTTGAATTGGCATTTAACCAATTTGTTAGGTTTTAGTGGGAGATATATTATTTAATTTTATAAACCAATCAATGCACAAGATTACTGTATTATTGGAATACAGTAAAATCGCTTGTAATCTAGTGATTATCTAGTATGTCTCTCGTAGTTAAGAAGTCTAGTATTAAAAAAATCCTTTCCCCTGTATTTAAAAAAAAATAAATAAATAAATTCAGCAAATTCATATATAATAATTTGGGAATTTTAAAAAAAATAAAAATTGTTCTGGGTTTAGGTTGATTTAAAGAGAATTGATGGATGAGATTAGATTTAAAAAAAAATATTGAGAAGGAGGAAAATCTGGCCCAAAAAATTTGGATCTTTATTAGATGATTAAATTAAATTATATTTTGTACTCTTTAAGTTTATTGTATTTAATTGGTCTTTTTTATTTTTACACTTAAAAATTAGAAAATCAATAATGTCTTTAGACACAGGAAAACCCTAAACCATATTTGATAACTCAATTAAGTATTGAAAACTGAATATATATATATATATATATATATAATAAATCTGTTCGATAAATACAATTAAGATCATTTATCAATTAAGACTTTAAAATTTATTTAAAAAATTTAACCAAATTTGAGTTGGTTAATTGTCTTGTTCAACATATTCAGTCAAAAAATCATTACTTAAAAAATTAATTTTATCAAATAAGCTTCAAATCTTTTCAACATATATGTTAAGGGTCTTCTTAACAAAGTTTTAGTAAATTTTAACTATGATATCAAATATAAATTTAACATTTAGTTGATATTAACTATATATATGGATCTATTAACAAGGTGTAGTTCAAGTAGTAAAACACATTTGAACTAAAGCAGTTGAGGGGCTTTTGTAAGGTTCGGGGTTCAAGCTCATGGAAAAACACTTGTTGGAGGGGCAGCCACACACTCCGAACGAGCTAGTTTTTCACTTTATGTGGGTAGGGGGACACTCGTAGATATACGAAGAAAAAAAACAAAACAAAAAAACTAAATATATGAATCCAATTTAGTTGATATTATATGATTTTTTATTTTTGGGTTTTACGGTATGATGTTGTTTCCATCAGCTTACGCGCACCTCGCCTAATCACCTACTCGGAAGATCTTAAGGACGTACTTTCCCATATCGTCATTGTGCATTCAGGATTAAATTCAAGATTTAATTCCCGAAATGTTCTCTAGGAGAGTTAAACCTTGATTGACAAGAAAATGGGACACCTCCCGTCTTGGGTAATAATAAGTGAATTAAAAATAGGAAAATGGACACTTTAAATAAAGCAAGCAAGCAAGTTGCAAAGTTAAATATGCATGTAAATTAAAAGTATTCCTTGTGAAGTGTGTTGAGACAACTAATTTATCATGTTACATAAATCCCACCATCCAAACAGTCCCCCAACTTGTTTACTTTTTTTTTAATTTTTATTTTTTCAACTCAATAATTTTGGAAATTCACATGTATTTGAGATTCATCTTTGGGACATTGCCAACAAAATCCACATGGATATGATCATCATCTATTTTTTTTATTTTTTTTTTAATTTGAAAATATTTTTTTTTTCGCTATTTCAAAATCGATTTAGTATACGGATATCCCTCTTTTAGATTTAGTTTGGTAAAACTATTTTTAATTTTTTATGAACTGTAAAAACTGTTTCCAACACTTGATACATGTATTTGTTTCTAATTCGAATTTCGAGACTTCAATCCTGTTCAACCAAATACTGCATAAGGGTTGTTGTTCGGTGACACAATATGATAAGAATAATTTTTTTTGGCTATTGTAAGTTTTTTATTTTTGTATGTCTCAATGACTTTCTTTCGATAAAATCAGCGAAACTACCTATAGTATAGTTTATTTTCTAAGTTGAATTTTTTTTTTTATATATTTTGAAAAATTATTTGAAAATCAATTTTCTATACGCACATCCCTCCTTCGTGTTTAGTTCGGTAAAATTATTTTTAATTTTTTATTAACTATAAAAACTGTTTTCAAAACGTGATCAGTGCATACATTAATTTCAAAAGGAAAAAAAAAAATCAATTGTAAAATAAATAAATATATATTTTGATCAGATTACGAATCAAAACACCCTTAGGTCGTGTTTGGTTGAACAAAAAATTGGAGCTTTGAAATTTGGATTAGAAACAAACACCTGTGAATTTCTATTTTTTACATTCGTTAATTTCTTATTTCAATTCTAAAGTTCAAATTCTCGATTTCCCAAACGTTGCCTTAATTTTTCATTTTTATTTTTGGAATTTACACATTTTTTATTGATTGTTTTGTTAATAAAATGAAGGATTAATTAGAAATATTAATTAACAATATAATTAATAAATAAATATAAAATTGAGGAATGAAGTTTCACAATTGTTTCTTCTCATAAATGTTTGGTGAAGAGCTAAATTTCACTTTGTGTTCCCTAAAGACTTTGTGTTGAATCTGACCTGTAGAAATTTGGCTTAAATTACACTTTCCACCCCTTATATTTAGGTGATGTCTCACTTTGCTCCCGGATGCTTATGTATTCATTGTTACAATTTGTCCCGAGTTTAATTTTTGTATTAATTTGGTCTAATTACTTGATTTTAATTAATTTTATTGTCGAAATTAGTCAACTGACTTGCGCGTGAGAGAAAAATGATGCAATAAAAAAAAATATTACGTTACACTTTTTGCCCTCAAAATTTGGGTGTTATTGCATTTTGACCCTTATTCCGGGAAAATTGATTGCATATTTTCAGTGGCGTAACCACACAAAAACTAGAGAAAATTCAAGCTCCTCGCAACTTTGGAAAATTTACATTTTTATTCCTATATTTAAAATAAAAATAAAATAAAATAAAATAAATAAAAATAAATTTTAGCCCCAAATATTTAGTAAAAAATTATAGGGATTTTTGGTAACAGTTTACGAAATTAAAATTTTAACTCATTCAGTCTACTTGCAACAAATAATTTTTCCAGAATTTCAAAATTACTGTAATTTTTCATGTAAAAATTGTAGTAACTTTAATGACATACAATGACTTCGGAATTTTTAATTTCTAAAAAAATTATTATAGCGCGTGTGAACTGTATAGAGTAAAATTTTAATTTTGTAGACTGTTAAAAAAATATATATATATATATATAATCCTCCATTTTTTTGGGTCCACCATTGCATAATATATGAAGAGAATATGGAGTCTGCCCCCCTCTTGTGAAAGCTAGGTTTAAAACTTTAAGTCACTTCGGGCCACAAATCACTTCATGTTGTGGTACATAAAACAACCACAAAACAAACAAACAATATATATATATATATATATATATATATATATATATATATATATATATTTGGTACAAATATTGGCCGAGAAGATATTGAACACTAGACCTCCTGTCACAAGAGAGACACACTAAATAACCGTTACACTACAAAGCTTGAGTTAAAAAATACATGGAATCAAGTCAAATTAAAAAAAAAAAAAAAAAAATGCAGAGTGAGTAGGTAATCAGTATGAATAAATTTACAATTTTTGTAATTATTTATTTATTTATATTTCTCAAAAAAATTTAGAAATTAAACTAGAAACAAATTTAGAACAAAAATATATTTTCTTTGTTAATAAAAATATTAATGACCGGATGAATTTATATAATAAATTAAAACAATTTTTTTTTAAAAAAAATAAATAAATTTGTTAACGGTTCGAATTGATTTGAAGGGAATGAATGAATGACATTGGATTATAATTTTTTTTTTGAGGAAAAAATTTACAACGGTTAAATTAAATTAAATTTTTAAACATATATCACTGTCAAAGGTGAATTTTTTATTATTTAGATTGTTATTTTTATGTAGTATTTAGGTATTTGGGGCCCAAAAAAGTGCAAAAATACAAATTGGGTTGCGTCATAATTATGTATTTGACTAATCAAATAGCGTGGTCTAAAAATCAAGCAATCTGATTGAGTAAAGCCAAGCTACTATTAGAAGCTAGCTGCCCCACCCGAACTCTCGATCGCCGAACTCTCAATAATATATGCCCATTGGTAGGCAGTTGTGTCGCCTCCATTATGTTCCACCGACATCAAAATCGGATCAGCAAATATTGGTCGATTTCCCGAATTATAGAGGCATAGGTTACTACTGAGCACTGCCCTGGGCGTCTAAGAGGGCTAAAGCGTTGTGCGTTAGGGCTGTGCGGTTCTAAAGTGCGTTAGCACAACCTATTCTCCTTCAGGATCAGTTGTAATCTTCCAAACTTTACCGATAGTGTGGACGAATTTCTCGCAGATTTTAAGCTCCCGTTTGGTAACCACTCTCATTCCAAAAATTCTCATCCTATTCCCAGATTTTTATTGAGTATAGCGTTTGGTAACTACTTTCATTTTTTTGTTTCCATTCCCATCTCATTCTAAAATTAGAATTGTGCCCATTTTTTCTTAAAGTTTGAGAAACAAAAAAAAAAATTTGTTTATGAAATTCTCATTCCATTCCCAAAAATTAAAGAGGGCCACCGCTGCCGCCGTCCGGCCGGCACCTCCGGCCAAAACAAAAAATAATATGTTTCCAAAATAAAATAAAAAAATCTTGATTTTAGAATAAAATCGTTACCAAATACGATTTTGTTCCAAAAAAAAAATGAAAAATTATCGTTACAAAACGCGATTCTACACCCAAAAAGGAAACATAATTCTCATCTCATCCTATCTCATTCCCATCCCACTGTTTGGGATGAAAATAGAAATAGTTACCAAGCGTACCCATTTTTATATTTAATTATAAAAAAAAATGAAGAAAAAGAGGAAGACCGCGTTGAAACGCGGATTGTAACACGTCAAACACATTTTTATTGAAATGAATTAATTTAATTAATGGCGTGTGTTGGAAATGTGAGACATTGACCTCAAGTCGTTGGTACAATGAATCCTAAAAATTTAAGGTCGCTTTTGGAGTTCTTTACCTAAAAAAATAAAGAAATTAAAAAAAAAATTTAAAAAATAAATAGATCTGACACCGAATTTGTTCTAACTTAATTACGAAATACATGTAATTTGGGGTTGGCAGGCCCGGGAATTGAGATCCCGGGTGTGCCAACCCCGGGATCTCAGGGGATAATTTTTTATTTTATTTTATTTTATTTATTTTTTTTTTTTTTTAGAGTGATGGTCCCGGGGTTGGTAACCCCGGGACCTTTTGGTCCCAGCTGCACAAGCAGCTGCTGCTGCTTCAGACGTGCAGCTTCATTTCTGATACTGATAGACGACTATTTTTGTTAATTAAGTTTTCCAAAAAAACTACATCGTCATCGAAATAATTCAATTGACCAACTTTGACGATTATTTAAAAATTATTCACTAGTCCGTTTTTAGTGTTCTAAATTTTGTTATGTAGTGTTATGAACATAATTTATATACAAAAAATTTAGTTCATTTCTGTTATGAATAATGCAATCTTTTATTAATTCTAAATTGTCGAAAAAAATTATGCCGTTATTGAAATAGCTCATCTGGCTAACTTTGGCGATTTTTTAAAATTCATCCACATGTCCGTTTTTAGTGTTGTAAAAAGCATTATGGAGTGTTTTGAATCTAATTTATGCACAAAAAAAATTAGATTTATTTAAAATATCGATAGATCACCGTTAATCAACTTAAAGTTGCCAAAAAATTTATAAATTTAGTGGGCCAAAACGATTTTTTTTTTTTTTTTTTTTTCTGGTGTGGAGCTACAGCTGCTTGTGCAGCTGGGACCATCACTCTAAAAAAAAAATTTATCCCTTGAGATCCCGGGGTTGGCACACCCGGGATCTCAGTTCCCGGGCCTGCCAACCCCGAATTACATGTATTCCGTAATTAAGTTAGAACAAATTCGGTGTCAATTTTTTATTTTTTTATTTTTTTTTTTTTTTAGGTAAAGAACTCGTCGCTTTTGTGGATTTTTCAAATTTTGTTTTTTAGAAAAATAGTATTTTTACTATTTATTTTTTCTAGATCAATAATTTTAAGGTATGTTTGGTTGGAAGGAAAATGAAATGGAAAATGAAAAAAAAAAAAATCATATTTGGTTGGATGAAAAATGAAAAGGAAAAAAAAATAGAATGGATAAAACACAAATTTCGAGATAATTTTTTTCTTCACAAATTTGGGAGGAAAATTGTTAAAAGTATCAAAATTACAATTATACCTTTAATAATAAATTTTTTAATTTATTTTTGTAATATATCAGGGTAAAATAATAAATTATATTGAAGTTAATTATTTTTCCTTATTTCATTTTCTTTCCTAACCAAACAACACTAAGAAAAATAATTTTTCTTTCACAATGGATAAAAATATTATCATCTCATTTTATTTTTCCCTTTTATTTTCCATCTTTTCAACCGAACATACCCTTAGAGTTAATTTATGGAAAAAAAAAAAAAAAAAAGAAAGAAAAAAACCTCCAAAAATATAGAAATTTGAGAATTTTTGCTTCAAAACAAAAACATTTTAAAAAATGATACCTTAAAACTAGAATTTTTTACTATTTTAATTAATCAGTCAAAACAAAAATGAACATATTAGTTAAATTAATCGGTTTAATATTTAAATGTTATCGAGATCAACGTAGTATATTTATATATGCAAACATTATTAAAATTTGAATGAGATTTTAGTTCTTAAAAATACCAAATTTGTTGAACAGTATAGTGAAATGATAATCCAATATTGATTGTGAAGAAAAAACTTTAGCAGTTTACCAAACTCGATAATCCAACATTGATTGTGAAGGAAAAGCTTTAGCATTATACCAAACTCGATGTTGGAAGTAAAGGGACCATTTGGGCATTAAGGATGTCAATGGTCCGGTTTTGGTTCGGTTTTTGGTTTCGTATAAAACTAAAACTAAAATTGTTAGACAGATACCAATCCAAAACTACAATAAAAACCACTGATTTTTTTTAATCGGTTTCAAAATTAAACCATTTAAATTTATACAAAATCAACCAAACCGCGAAACCGTTCAAAAATTTTAATTTTATAAACAATCAAAACCAAAACAAAATCTGTAAAACCGTGGACCATTGTTTTTTATGTATAAATAAAAACATAACTAAAATATAAAATATAAATTCTAAAAAATAAAATTAAACTACAAAACCATTAATTGTTACAATAAACGTTTCTAACCATAATTAAAATACAACCCTAACATACATACATACATATATATATATACACAAAAAAAATGAGGGTATATGCCATAAAATTATATCTAAAATATCGATTTCGTGGTTTGGATTAGCGGTTTGATTTCGCGGTTACTATCATAAAACGAAAATCAAAACCAAAACCAAAACTGTTTCAATTACTAATTTCAAAACCAAAATCGCAACCAAACCATTTAGTCGGTTTCAAAACCGGACCATTCAGTTCAGTTTCGCTTAGTTAGTCGTCAGTTCGGTTTTTATTGACATCTCTATTGGGCATACAATTTTTTGTCAGTTATGGAGGATCTATATTTAATCACACATGCGTGTGCCACCACAGTCCAATTGCACAACATCGAGGCTTATTCGGGTTCTAGTTGTTTCAATTTGGTTTTCGAATCAAACCTAGGTCAGATTCCAGTTCGGGTTAGGTCAAAACTCGATTTACCACTGTATTCGTTTTGGACAATATTAATATAAATATTAAATAGAAAATATTTAAATAAGAGTTTGCAATTGAGGAACCTGAAAATTGGTTCGTCAGATGTGGTACTTAAGATGGAGAATGAAGGTCCTTCTCTATTTAGGATTCCTGCAAAAATAATGCATTGATGGTAGGTCTGCTGGCGATGCACCTCCGGTGTTAGAATCAATCTTCATTTTTTTCAAGAGAAATAGTCAGAGTTTGTTGCTAGGAGAATGTGTGTGTGTCCATGCGTGCCTGGCTAGACCCATGTTCTAGTATTTATAGATGTGGGACAAGACATGCTTAACAAGTCTTTCGTAAATTGTCGCCAACTTCCCACAATCCCCTGGATTTGGAGATTTTTGAGCTTAATGGATTGTTACCCTCCCAGTATGATAGCGACACATTCTTTATAAGTAGCAAGTGGTTGTAACGTCCCATGAGCTCGTGTCGCGGACCAAGTTTGAAGTTAGTGAGTAGTGTTTGGTAGCACCAAGTAAGGGCTTGAATTGTTTAGGAATAACCGCCAAGGGGTCCAATTCAGGGCACACGCAAGGTACGTGCATCCTATATTCAATATTTAGGCCCACGAAGTGTGCCACGTGTCGAGCGTAATCGGCAAAAAGCTCATCAGCAGTTTATAAGCGTTATAAACGTTGATGGCATTTATATGCATCAACCAATGCAATGAACGTTCACGTTTTAGATATCTCCATTAAAAGACTATATGTTGTAACTTATTTTTCGTCCAAAATCATTAACAAAAGTTTTAATTTTGCGAGATTGAAATAAATGTAAAACTTAAAGTACTATAGACATACAATTTAATAAATTTTAGGATCCACATAGACACCCACCCTAGGGATGACAATTGAACTCAAACCAGCAAGTAATCAAACCGAACCGAACCAAATGGTTTGGGTTTGAAACTGGTCAAATGGTTCCAGTTACGGTTTGGTTTCGAAATTAAAAAATAAAGCAATTGTTATTTTTATTTTGTATTTGATTTTGGGATAGTAACTGTAAAACCTAATCCTGTAATCATTATTATTTTAAATCTATTCTATATATTTACAATATTACGAACCTGCATTTCTGGAGAATCGATTTTGATTTTATATAATGGTTCAGTTTAAAATTGATTTTCAAAAAATCAACGGTTTATAGTATGATTTTGGGTTTGATATAAATCAAACAATTTTAATTGTTTTATTGAAACCGGCTCAAAACCGTACACAACAGGGCACAACGTCTGGCAGCGTTGGCACAGCAGGGCGCACCGTTGGCAAAACAGGGCCCATCGTTTGGCAGCGTTGGCAAAGCAGGGCGCACCGTTGACAAAACAGGGCGCAGCATCTGGCACAACAGGGCGCCGTACCAAATATAATTTGCTAAAAAATTAGATATATGTTATAAATGGGCCTCAATTTCGAGAATATATGGGTCGGCCTTACAATTAAGAAAATACCGAGACTTGGCCTGTGTACCTGTTTTCGCTACTCTGAAGTGATTCTTCACTACTTGGCCCCCGCCACTAAAAGTGATTCTTCATTTGTCTTCTATCTAGCGAGTTTCTAGTGTTTTAGCACGCAATCCATGGGAGCTTAATTTAAAAAAAGTTCGAAATTCCAATTCATTTCTCAGCTTCTTCATGTAGAGATGAACAGAGATTGATTCTCTGTTCTGTGTTTTTCCTTCTTCTAAAGCTCGATTCGAGTCCTTCAATGGCTCAAGTTCTCGGAATTCATTGATTTTTCGAGTTGGGTCTCTAATTTTCTTCATGGGTGCTGCTTCTCCTCAGTACCCATTTGGTTTCGCCTCCAATTTCCATGGAAATTCGAGGGTGTTTTCTCCCAAAGTGCAGTTTTCAGCTGTTAATTTCTCTTCCGGGGGGCAATTTTCGCGAAGGGATTCCGGCCAAATTTCAGCCTCCACACTTAATTTCAAGGTACGATGCTTTGATTTTCCTTAGGTAGCGTTTGGGAGAACGAAATTGAAACCATTTGGAATTGGAATTTGAAATGAACGCATACTATCAATTCAAATTCAAATTCCATGCAACCAAACACTACCTTATAGTTTTTCCCCTTTATAGAAAATGTTAGATTCCTGTCCCAATATCGAGCACTTGAGAGTTCTCGGTTACCACCATATGGTTTTAAGAACAACTGGTATTAGAGGCAAGGTTATAAGAATTTGCCTCACATTTGTACATTTTCTAATGGCCAAATTATCCGTGCAAGTTGGGGTTGCAAATTGTTCATCATTCCCTCGTAATCAAATCATCCGTACAAACTTGGGGTTACATTGAATGGCGGATGCCAGATTCCTGTCCCACATCGAGTTCCCAAACTACTATATAAATCAAAAGAGCTACTCCAATTAACACCATATGGTTTTAGATTGGAACCTCTTAATAGAAATTAAGAATTGTATTGAGGGTAAAATTTGATATTTAGTTTCTCTTCAAAATCTAAATCAACAATTGAAAATGTCTCTCCAACTGTCCAATTGTCAAAAATATTTAAAATATAAAATATTCCTGATTTATTATATGGATAATATAGATTTTAATCCAATACAATAATTTTGAACGTCCTATAGTTAGTTCAAATACATTAATCATGAAAAGACATTTTGTTCGAGAGATTGATGTTTAGTTTCTCAACAAAATCTAAATCAACGGTTGCAAATGTCTTCAACCATCCAATGGTAAAAAATATCTGAAATGTCAAATATGTCTTGATTTATTATATAGATTATACAGATTGTAATTCAATACATTAACATCAGTTAGTGTTTTTCTTTTGCAACTCCTGATGCAGGAACGCTTTCGTATACATTCTCTACCTGATGTTGGCGATGTATTTAGGGAGAATGCGCCAACACCCGTGCTTGATACCATCGAAAATCCCATGCATTTGAAGAATTTGTCTCCAAAGGTTAAGAAATCGGCGTTCTTTATTTACATATTTTTGTTGTTTTAAGTCCGAGGCTTTTATTTTAAATCCGATACTAAGTTGATTGATTGTGTGCAGGAACTAAAACAATTAGCGAATGACATCAGATTGGAATTATACCATACATTGTCAAAAATACAAAAACCGTTCAAAGCTAGTTTGGCAGCGGTGGAGCTGACGATTGCAATACATCATGTTTTTCAAGCTCCATTGGACAAGATATTGTGGGACATGGGGGAACAAGTACATATATATGTGTATATATATGCATACATATAATTATATATGTTTATTTATTATAAATTAGGACGGTGTGGGCTTCATATAATAATTGGTGTCAGTAGAATGGATGAGATCTGTTAGTGAAAATGTGGATTTAATCTCAACCATTCAACTGAAGAAATATTTTCATCCTTTGGACCATATATTTGAAGAGATTCTAGTCTTTCTATCGAATATAATTACTTTGTAGAGCACACACCATTCTAATTTATAATACAAAATTTATTATTTTTTGGAATTTGTTAGTTGAAATTTGAAATTTGAAATTACGTAATTTTTTTATTGAAATAATATTAATGCGTGCCTTTAGGCACAAGCACTTACTAGTGTGTGTATATATATTTTGTCTTTGATGTATGCAGGCATACGCGCATAAGATCCTCACTGGGAGACGGCCCCTCATGCATACAATTGGACAAACGAATGGTCTTTCGGGTTACACATCCCGTTTTGAGAGTGAATTTGATCCATTTGGTGCAGCGCATGGATGCAGTAGTGTTTCTGCTGGACTTGGTATGTGTGTGTGTATATATACAACAACAACAACCACCAAGGCTCTGTCCCACTACAATATATATATGTGTGTGTGTGTATACATATATATTAGTGTGTTTTTTTAAATTTTTAACAAGTGTGTTTTGAAATAGTCTAAAGTCTAATCCAATCTGCTTTGTTTGGCTGTGTTTTATAGATATTCAATGATGCCTCCAAATTCAATTCTCGACAAAAAACAAAAAGAGGGTTAATGGCACTTTACCTCGTTGTGGTTTGACCGAATTGCACTTATCCCCCTTGGTATTTTCGTAAGCACTTACCCATCTGTGGTTTAGATTAAAGTGCAATGGTCACATTTTCCGTTGAAATTAATGGTCAAACCTCAAACGTCAAAATTAATAAATTATTTAATATCAATTGACATTTATACCACCAGATCGGGTCGAGTAGGATAATATCCATTTGCCTTCTGTTTTTTTCACCAGGTAGGATCAGGTTCAATATAAGGGTAAATTTTCTATGTCACGCAATTCTATTAGTTATCTAACCGTTGCACTTTAGTTGGGGCCACGGGGGGTAAGTGCTTATGAATATACTACAGCGAGGTAAAGCGCAATTTGGTCAAACCAGGGGTAAAGTGCGTTAACCCCAAAACTAAATAAATCATTAACAGCTCTATCTCTATGCTATTTGAGTATAAAAACTTCAAATTTTGAGCATGATGCGCTTGAATTATTATTATTCAGGAATGGCGGTTGCACGAGATATCAAGGGGAAGCGGGAACGTGTAGTTGCTGTCATCAGTAATGAAACAACAATGGCAGGTCAGATTTACGAGGCAATGAGTAATGCTGGATATTTGGATTCGAACATGGTTGTGATATTAAACGACAGCCGCCATTCAATAAACCCAAAACTTGAGGAGGCCACCAAAACCCCAATAAACGCTCTTTCCAGTACTTTAAGCAAGCTGCAGTCAAGTAAAATCTTCAGGAAATTCAGAGAAGTAGCTAAGGTATGATTTTCGATGATTTTTCATGTATTATTCGTCTAGATTTAATCTAATAGGATGTGTTTGGGTGAATGATTTTGGGCGAGGATTGGATTTTTGATAAGGTTCGTAAGTTGAAATTGGGTTAACCACACTTTGCAGTTTGCACCCTTATGGTTAGATAGAATTGCAATTCACGCTCCTGTGCTATTTTCGATCAATTCTTGTAGCGCCATCTTTTTTTTTTTGTTTTTAAATTTTTCTTGTTTCAGGGATTTACTAAAAGAATCGGTAAAGGCATGCATGAGTGGGCGGCCAAAATCGACGAATATGCACGTGGTATGATCGGTCCGCTTGGATCAACTCTCTTTGAAGAACTCGGATTGTATTACATTGGCCCTGTGGATGGACACAATATCGAAGACCTTGTATGTGTTCTTCGTGAAGTGGCGTCCTTGGATTCAATGGGCCCTGTTTTGGTACATGTCATAACAAAGGAAAATCAGGAAGTAGTAGAAGAAGAAGATCAAACAATTAAGATATTAAATCAAAATTTGAAAGGTTTGTTTTTTCTCTTGGGGTTTTTGACATTTCGTATCCTTGAAGTTTGATCAAAATCGCACTTTGGTCCCCCTGCTTTCAATTAGAACATATAACACCGTAATGTTTCAAATTTATTCCACTACAGTCCAAGTCACTATCCCCATCACAATTTTGGATAGAAAATAGTCACCTGCCGCGCACTTCATTGTTTTTAAGGGGCTTTATGAGCATTCCCAATCTCTTCCTTTCTCTCCTCCCATTCTCCTTCGTGCCCAAATACTCATAAATATATATAACATAATATACATATAGATACACATAAATGTTTTTTTTAGAAGGGCAAAGGAAGAGGATAGAAATGCCCATAAATTCCCCTTAAAAATAGTTGGGTGCACGATAGGTGACTGTTTACTGTCCAAAATTGTAACGTTGCTATAGGGTTGGACTGAAGTGGGATGATTACGAAACTTCAAGATGTCATGTGTTCAAATTGAAACAATGGGGACCAAAGTGAAATAATGGTAAAACTTCAGGGGTGCAAAATGTCAAAACCCCGTTTTTCTTCGTCTGTTTGATCTCTTCAAAACATAAATGCAAAGAGAGAGTTTTTGATATCTTAGTTCTTTCTCATGTTTCATTGTTTAGGGCAGATTCATTATCAAATGATGGTCGGCCTCAAACGTATAGCGATTGTTTTGTCGAGTCATTGGTTATGGAGGCTGAAAGAGACAAAGATATCGTGGTAGTTCATGCAGGAATGGGAATGGAACCGTCTCTTAAAATGTTTGAGAAGCGGTTTCCAGACCGGTTTTTTGATGTGGGGATGGCTGAGCAGCATGCTGTGACATTCTCTGCCGGTTTGTCGTGTGGAGGACTGAAGCCGTTCTGTGTAATCCCGTCTTCCTTTCTTCAGAGAGCTCTTGATCAGGTCTCTCTCTCTCGGTCTCTAGATTGTGTATATAAGCTCTCTTTCTCTCTAAAATGGCTTCGGAACATATTTAATGACTAGGTGGAGAAAACTAACACACCGTTTGGTAACGCTTTCTCAAGTATTTTTTAGGGTTAATTGCCTTTTACCGTTGTCTACTTCAACAACCTACAGTTTACCCCTTTCTAGTAACAATAAATTGGAAAACGAACTTTTATTTTTTGTTTTGCTAAACGGCATATGTTAAAAAAATGAGAGAAATTAAAATTTCCATCTAAATTTCACATGAAATGGACAAAACACCCCTTTATTTTGTTTTTTATTTTATTGAAAAAAAGTTAAAGAAAAATATAAATAGAGAGGGAAAGTGAGCTAGAGAGAGAAAATACCAGTTTTTCACTTTTATTGGCTTTAAATATTATTTAAATTAAAACAATAATGGGCAATTAAGTCATTTGAATTGTTTTTGAATAAGTTGGGTTTTGCAACCTTTAGTCAAGAGTAGAAAGGGGGTGATGTGTAGTTTTTTAAAGTAGAGGGGTTAAAATGTAATAGGACCAAAGTATTAGGGGTTAAAACGCAATTAACCCTATTTTTTATGATAAAAAAAAGTTAATCTATTATAAAAGTATTTTTATTTAAAAGTATATTTGACAGTGAAGAGAGACCATCTTGCTTTTATCCCTATATAGTATATCTTCATAGCCGGGAGAATCAGAAGTTAAATCTATTAAAAAAGTATTTTTACTTAAAAAATAAAAGTAAAATCGAAAGTATTTTTGAATTGGATAAAGAGAAGGGTTTTTTGGTTAATACTCCAATAAATTAAAATTTTAGTTCATGTAATCCATGCGCTATAATAATTTTTCAAAAATTCTAAAGTTACAGTAATACATAAAAGTTATTGTAAATTTTCGATGTAATAAATTGCAATAACTTTTCTGATGTATAATGACTTTTGAATTTTTGTCAGTAAATTTGGATTTCTGGAAAAATTACTGTAGTGCGTGGACTGCATGAGATAAAATTTTAATTTCGTGAACTGTTGACCAAAAAATCCTAAAGAGAATATATTGGTTTTATCCCCTCTGCCAATCTATTAAAATATAAAATTCAAGAAATAGTTTTTTTTGTTTTTTTTAATTAAAAAAAAGCAAAGAAAGAAAAAGAAAAAGAAAAAACTTAAAATCACGTTTTGTACTTTTTTTATTTTTTCAGTGCAAAATACACACTACTTTCCAACTAAAAAAGTACTTCAAAAAACGTTACCAAACGATAGCTAAATTTACGTTTTTCTGATTTTTTCTCATTTCCTCGTGTCATGTTTAGGTAGTTAATGACGTAGACCGACAAAAGATTGCGGTGCGTTTTGTCATTACGAGCGCAGGGTTGGTTGGATCAGATGGATCAACCAACTGTGGGGCATTTGACATAACATTCATGTCTTGTTTGCCAAACATGATTGTGATGGCGCCTTCCGATGAGGCTGAGCTCTCTCACATGGTAGCCACAGCTGCCCATATCGACGATAGGCCCGTTTGCTTCCGTTATCCTAGAGGAGCGGTAGCCAAGATCAACTTCATGACCGCCGGAGTCCCCATTGAGGTAATGACTATGGAACTTCTTGCTAGTCTAGTTTTTTTTTTCTTCCCCTCAATAGTTCCATGGCCTAATGGGTACCTAAGGTGGTGTTCGTTTAGGGGTTGTTTGGTTAAGAACTCGAGTACGTATTCTCAAGTCCTGTTTGGTTACTGTTTTCGTTCCCTGATTTCTATTCCCCCTCCCAAAATTTTGAGATTAATCTACAGAAACGCGTTTGGTAAATACGTTTCTGTTCCAAAAAATTTGTGAATAATTTGAGAATATTTCCTGAATTCCTTAAGAATCTAAGAAACAAAAAAAAAATTGTTGATTCCTATTCACTCCCATAAAATTATTCCCACTACCATCCCGTCGGCCACCATCTCCTCCCGGCCACCACTACCATCACTGCAACCACCATGTATTTAAAGTAAAAAAAAAAAGAACAAATGTTGCTACCAAAATTGTTTCTTGTTTTTGTTCTCATAAATTTAAAGAAACAATTTTAGGACAATGGTCGTTACTAAACATGTTTCTATTCCCAGAATACTCCAGAACAGAAATAGAATTCCCATCCCAGTTTATTGGAAGTAGGAACAGAAGCAGAAACACTAACCAAAAGCCAGTTACGCCACCTTAGTGCTTACATTTTTTTTTGTTTCTTTTCCCAGAAAATCTAGAACAGAAACAGAAATCTGGGAGAAAAACAATCTATTTTTGTTGCATCCCCCAAAATCTGTTCCAAAAATCTTGGAAAAATAAAAACAAAAACACTAAGGTCATGGAATTAGAGCCTTGAAATTGGAATTAGAAATGAACGCATATAAAAATTAAAAAATTCACATGCATTCATTTCGAATTTCAATTCCATGCCTTCAATTCCGAGCTCCCAAACGCTACCTAAACTTCCCTTCTAAATATATATACTCATTTCCCGAACCCAATAATCATATATGAACCAGATTGGCAAAGGGAGAGTCCTTATAGAAGGTAAAGACGTTGCTTTGCTTGGCTACGGCGCCATGGTACAAAACTGTGTAAGAGCTCAATCCATTCTTTCAAACCTCGGCGTGGAGGTGACCGTTGCTGATGCGAGATTCTGCAAGCCGCTCGACGTCGGTCTCGTCAGGAAATTATGCGAAGAGCACGCCTTCTTGATCACAGTCGAGGAAGGGTCGCTTGGAGGGTTTGGGTCCCACGTTGCTCAATTCCTTTCACTTGATGGCCAACTCGACGGGAAGGTCAAGGTATAATCGAGATCACCTAAGTTCTTTAGTAGTTTAATTTTTTTGATGAATAAATTTATGGAACGGGTGTGTGTATAGCAAAAAAGGGTGTATGTTTAGCAGCTCTATGCAGTCAAAAGTTGCGCAAAATTACAAATATGCCCAACATCGAGATAAATAGTAGAGAAAATCGGTGAAAAGTTTATTTTTTTAAATCTAATTGGTGAAAAGTCCTTTTGTCTTATTAGGTTTTGATTTAGTCCTTTAAGTTAGATTTTACTTGTGTTTTAATCCCACATTGCAGGAATTGTAGGGATATTGCAGGGACTGTAAGGAGTCTTTTAGTGAGTACATTTGGTTTTTATAGTGAATTCTATTACATGTAACTAATGTTAGTTACAATTTCATAATTGTTACTTTTCACGCATATTGGGTATTTTTAGTTACATGTACTTATATAATATTAGTTACATGTTACAATTGCATATATATGTATAATATTTTGTGACGTAACCGAAAAAATACTAAACTTTTTAGTTACATATTAGAGACATGTGACTAAAAGGTTACATATTATTCAAACATGTAACTGAAAAATATTAAACTTTTTAGTTACATATTATTGGAACATGTAATTGGAAAAAAAAAAAAAAAGAAGTAGTTACCTGTAACTAGTACAGTAATATTACATACAAAGTAGTTACATGTAACTGACGCATGACTATCACGTGAGTAAGGTTTCCGCTTTTTTAGAACAGATGGGACTAAATCAAAAGTTTTTACCGCGTGTAGAACTTTTTATCAATTAGAGCCTAAATGGAAGACCTCTCACCGATTGTCCCTAAATAGTAATTGGCAATAACCTCTTTTACTATAGGGGTGTTTGTTTAGCGAAAAAAGGTGTACATTTAGAAACCACGCGGAGTCAAAAGTTGCATGAAATTACAAAAATGCCCTTACATTGAGATCAATTGTAATTGCGATAGCTTCTCTCCCATAGAAGAAGGGGGTTATGTTTAGCAAAAAAGGGTGTACATTTAGAAGCGGTGTGGAGTCAAAAGTTGCATAAAATTACCAAAATGCCCGACATTCAGATCACTTGTAATTGGCTATAGCTTCTTTTACTGTAGAAGGGGTGTATGTATAGCAAAAAAAGGTGTACATTTAGAAATAACGCGGAGTCAAAATTGTAATAAGTAAAAATTTTTCTAAGTTTCATATCCAATAATTTATTTATTTATTTTTTAATTTTTTTTAACAGTGGAGACCGATTGTTCTACCAGACAACTACATTGAGCACGCATCGCCGAAGGAGCAACTTGCTCTTGCAGGGTTGAGCGGACATCACATTGCAGCAACGGCGTTAAGCCTTCTTGGTCGCACTCGTGAAGCCTTACTCTTGATGTGCTAACAAATACCCTCGTTTCTTGTTGAAGAAAAAAAGCCGATGGTTTGGAGCTTGAATTTGGAATCGAACTTTATCTATAATGAGGTAAATATTAATTTTAGACATTTTTCGTCTTTTTACTTCTACGATAAATTGATATTTTTGGTCTCTGACAAATGACTCGGGTGTTCAATTGGCCCTTGTTATTTGGAAGATTCACATTTTATTTTTGTTCTAAATTGACCATCCTGTTAGGTCAACGTTAACGGTCAATTTGAAAGTAAAGGTATTTTAGTCATTTCATGTTAAAAAAAAAGTGTAATTTTGTCTTTTTATCCTAACTAATTTAATGAAGTATATTTGAATATTTGGCTAAACATAAAGGGTCAAAAATATATTTGCTCATTCTTAAAAAACACTTGTTTAACTTCACGATTTCCCCACCACACCCCTACCTCCTCCCTACTCCGATGACGCAAATCGAGCAACCACTGATTCAAATCGCTACGTGTTCATATCTGTAATCGTGAAGTTGAACAGGTGCACATAACCACTACCGTGTCGGAACTAACTTCTCAAATATGTAATCAGATAAGCTCCTTCTTCTCCAAACCCATCTCCGATTCACCAACCCTGGACATTATTGTCGACGAAATCGCCGACGCCAGCGCCGCCTCTAGCGGCGGCAAAGTATTTGTCTACGGCATGGCCCAACAGGGCCTGATGCTGAAAGCCTTCTGCATGAGGCTCTTCCACCTCGGCCTCTTCGCTCATGTTGTCTTCAACATGGCCACTCCACCCATCTCCTCACCAGACCTCCTCATTGCCTCTGCCGGTTCCGGTGGCTTTTGCACCGTCGACGCCATCTGTGGCGTCACCAGATCCAACGGAGCTCGCCTCCTCCTCCTCCTCACCGCTCAGCCTGTTGTTTGTTCGTTGTCTAAATACGGCACTGCGGTGGCTTATATCCCTGCCCAAACCATGGTAGACAATCGAGTCGTTGCCGCCGGCGAATCCAAGCCTCAACTTGCACTTCAAACTCATCAAAGATCCACACAACTCTCCTAACTTCACCATCAGCTCAACAAATGTGATCGAACGATCGACAGCGAGGACTCTCGTGAAATCGCCGACGTAACGGAGCACGCCATCCATCCGACGAGGCAAAATCTTGTTGTTGTAACTGTATAAAAACTTGATGCCTTTAGATTTCATGATAATTCTAGTTTGAGTTGAACGATTAGTGAGAGAAGATCGAAGGGAAGGGTGATGGGTAATGGGTTGGTTTGGTTAATTTGCAGAGAAGGAAGGGAAGGTAAGGATGGTAATTACATTTTGCACTCTTAAGTTTTAGATAGAAAATAAAATGATTCCTATTAAAAAATTTAATGGGTATAAATGTAATTTAATAGTAATTAACAAAAAATTTAACTGAGGGACTAATTTGGAACGAAAATGAATGCTAAGGACCCAATGTGTCAACTTCCAAATACTAAGGGTAAATTAAGCATCTGAACTATTTGTCAGGAACCAAAAATGTCATTTTTCCTATTGTCTATATATATATACATGCGCCTTAGGGTTGATCGTATTTCGGGCTGGGCTTTACAAAAGAAACAAGATTGTCCAAGGCCCGAGTCTTACCTGACCTGGTATTCGGGCCTACTTCCCTAGTGCTTCCCTCCCATTATTAAAAAAAAATAAGGCCCAACCCGACCCTATAAATCATTTCATATAAATATATAATAATTATTTTCATATGAAAATATGTTTTTCATGAAAGAAAAAAAAAAGTATAATCAAACATCCCATTAATTTAACATCTCTACTACTATGACAACATACATTCATCCCTATTAATTAATAATTAAAGTTCATCCAACCAAAAATTATGCAATATATAATATTAAGATATTTATATCATTATATATATGTATATATATATATATTTTTTTTTAATTAATGCTAAATGACCGGGCCAGGGCCAACCTGCACTAAAAATAAACACTTAAAACTTAGGCCTTAGCTCGACCCTAAAAATTGGTGTGTTGCACGCGAGTTGGGTGGACTTCCGGGCCTGCGAACAAAATAATATGCCTACTCCAAAAGAAAATTCCTATGTATATTTGGCCTTTTTTTGACCTAACCCACATGTTGATGTTGGGCAAGCATGAATTAGGTTTTTTTTTGATGAAATAAGACATGTAACAACCATGTGTGGGATTTAAGGTACTTGTTACTTTTCAATGAAAGAAGGATCAAACATGCACATAGTGTGTTACTACTTGATCATGACCAAACAATCATTGCTTTTTATATAATTCATCAACATAGCATGAGTTTATATTTATTTACATAAAGATTTCAGAGAGCATGCAGGCCGACGATTCTCTGTTCGACAGATATTGGGTTTGGTTAAACGCTATGATTGACTAAACAGGCGAATTTGTTTTGATCAAAGCATGGGGGGCGATGGATCAATGAGCATAGACCAGTCTAGATCTTTTGTTTGGTTTTATCTGTGCTTGATTTGTACCGATTGAGTTGAACGATTGATGTATGTAGTGTTATATTGTGATCGTCATGTTGATAGTAGTGTTAATGTCATTTTGCTCTTCTGTGGTTTGATCAAATTGTATTTTATACTCTTGTAGTATTTTCGTAAGCACTTATTTTTCATGACAACGGTTACGTTTTTCATTAAAGTTAACAGTGAAACTTCAAAAAAGTCAAAATAAATAAATGATTTATTATTAACTGATAATTATATCCCCGGGTTGAATTTAGTCAAGCTGATTAATTATTTAACTGTTGCACTTAAATCTAAATCACAAGGAAAATGGTAACTGAAAATATAATATCATAGGAGTGTAAAATATAATTCGATTAAATTACAGGGGACAAAATGCCGTTAACCCTCGCTACTATGTGAAGATCTTTCTTGTTTTTAATGTTTGTTTTCTTATTGTTTGTTATTATAGTTTAGGCAAATATTGAGGCTAAATTGGTTAATTTTTTGCATTTTGGGAGCAAAGTTCATAACAAAAGGGTTTCACATGCTATTTATTGTATATTTAGGGGGTGTATTGTGTAAATTGTAAATTTGACTGGGCTGTAACTTTGCAAAAGGAATGTTCGGCGATAAGACGCGGTGATCCTCACATGGCCCACACAAATTGTATTTATATACACTATTGCCCCCTCAAATCTAAGAGTTGTGTTGAATTAGTCCTTAAAGTCTTACTTCATTCAATTAAGTTTTTCTAATTCGGATTCTTGTTCGGAGCTCGTATAACACTCTCATGATTAAAGAAGGATTAAAACTCACTTTTAAAGAAGCAGACATAATTAAAACACATTTTTAAAGAACGAGACAAAATTACGTCTCAAGTAAATTTAACTTTAACAGTAAATTAGAGAAAATTTTTGCCAATTTTATCGGTGATTATAATACTTGCTTCAAATATTTGGTTCAGAAAAAGTTTTATTAACAAAAAATTATTATTTGTTCCGCTGAAATATACCCTATTAATTAAAATACAACACGTACTATCGGTTTTACAAATACGAATTGTATAATTATTGATCGTATGTAGGCAAGTTGAGACACATATGGTAAGTTTTTTTTGTTTTTGACTAATTCAACAAATATGTAAAAACTAGAGGATCAAAAATGAAATGGTTCAAGTCAATGGATCAATTTGGAAATTCATCCAAGTTAAGGGGTTAAAAGTGTAGTTTTCTTGGATTATAGTATTTTTTGTCATTGGCCAATGATGAGCTGTATAATATGACGAATCTCGGTTCATATACCAGATCCGGTGGGCCCCACACAACCCTTTTTTTTTTTTATTTACGTCGGGCAAAAACCAAACTTTCACTGATATTTGCTGTACAATAATATTTTACTGTATAATAATATTTTGATTCATGTTGTAAAATATTTTTACCGAGTTTCATATATTTATTGCAAAATAATATTGGGACAGTTATCCAGAAGTGAGAACAAAACCATCAAATACACATTTTTGAAAAATATGTTACAAGATAATTCTTTTATATTTTTGTGATGATTTTATCCCTCGTGTTGAATATAACATATATTCAACACGATTTCGTGTTATATTTCACTTTTACTGTCATATTCAATACAAGATCGTGTTATATTCTAATTTTTTCATCCAAATTGATAATTTCTCTAATCTATATTCACATGTTTGATTTTTACCCATACAAAATAAATCAACACGATCTCATTTTGAATATAACACGAGATTGTGTTATATTTGCAAAACTAAATTATATTAATGTTATTATTACAGTGCAATAACTTTTACAACATGGTAGACAAGTGCGCCGTGCGTGTTTTGCTAAAATAGGTTTTTTTGCTAAAATAGGTTTTTATTAAATAAATAATTTAATGAGTTTAAGATGGTAAGTGCTTTGTCCTTCGGGTCTATTTTTTTTTTATTTTTTTTTAAATAAATAGTAAATAAAGGGCACCATCATTCTCGCTGCTCTCGCAACTCCAGTCACCAGTAAACTTTGGAGAGAGAGAGAGAGAGAGGGAGAGAGATAGAGAGAGAGAGAGAATGCAGAGATAGAGAGGCAGATTTTCTGTTAAACCTGCTCCGTTTTCGCCGGCGGCTTATTGCCGCCCGGAAACTGCCATTTTTTCCGGCGGCTTATTGCCGTTCGGGGAAAAAACTGACATTTCACACCTCGGTCTTCGTTCTCAGGTAGGAAGACAGACTGTGTCCATGCTCAATCATCCGCATTGTAATGTTTTTCATTTCTACGTTCTTCTCGCCATCGTTTAAGTCGGTTTTGACGTTCTCCATTTTTAATTCGAGAATCCATATCGACACTTCTGTTTGCATTGCATTGCATTGATCGTATTATTATCGTGTTATTAAAATTATCTAGAGATTCAATAGATAGAATCTATTTGCGATGAAACTTTTTGTGGTGATCCGTACGTTTTCGAACGAAACACCAAACTGCATAATCGATTAACTAATGATCCAGGAAATAGGGAGTTTCAGTTCGTGAATTTCTTCACGTATTTCAATTTAATTTCAGGAATTCTTCAGTAATTTCGATCCACGATTTTTTTTTCATGCATATTTGATAGTTTTATATCTCAATCTACTACTCCTATATGTGGAAACACACAATCTGATGATGTTATTGAGATTTGAAGAAGAACTACTACGAATCTGGATTGAATAATTTCTTCTGATTCCATTTTTCGAGCTCTAATGGCAAGACTCCGATGCTTGGACGTTGTATTTCGGTGTCCAAACAGTCTGCATTTCCTCTGTAAATAAAGTACATTCAAGTGCATGGTTTGATTAACTACTGCTACATTATTTAATTGGCAAAATTAGTATATTATATTATATTATTTTCTTGTGCAATTTCTGATCTAGCTATTTTGATAATGTAGAAACTTGGTGATTCTGTTGCATCACAGTGTCAACTATGGATCAAATGAGGACTCCATTCAAAGGAGTCATCGAAGATGTGAGAGGAAGGCTACCATGCTATAAGCAAGACTGGATAAATGCCCTCTGTTCGGGTGCTAGGTATGATCTTTTTGCTTGTTATGGATGGATGTAATAAGGAAAGATGCAGTTGCATGTCTTGATATCTATGACTCATTGGTTTCAGGATCATGGCTCCAACTGCATATATATTCTTTGCTTCTGCTCTTCCTGTTATTGCATTTGGAGAACAATTGAGTAGGGAAACAGGTATGCTATATACTTTGCACCTAAAAATCAGGAAGTCCCTAACAACAATTCGTCTAAAAATTAGAGAAATAAGTTTGAATCGTTGTTGAGGAAAGTTTAGGAGAAGACGTCTTAGTTTAGTGGAGTGATGAAATGACGAAAATATCTCCATTAGAAGACCACGTGTTGAGCACAACCTTTTTTCTGTCCAAAATCATTATATTTTTAATTTGGCGGGATTGAAACAAATATGAAACTTGAGGAACCAAATGTACAATTTGGCAAACCTCCGGATCCACATAGACACTCACCCCATACTTCAGAGACCACAAATATAACTTTTCCTATTGAAAATGCAGGGAATTTCAACATTTTTCTCATTTTTCGATTGAGAATTTGATTTGTAGGTGATGTTTGTTTTCTGTGTTAGATGGAAGCTTGAGCACAGTCGAAACTCTAGCTTCTACTGCTATATGTGGAATCATCCACTCCATTTTTGGTGGACAGCCTTTGTTGATTTTAGGAGTTGCAGAGCCTACTGTCATAATGTACACTTACTTGTACAATTTCAGCAAAGGTAGGCCGGAGATGGGGCAGAAGCTTTTTCTAGCCTGGGCGGGGTGGTAAGTATAATTAGTTTCTCTTCTTTTCCTTGAATCATTTGATCTTCTCGTCCAATAATAGTTAATTATATGTTGTGTCCAGGGTTTGTGTTTGGACAGCCATCCTACTCGTGCTTCTTGCAGTGTTAAACGCTTGCACAATCATCACCAGATTCACGAGAATTGCAGGGGAACTTTTTGGCATGTTGATCTCTGTCCTTTTTATTCAAGAGGCCATTAAGGTATCATGTAGAATTTTTAGTTTGTTATTCTTATTCTTTTGTAATAACATGTGCATGTTGTCTTGGCTTTGGTTCCCCCTTAATTTCAGGGAGTGGTCAGTGAATTCGATATTCCTAAAGGTGAAAATCCCACATCAGAGAAATATCAGTTCCAGTGGCTTTATGCAAACGGATTACTGGCGATCATCTTCTCTTTCGGTCTTCTTTTCACTGCCATCAAGAGTAGGAAGGCTAGATCTTGGCGTTATGGCACGGGTACATGCAGTACATAACATCCAATGTTTGTAGTCAGGAATTATACCTTAACTAAGGTGGTCTGATTTCAATTTCCCATGCTGTTTTTCTCTTTTCCTTTGGTTACTATGTGCAGGGTGGCTTCGAAGTTTCATTGCAGACTATGGTGTACCTTTCATGGTCCTCTTGTGGACAGCAATGTCTTATGCTGTACCTAAGAATGTTCCTCCTGGAGTTCCAAGGCGGCTTTTCTGTCCACTTCCATGGGAATCTGCATCCTTATATCATTGGACAGTGATCCAGGTACAATATAATGACCAAAAGCTTGGGATTTATCTTGTTTACAATATCCTAGTGTTTTTTTTATATACATATCCTATACATATATATATATATATATATATATATATATATATATATATAAGCAATGTACTTAACATATAAGCTCATGCATCTCTCTTTTTTTTTTTAATTCAAATTGCAGGATATGGTGAAGGTCCCGATCACCTATATCTTTGCTGCTTTCATACCAGCATTGATGATTGCAGGCTTATACTTTTTTGACCACAGTGTAGCTTCACAGATGGCACAACAGAAGGAATTCAATCTCAAAAATCCATCCGCTTATCATTATGATTTGTTATTACTGGGATTCATGGTAAGGCATTTGCGAGATCATAGTATTTAATTCTTTAAATGCCCGTCCGATTGTCTAAATTATCCTATTTTGTGACTTTTTATTCTTGACGAATTGATTTCTATATTTATTCGTTTAGATTTAATCAAATTTATGTATTGGACAAGAAACACATAATTAGCATCTGGACTAGAAATAAAAAGGTTAAGTGGCTAATTAATCCGTTTAATTCTTACAACCAAATATTAAACTATAACAATTTACAAAATGTCTAATTAAAACAAAGTAAATTTTGCAAATTGGAGGACAACCAAATGGGCTTTTAAATTTCGGTTTATTAGTTGGATTCATAGATGGATAGATTGATATGTATATGCTTCCATTTTATGTTTTTTTTCCAGACTTTGCTTTGTGGGTTGCTTGGACTCCCTCCTTCAAATGGGGTCCTTCCACAATCACCAATGCACACTAGAAGCCTTGCAGTCCTCAAGAGGCAGGTGAAACAAAAGACTCTTTTATGTGTTGTTTGTATCAAGAAGGCCGGTCTTATATTCTTATAACCATGATTTATTTTCTTTATAATTGCAGTTGATCCGCAAGAGGATGGTGAAGAGCGCCAAGGAATGCATAAGACGACAGGCAAACAACTCTGAAATCTATGGGAAAATGCATGCTGTATTTGTTGAGATGGATACTGCTCCAACGGTAGGTTTTCTAAGTGTTGAATCCCGCATCGCTTGTTTTGTCTGATCCTGAACTATATATAAAATCTAAGGCAATCTTCCTTTTACAAGGCGTCTTCTGAGAGTGAATTAGGCCCATTGGTTCCTACATGATATCAGAGTCACAACTCTTATCTGATATTGGGTGTGTTGAATGCCACATCGATGTTGGGCCCCCCGATATCCGTTCAGTGGTTTGCCAACAAAGTCTACCTTGCGCGTGAGGGGGCGTGTTGAATCCCACATTGATGTTGGGCTTCTCCCGATATCCATTCGCATTGGTTTGTCAAAAATCCATCCTGCACATGAGGGGGCGTGTTGAATCCCACATCGCTTGCGTAGCTAGATCCTAAACTATATATAAGTCTAAGGCAATCCTCCTCTTACAAAGCGTCTTTTGAGAGTGAGTTAGGCCCATTGAGTTCCTACACTAGAGGTGCGTTTGGGTTAGGCATTATTTGAAGAAGCAATTTGATTTCAAAGAGGGATTGGTAAAATTTTCTTAAGGTGCCATTTGGGAGCATGAAAATGAAGCTATGGAACTGAAACTATAGAATTTTACATGCGTTCGTGTCTTCGAATTCCAAGCTTCCAATTCCATGCAACCAAACACTACCTTAAAAAAATTGCTTTAAATTCCTTCTTTAAATATCTCGCCCAAACACACCCAACTATTTATATTTCACCCGTCATAGTACACATGACACTGAAATAGGTATGAAATCAAGAATGATCAGACACCTATATGGTTTTTGTTAAAAAAGATTTTCTTTTCTTCGTGCCAGAACATTTGTGTAGACAAAGAGTTGGCGAACTTAAGGGAAGCTGTCATGAAACATGAGGACGGTAAAGACGAGAAAGGCAAATTTGATCCTGAAAAGCACATCGACGCTAACTTGCCGGTTCGAGTTAATGAGCAGAGAGTAAGCAACATCTTGCAGTCCCTTTTTGTGGGCTTCTCATTGTGTGCCATTCCTGTTATCAAGATGATACCTACATCTGTTCTTTGGGGTTACTTTGCCTACATGGCCATCGATAGCCTTCCAGGCAATCAATTCTGGGAGAGATTGTTGCTGCTCCTTATACCTCCTCGCCGACGTTTTAAGTAAGTTTCTTGTTTTTAAATTTTAATACTCCGGGAAATGAAATTTTACTGTTTAAATTGGTCTTTCTCAGACAAAACAGGCGTCTCTTTCAATTGAAGTTATTTAAAAGAGCAGTTTAAATCGGTACCGTTTAATAACGTTTTTTTAAGGGAAAAAAATACTTAAAAAATTAAGTGGCCTTTATTTTGCGTCTTAAAATTACTTTGAAAATCAATAGATTAAAAGTACATTTTCTGAAAAATTACTTTGAAAATCAATAGAGTAAAAGTACATCTTCTGAAAAACACAAAAATAGTTTTAATTTTTTTCGATGTTTATAGTTTAAGAGATTGATGGATTTGCATTTCTCTAATTGAATTTGCTCAACCTTTTACAAAACCATTTTGGATTAAGAGATCAGTTATATACACTAGCGGAGCTGCATGACGCCAAGGAGAACTCAAGCCCCTCGCCCCCCCCGAACTTTCGAAAATTTTCAATGTCACCCTATATTTTCAGAAAAATTGATTAAAATCCCTTAAAATTTTACATGCCTCCCCTGAATTATAAAAATATTTAATACTCACTAAAAAAAGATTAGCCCACCCTCAACCAATTTTCTGGATTTGCCGCTGCTTATATAGATAACAATAACAACAACAATTAAGTCTTTATTCTATTTATGTAGGGTCGACTACATGAATCCATTTACGTCATAGGGATCGATCATAGATTATCCCTTCTGTCAGGTTTAATGTATTCAAATCATTTCCAATAGTCTCGTCCAACGTCTTCTTAGGTTTACCTCTCTCTCTAATAGTCCCCTAAACTTGAACTAAATTACATTTTCTCACTAGTGCTTCTATAGGTCTTCTATACACATGCCCAAACCATCGTAAACGATTTTCTCTAATTTTCTCTTTGATGGATATTATTCCTAAATTTTCTTTAATAGTTTCATTCTTAATTTTATCCATTTTCGTCTTCCCACTCATTAACAGCAGCATCGTCATTTCTATCACCCCAATTTTCTGGACATAATTCGTTTTTACTGTCCAATATTCTGAATCATAAAGAAACGTTGGTCTTATAACAGTTTTGTAGAATTTTCCTTTAAATTTCAACAGAATTCTACGATCACAAATCACCCCAACTGCACTTCTCTATTTTAATCAAACAATTTCTTTTTGCTAAACATTTTTTTTTGTTCAATAACTTGCTTTTAAAAATATTTTAAAAAATAAGCGTTACCAAACAATGTCTTAATTCTCGATTCATTTTCTTTGTGGTGCTGTTTATGGACAGGGTTTTGGAAGGAGTACATGCTTCATTTGTGGAGTCGGTACCATTCAAATACATTATGATGTTTACTATGTTCCAATTTATCTACTTTCTGGTTTGTTTTGGAGTGACATGGATACCCATAGCGGGAATATTGTTCCCGTTGCTGTTCTTCGTTCTGATAATCATAAGGGAACATGTTCTTCCAAAGTTGTTCCCACCCCATCATCTCATGGAATTAGATGCTGCCGAATATGAAGAAAAAGTTGGACATTCGATTCGCGCCCGGAGTCTTCCCCTCGGAGTAAGTTTATTTTACTCCCTCCGTCCCTAAATAATTGTTCTATTTTCCATATTTAGGATGTTTCAAAGTAATTGACTCTTTTTTTAATAAACAAATTTATCGTTTTTTTCAAACTAACTTTTTTGTCAACCACTCATTCAAAGTGATTTTTTTTTTTTTAATATTTTCCAACAAGGGAAATATAATAAAATAACAAATATTCAAACACTATCTAAAATTTTGTATTATTTAGGGACATGGGTTAATTGCTTTTTACCCCCTTATACTTTGGTCTTGTTTCATTTTAACTACTTCACTTTAAAAATCCACACATCACCCCCATTTACTCTTAACTAAAGAGAAACTCACATTTTATTAAAATATATATATATATATATATTATGACTTAATTGTCTTTTTCTTTTTTTCTTTCTAAATTTAATATTTGAATGTATGAAAATGGGAAAACTAACATTTTCTATCTCCAAGTATTTCTTTCTTTTTTTTATTTAATTTCACTCATTTTTAGTATATAAATAGAGGTTTTTTCACTTAACACCCCTGAAGTTTTAGAGAAATCTCACTTTAGTCCCTATACTTTTAATTTAAACACATTAAATCCTGAAGTATCAAAATCGTGTCAAGTTAGTCCAAATCGATACCACCGTTATTTTTATGACAAAAAACAACCATGTGTCAGACGCAAAATCACCCACGTGGGTGAATTCCATCCTTAACAAAATGACAGAAGGACTACGCCTTGACACAATTTAGAAATTTCAAGGTTTAACGTGTTCAAATTGAAAAAACAAGGGCTAAAGTGGGATTACTCTGAAACTTCAGTGTTACAAAGTGCAAAAATTTCTTACTAACATATATATATATAAATTGCTTAAGTTGTTGCATGTATGAACAGGAAACCGAATCGGGCAGTGCCGAGAGCGAGGGAGGTGTGGATGTGTCTTCAGCAGAATTACTGGACGAGATGACCACCCGCAGAGGGGAGCTGAAGCTTTTATCCATAAGCTTCAATGAACCGCTCCTTCAGGTTCATATCATTCATATGCATTATTACTTCATAAAACACAAAACTACTCTCATATCTACTCTCTCCCCATTATAGAACTTGATCTCTATAAATGCATTTCTAGGCAAAAACACAAAAAATGATCTTTTACAATTCCTTTTTTTTTTTCTTTTTTTAGGTTTACCGGGAATCATAGACGAAACGACACATTGAAATTTGCACACGATTCTCTCAATGATGTATAGGATCGATGACGATAGTTGCATAAGAAGAGAATGAAGATGAGAAAAAATCGAGCATTTTTTTTTTGTGTACACACAAATGTGGATTTTGAATCCGAACGTATTCTCTTTTTGTTCCCCTTTCTTAGCAATGTTTTTAGGAAATTTATAGAAATGTTATTGGAATTTAAGAGAAGAGTATAGAACATTTGCTTGATTCTTTTCATTTTTTTGGAGAAAAATGGATTTTTTTTTTTTTTTTTTTATGCTATGAGATTTGACTGAAAATTTTGTTATGAGCATAAAGTAAGTGATATTTGATGCTGCTCAGAAGCAAGTGCTGATGATATTGAATTTGATCCATGTTTGTTTTGAACATTGTTTTAATTCAATTAAATTTCTTAGTTTCTTATAATATTCCAGCAATGCAAAATAAGATTGCGTATAACAAACTCAACTAGTCTGACCTTTCTTTGAAGCACGGGCATGGTGGTAACTTTATAACATCAGGCTGACTTTTTAGTTATATAATATTCCAATGAAACTTTATCTAAAACTAGTAATCACCCATACGTTAATAAAAATATAAATTATATAATTTAAAATTATAATTTGAAATATAATTGATACATTTTTAAATTATTTATTTAATTTATATTATATATACAAATGCTATGATCTCTCCAAATATATTCCAAGAAACAAAAATATATCTATTCAATTAAATTGTTGAAATTTACTCATTATGTTTTTTTTTTCTTTTTTTGGTACAAATTGTTGAGGGAGGTGTTTTTGAACATTGATCTCTCATTAGAAAAACACACTGGATAACTGTTAGATTACAAATCTTAATTTACATCTCTAATATATCGTCAAAAAATAAGGTATGAAAATCACACAGTCCTAGTCCTAATTTATAATACAGATTGTTAACTAACTAATTTAAGTGTTTTTTTTTTTCATTCAAACACTAAACTATGGACAACCAAATAGCCCCAAAATCATTTGATTTACACAAAAAAAAAAAAAACATTTGTACAAGCAAAATCAAAAATCATTCTTCCTTGAAACTCTACATAGTGCTCTGCATATATAAGCTCTCTCATGTTTATTCTGAACAAGAACACTAACTAACAAGAACAAGATGATCACCATCTCTAACAAGAGCTATGTCTTCAATTTCAACTCCATCCTTCAATTGAACTCTTCTAGGAGAAAACCCAAATTTTTTAGCACCAATTTGAAGCAACTCCTCTATCGAATCGGGCAGAAGCACAAGTTTTCCTGCCGTATCGCCTTTCTCCGGGCAACTTATTGTCACTCTAGCACCGCAATTTCCTAAATTTTGTTGATTTCGAAAATTGGGTTCGTTTCGACCTGCATCATGAACTACAATTTGACACTTTGGTCACTCAAATTAGAATTAATTGGTAATTAACGGGTTCAGTTTGCATCTTTAAGGGTGCGTTAGGGTAAAGTATCAGATTTCCAGAAGGGATTTGTAAATTTTTCATGAGAAATTTTGGATAATTTTTTTTAATAGATCTACTTCTCGGGATGAAATACCTTCTTCAAATAGCTTATCCAAACGCACGCTAAAATTATTTTACATTTTCACAAACTCTAGAACTGTTTTCATCAATTGTCCGAACAAGTTCCCTCATAGAGAACTAGATATAGAACTTCGGTGTGTGATATGTTTCGAGTACTTTTCACTATCAAACGCACCTTTGATTAAGTACTTTTTATCCAATTTCTTTTTCTTTTTTTTGGTTATTTTAAAAAGTACTTGGAGAAAACGTTACTAAACTAATACTCACCATCATTCGGCATATTGGTGGTTGACATAATTCCGAACAACGAGTTGTGAAAATTGTCGGCCCTTCTTCTCCAACAACCATTGAAATTCGGCATTCTGACTTCAGGCGTGATCATAGGAGATATCATCGGTTCGCTCCTATACTTCTTTAGGTAAGGCGCACTCTCCATTTCAGCAATCGTATCAACCATTTGCGTTTGCACGTCTGCCCCTCCCTTTGCCCGCTGAAACAAAGTCATTATCTCTTCATGGCCTTGGTGATCGGCCAAGGCACGTGGGGTCCACCCGTGCACGTCTGGCTTGTCCACGTCAGCACCTTGCTCCATCAAAAACTTAACCATTTCGGCGTTCTCCTCGCAAATAGCCGTATGCAGTGCGGTAGTTCCGGATGCGTTTAGCAGGGTGACATCACCGCCGTAGAGGATGATGTCATTGAGCAAGTCGAAGTCGTTCTGTTCGACAGCAAAGCATGCAAATTGACCGGTATCGCCGGAAGATAGAGTGGCGCCGTGATTGACAAGTTGTTTAATCACGGGTTTGTGCTTCCCCAATAATGCATCCCATAACGGAACATTTCCTTCAGAATCTTTGTAGGCAATTGTAAAACAAATTAGTTTCAGTAGCGGATCCAAAAAATTGATCAAGAGGGGCTAATTTTTTTTAGATGTTCACTATATATTTAAATAAATCAGGACAATGCTTACATTAAATGTTTAAGGGTTGAAATTAATTTTTCTTAAAATATAGGGAAAAAATGTAAATTTTGAAAAGTTGAGGGGGCAAGAGGCTTGAGTTCCCCCGACCTTAATTGGCTCCGCCGCTGCTTGCTTTTATGTTCGAAGGTTCCGGCCCTTTCGAGTTTGGCAATAGAGTTAAAAAATTAAATTAAATTAAAAAATTAAATTAAATTAAAAAAATCTAGCTAACTGCTTCTGATTAAAAAGGTAAATATTTGCAATAACATCTGATGATGAACAATAGAGAAAATTACACTTTTGAACCTGTCAATTTGCTTATTTTTATTTGGTCCGCTAACTTTACATCATTGCACTTTGAACCCTGTAACTTTTCTTGCATTTTTAATTCGACTTGACAAATTTTGAATTGAAGATAAACCGAAAAAATTGGTACAACCTCGTAGTTAGTCATGACCGTTTTGGCTGGAAAAAAATTGATTTTAAGTAATGTAGTAACCCAATGGGTCTAACTCACTCTCAAAAACGTTTTGTAAGAGGAGAATTGCCCTAAACTTTATATATAGTTCAGGATCAGGTAACACAAGCAATGTGAAATTCAACAAGACAATACCTCGAATGTTGGGATTTGCACCATAATCTAGAAGTAGAAGCACACATTCTTCACTTCCTTCTGATGTTGCTATGTGCTGTTTCGTTCCGGAAAAAAAAATCAAGTCTTTAAGTTACTAATTGTATAAAACCCAATGGGTCTAACTCACTCTCAAAAGACGCTTTGAAAGAGGAGAATTACCCTAGGCTTTATATATATAACTCAGGATCAGGTAACACAAGAGATGTCGGATTCAACAGTAATAAATACTTTTACAAAACCCCAGAAAAAATTTAAATACCAGAGCTGTTCGTCCGTTGCTGTCCAATTCATTCGGGTTGAGGCCGCGTCGAAGCAACTGATGCAACAATAAATCATCTCCTCTCATTGCAGCAAAACAGAGAGTAAGAGGCATATCCATTTTTCCCTGTGCCAGCATTTTCTCTGTCTCTACCAATATGCTTTCCATCAATGGATCCCTCCTCTCTTTCAAATACTAGAGAGAGAGAGAGAGAGAAAGAACATCAATCTTCTTCCAACGGGTAGGCAACGAAAAAAGGGGTTTTTAAAAAAAACAATTTTAAAAATCAAGGAACTAAAACTGTTTTTTCTCAAAAGCAAAAAATGGTTGTTCTTATTTCTTTGATTTTTATATTTTAAGAGACTGGTGAACTAGACTTCTCTGCTGAAATTTTCAATTTTTTTTTTAAATTACAAGATCGCTTATATGGATAACGCTAAGATATCATCAATTCATTACCCATTTTGCTTTCATTTTCAAGTAAAAGTACTTTGTTCAATTAAGGTAGTATTAATTGAACAAAGAACTATTTTTACTTAAAAGCAAAAGCGAAAAATAGACGGGATGTCTAATAATGCAAAAATAATATCTTGGTATTATTCATATAAATGATCTTTTAATCAAAAAAACATCCATATGATTGAAAAATAAAAAGGGCTGAGCGGTTTTAGTCCATCGATCTCCATCTATCGCTTACAATATAAAAATATATATTTAAAAAAAAACTATTTTTTGTTTTTCATGAATAGTACTTAAAATCATATTTATTTATTTTGTGTATTATTTTTTAAAGTACTTTTTCATGTGCAAAACAAACTTTAATTCAAAATTGATTTATTTTTTTTTTGATAAAGAAACAAAAAGAATGCTTAAAAAAACGTAACCAATCGGTGCCTAACTTAAAAAAAATAATAATAATAATTTACCAAACAGTGCCAAAATTATACACACACACCTGGAGAAGATTGTTCATGATTATTGTCCCATCTCCAACGTTCGCTTGAACGATATTCAAAAAGGCAGTGCGGTTCAGCCGAAGAAGCTGGCTCAGTCGTTTTGCACGAACAGTAAAAAGTTGTGGCCTGTAACAAAGAACACCCACCTCTCCACAAACATCTCCTGTTTTTAATTCTCCAACCACCTGTTCACTCCCATTCTTTTGCATGATAAGATCCTGGTGCAAAAACGGTATAAGAACTCATCATTTGCAGCAAAATTTTGTTCAAAAGAAAAAGGGGTTTCGAGTCTTTTGACACTTTGTACTCCTGAAGTTTGACCAAAATCTCACTTTCGTTTCCATGGTATCGATTTGAAAGTAGAACACCGTAAAGATTTCTAATCATCCCACTACAGTTCAAGTCAGTATTCCGAAACTCCAAGGTGTCATGAGTTCAAAATGAAACTATGGGAACCAAAGTGAAAGGAGGGTCAAACTCCCGAGGAGGTGATTAGTCGAGGTGCGCATAAGCTGGCCCAAATACACCTTACCGTATGATTAAAAAAAAAAAAAAGAGCTTGATGATTACCACGGCTCCTGTTACAAGAATGTACAAGTCTGTGGGTGCTTCATTCTGCAAAATCACATCTTCTCGAGGCGGAAAATATTCAGCTTTCATCTCGGAAACCTATAAAAACGCAAAAAATTCAAGAAATGGAGTTAAAACAAATTAAAACGGTTAATTGTCTTTTACCTCCCTCGTATTGATCTTTCATTTTATCCCTCGATTTTAAAAAGATGACTGTGTTTGCCTTTTACCACCGGTAAAGAAAGATTTAAAAGAGATGTTGATTATAGTAATTACCAGTTGAAAAAGCAAATCGTTTGATACCCCACGGAACAAGTAGACCTGATCAACCAGTGAATAGAAGAGAAAATGTGAAATACTTGATCGAATCGCTTTGGGTAGCACATCAAGAGTTTCTTGCTGTTGCAGTCCTTCTGAATCTGTTCTGAACCTCAAACACAAGTGAGAAAGCATCTGATCTTGCAGCCGAACGGGTAGTTGGTTCCTTTGTGCAAAGTTTGAGGCAGCCTGGATCGTATCCCTCTGCAATTATGTGAAAAAATGCACTCAGTCGCAGTGAAACAGAATGAAAGAAAAGAGAATTAGCGCTCGTTTGGTTGTCTAAATTATCTTATTTTTTATGAATTGTTTTGTGTAGAAATCTAAATGGCCCTCACTCACTCTTGAAAGACACCTTGAAATAGAAGGATTACCTCTAGAATTATATATAGCTCAAGATTAGGTAACACAAGCGATGTGGGATTCAACACGCCCCCTCATGTGCAGGGTGGACTATGACAAACCACTACGAACGAATATCAGGGACCCAACATTGATGTGGGATTCAACACGCCCAACATCAGACGAAAAGTCTGACTCTAATACTATGTAAAAATCCAATGGCCCTAACTCACTCACAAAAAACGCCTTGAAAGATGATGATTACCCCTAGACTTATATATAGTGCAGGATCAGGTAACACAAGCGATGTGGAATTCAACATTTTGCATATTTCTCCATTTACCTATGATTTTCAAAAATTATAATTTACACATATGGTTTATTTGAACAAAGAATCGTACAATTTTATTAGTTTGGTCATATTTTCAGCTATATTCCACCTCCAGTTACACGAGAAAATACCATCTAAAGTAGAACTAAAATGCTTGCCTAAATAATTTAAGTGCTTTTAATTCTTCCAGCCAAACAGTAAACTATAGCAATTCATTGATTGATTAATTGAAAAATAGTACAATTTGTGAATGGAAGGCCAACCGAATAGGGCGTTAATTTGGCCAAATTATCCTATTTTTGACGAAATGATTTGCATATTTTTCCATTTACCTATGATTTAATCAAATTTCAATATTTTTTTTTAACAAAGAAACATACAATTATTTTAAGTTAGTTAAAATTTAAATTATATTTCACTCTAACAACATGAAAAAATAGCAGCCGAGTAGAGCTAAAATCGTTAGCTAGTTAATTTAAGTGTTTTTACAAACACTAAATTATAATGATTTCATAAATTGACTAATTAGAAAATAATATCATTTGCAAATTGAAGAACAACAAACGGTCCCTAATTGTTGTGCCATCAAAAGACCAGGATAAAAGAAAGAAAGAGGAATGTACTCACAAAATTTCGAGTCCGGCTGGTCAAATGCACAACCAGGTTTGTCATATTTCCAATCAGATATGCCGTCAATCCAAGGTTAAATAACATGTAAAAGATGTCAAACAGCATTTCTTGAGAATTTACAGGATGCAGATCGCCATAGCCGGTGGTTGTGAGTGTTGTAATAGACCAGTACATCGATGTCACATAGCGGACCCACAAACTCTGATCGTTAAAATTTTGCATTGCAAGAGCCATCCACGTCTTATTTGGGTCCCGGTGACGAGCAGCAAGAAGATAGTAAAAACATCCACCACAGTGAACCGCAAAGAGAGTTACCTGTAGAAAGCAAGGGGTAGGTAGTTAGTAATAAATAAATATATACATAAATAAATATATATATATATATATATATATATATATATATATATATATATATTCACATACATTGTATATGCCACAAACACTAGCAAAGATGACTGTACATTATACTTACACATATAAGCTTTGCGCATCGAACCCAAAAATAGCTGAAGTTCCTGTCTTTCTCCAATCTGCAATAATTAAGAAGTAAATGCATTGTTTTATAATTGTGATATATAACTTCAGCAATATTCGATGACGAACAATTTTTTTTTTTCTTTTTTTCCCCAAGGCTCTAATTATGATGAAATGAGGAAACAATGCACAATGTAAGAATGATATCATAAAAATGAATCGACAATAATAGTAGCCAAATTGGGCGTTGAATATGTTATAAGAAAATTATCGTTAAGGCCCGTTTGGTTGTGCTCCAATTCATGAAATGTACCATTTTATAATTATTCAATTTATGAATTGAACTCAAACTAAATAGCTAACCATTTAGTTCTGGTTTAAATGCTACTTTCCCGCGTAAGATAAGTAAAATTATAACTAAATTAACTAAAATAAAGCAACTGCGTGTTTCTTTGTTCAACCGAAAACTATATAAATTTGATTAAATCATATGTAAATAGAGAGATATGCAAATCAATTCATCATAAACAACATAATTCGTGATATATGATAGATTTAGACAACCAAGCAGGCCCTAAATCTGTTCATTTCATCCATTTAATATATAAATATTTTTCTCAAAATATTTACCTGGCAAACATGGCACTAACTCGCCGGAGGCGCCAAAGACGAAGCATGTTGAAGTAACCATATGCTTGAAGTGGAGGAGGCAAGACGCTACGGGCGAGTTCAGAAGGGATAGTGGAGATCACATCAAACACCAACCAGGTTTTTGTATACCTCCAAGCAATCAGCTTCGGGTCATCAATAAGAAGGTAAGTAGCTTTATCGAGATAGGCGACAAAGAAGGTTAAGACAATGTCTATGGCGAAGAAGCCATTGACAACGTTGTCGGTGATGGAGAGTGGTCCCTTTGGTTCATCCAGGAATCCAAATTCAAATGGAGATACCCATGCTGTGTAGAAGACAAGAAACACCAGAAATGTTTCCCAAACTCTGTACAAGCCAGTTTAATACAATTTCAAAAAAAAGAAAAACAAAAAGGAAATTTTTTCAAATTAATCAACTAATATCACGGCCTCAAAAATTAACACCATAGTATGTAACAGATGATTTTGGGAAAATTACAAAGCCTTTTTCCTAGAATTGTATTTGTTTGTATGCCGTAGTTAAAGTTTAAAAGCAATATAATTGTCATCACTCTTAGGAAATTCAAACCTAAAACCATACAACATTAGGTAGAGTAAATCCTGTTGTATAGACCAGTTTGAGAAGCCTCACAAAGACCATGTGGTATTCAACACCAACTCTCACGTGTAACCCCAGTTTGCATGTGATGAGAAACCAAAACCGACCCTAAGAAATTGAAGATTCTTGGCAAAAATTTAAAATATTGCCTCTTAGCACTTGCATTAATTTTGTATACAATAATAAATTAGGTATTTACCACTTATCTCCCCCATTACTTTGCCTAATACCAGTCATCCATTGTCATTTGGTTGTTTGTTGTTTCCAAATGACAGGGGAGATTTGTGGTTTGTTGTTTGAGATTTTTTTCAATTTAACAATGATATTGATAAAATATATATATATATATATATATATACACGCATAAAGGAATAATTTTTGCATTTTTTTGAGGTTATTCTCCCCTGTTTATATAACCCAACATTGTGTTAAACAAATAAGGAAACCATCTCAAATGAATGGGCTAATTAATGAAATAAAGAAAAGTACCAAGAGGACATATGACGCGAGTACTAAACAATAAATAATACATTAATTTAAATATCAAATATTCTAACAAATATAATTTGAACAATAACAACAACAACTAAGTCTTTATCCCACTTATATAGGGTCGGCTACATGAATCTATTTACGCCATAGTGATCGATCAAGGGCTAATTAATGAAATAAAGAAAAGTACCAAGACGACATATGACACGAGTACTAAACAATAAATAATACATTAATTTAAATATCAAATATTCCAACAAATATAATTTGAACAATAACAACAACAACAACTAAGCCTTTGTCTCACTTATATAGGGTCGGCTACATGAATCCATTTACGCCATAGTAATCGATCAAGGGTCATCCCTTCCGTCAGGTTTAATGTCATCAAATCATTTTTAATAGTCCCGTCTAACGTCTTCTTAGGTCTACCTCACCCTCTAATAACTCCCTGCACTTGAATTAAATTACATTTTTTTACTGATGTTTCTATGGGTCTTCCATATACATGCCCAAACCATCGTAAACGATTTTCTCTAATTTTTCTTCGATGGGTGTTATTCCTAAATTATCTCTAATTACTTCGTTCTTAATTTTATCCATTCCCGTCTTCCCACTAATCTATCGCAACATCCTCATTTCTATAACCTCAATTTTCTGGACATGATTCGTTTTTAACGCCCAACATTCTGAACCATACAGAAGCGCTGGTCTTATAGCAGTTTTGTAGAATTTTCTTTTAAGTTTCAACAGGATCCTGCGATCATAAATCACCCCAACTGCACTTCTCCACTTTAACCAACCTGCCTTGACTCTATGCATAATATCCTCCTCGATTTCGCCATTACTCTAAATTATTGAACCTAAATATCTAAAATGATCAATTTTTGGCACCTTCTTATTTCCAATTTTGATTGCACCATCATCTCTTCGGGCATTACTAAAATTGCAATGCATGTATTTTATCTTGTTTCTGTTAATCTTCAAACTTTTAGACTCTAAAACTTATCTCCATCTTTTTAACTTAATATTAAGACCTATTCTACTTTCGTCAACTAATACTATGTCATCTGCAAACAACATACTTCAAGGCATTCCATCTTGAATATGATTTGTGAGCTCATTCATCACTAAAACGAATAGGTAAGAACTTAAAGATGATCCTTGATGTAAACATATATTGATAGGAAATGCACAAATATCGTCCCCTCCTATTCGAACACTAGTGACTATACCTTCATATATATCCTTAATTACCTCAATGTATACATTGGATACCTGTTTCTTTTCTAACACCCACTACAAAACTTCTCTAGGTACCCAGCATTTTCCAAGTCCACAAATACCATATGTAAATCTTTCTTCTTTTCTCTATATTTTTCTATTAATCTCTGGAATAATCAGATAACTTCAGTGGTTGATCGGCTGGGCATAAATCCAAATTGGTTCTCTTCTATGCTTGTTTCATGTCTTATTCTATATTCTATTACTCTCTCTCAAAGTTTCATAATATGACTCATAAGTTTTATGCCCCGATAGTTCGTGTAACTTTGAACATCTCTTTAATTCTATAGATGGACACTAAGATACTCCTCCTCCAGTCGTCAAGCATTCTTTTAGTCCTCAAAATATCATTGAAAAGTATAATCAACCACATTATACCAATATCTCCCAAACTTTTCCACACCTCTATAGGGATTTCATATGGCCCTACTGTTTTTCTAATGCTCATCTTCCTTAGGGCTATTCTAACTTCCGAAACCCTAATTCTTCTATGAAATCTATAAATCTTATATGAGGATAAACTAGACAACTCTAGTCTAAATTCCCCAGTGTTATTCTCATTAAATAAATTATAAAAATAACTTTTCTCGCCTCCGTGTTCGCATGTTTATACTTCTCCAAACTCTCTCTACTTCGATATTTTTGTCATTCTTTATAATCTATTTTCCTATCCCAAACGACTTTTTGGACCTCCTCATTCCATCACCAACTTTCTTTATATCATGGTCCTCCTCCTTTACAAACTCCTAAAACTTTTCTTCCTATCTCTCAAATAAAACTCGCCATATCAATTCACATTTTGTTCACATCCTCATGTCTCTTCCATAACTCATCATTGTTAATTTTATTCTTAAACAACTCCATCTTTTCACTTCTTAGATCTCTCCAACGTATCCTTGTCTGCCTATTTATCTTAGACTCCCGTTTTCACCCCTGAAACTTTAGATCGGTCAAATTAGTCTATATTGGGTAGCAATACTCTCTCCGGGTATGACTTTACAGTCCTTATATATTAAACGATCACTCGTTCTAGCAAAGACAAAATCTATTTGGCTATTCTTCTAATCACTCTTAAATGTGATAAGGTGCTCATCTCTCTTTCTAAAACATGTATTTAGAAGAACCAAATCATATGCCATAGCAAAATCTAAAATTATCTTAGACTCCCGTTTTCACCCCTGAAACTTTAGATCGGTTACCATTAGTCTATATTGGGTAGCAATACTCTCTCCGGGTATGACTTTACAGTCCTTACATATTAAACGATCACTCGTTCTAGCAAAGACAAAATCTATTTGGTTATTCTTCTTACCACTCTTAAATGTGATAAGGTGCTCATCTCTCTTTCTGAAACATGTATTTAGAATAACCAAATCATATGCCATAGCAAAATCTAAAATTATCTCATCCATTGCATTCTTCTCCCCAAATTTATAACCACCATGTACTTTCTCGAAAGTCCCCCTTTTCTTCCCGACATGTCCATTCAAGTCTCTCCCAATACATATTTTTTCTTGGTTAGGTATACTTTGAACGACTTCATCCATTTTCTCCCAAAATTCGTCTCGTCTAACATTTTCTTACAGTCCAACTTAGGGAGCGTACACACTAATAACGTTAATCACCTCCCCTCCAATCACCAACTTCATAACCATCATCCTATCGCTAATTCTCCTAATATCAACAACGATATCCTTTAAATCCCTATCTACCATGATGCCCACATTATTCCTATATTTGTCCTTCTTTGTATACTATAATTTATACCCCGTACTCTCAATTTCTCTAGATCTCTCTCCAAGACTCCAACCTACGTAGTTTTCTGCAAACATAGAATATAAATCCTCCTCCTACTCATCACGTCCACCAATTCTCGAGTCTTACCCGTCATCGTTCCTATATTCCAAGTTGTCAGCCTAAGCCTATTCTCATGGACTAACTTCTTTATCCGTACTCGTCCACCATAATGCAGCAACCCTCTCTCATTTGACACCATATCCGAGCAAAAAAACACAGCGCGTCGCTTCCGGGCGACGCTCTAGCCCACCCTCTCTCATTATTCACTACATCCAGGCGGTGGAAATGTAACGAGTTGTTAGTAGGGAACGCCCTAACGTTTAATGTATTTGGATTAATGTCATAAAAGTTTTGACAAAAATTTTCGTTGGTTGTCAGCTACCTAACGCAACCCTTCTCTTTTACCTGGGCTTGAGACCGGCTGTGTGCAAAGAATAAAACATCGAACCCCACAGGCGGAGTTAACAAATATAATTTGAAATAAAAAAAATATAGGGGTAGATTTGAAAGGGCACCCAAAGTTTTGGGGCCCAAGGTGACCTCCTTGGTGGCCTAGCCCCAAAGCCCGGCCCTGGGTTTCAGAGGCATCAGAAAGCAAAATAACTCAGGGACAAACAAACGATGTTTTCTTAACCAAGATCTGATACCATGTGAGGAGATTCCAACCTAAAATCATATGGTTTAAGTTTATGAAGCCTCGCTCAACCACCACCCTTACTTGCAACCCCGTCTTACATGTGGTGGGATTAACAGACATCAGAAGGCAGAAGAAAGAAGTCAAATAACTCAAAGCCAAACAAATGAGTTTTCCAAAACCCAACTATGATATTAAAAGGTTCCAACTTAAAATCATATGGCATCAAGTAGAGCTTACATGGTGGAAGCTAACTGTAGCTTCACATAAATGAAATGTTATACAGAAAACCCCCAAAAATCAATGTATTTATACATATATATATATAGACATGCATGTGTTTCCTTAATTGTATGTGGATGCAGATATAGAATTGATGAAAATATAATCAGCCGAACCAGTTTAAGGGAACAAAAATTTAAGTATATATGTAAACACATACATCATCTATATATGTCCATACAAGATGATTATATAAATGTGAATGTCATTGTGTGCGCAACCTTTTCATTTCATGTTTGTCTTATTCGTTTCTTCTCTCGTAGGCAAGAAAAATATTACTCCAGTATTTTCCAATAATATCCGCACACTTACTAATTAAGATCACTCAAATTTTCTATAATCTGATGTGATTAAAAGCCTTATAGGTATCAATGCATATTGCGTGTCCTTTCCGATGTGATCTTTGAGACCCATTCACATGGTAACTATTCATGAAACTTGAGGTCTACGAGGACACTCCATGGATCGACCCAACCCGCTCCATAATCAAACAGCTCACAAGCGATCAAAGAGCATAGAAATGGTGAAAATTCAGGGGGGGAAGAGAGCTAGACCTGTAACGAGAATCGAAAGGGGAGAGAATGAAGAAGCGAAGCTTGGGTTTGCGATTGGCATGGGCACCGAGGGAGGGCAAGATGCCACTGGAGAGATTGAACGAGCTTTGATCGTCTCTGGAGAAATTCCCAATCTCGCTCTGCAAATCTCTCTCTAAGCACATTGTTCCTTTCCATGAAACCTCCTTCACCTTCTCCCTCTTCTTCTTCTTCATCATCCCTCTCTCTCTGCCTCTGTTTGAAAGGTATCTACGGGATCATCATGATGGAGATATCCCTGGGCGCATGGAGAAAGACGAAATCCTTCGCCTTTTCCTCTCTCTCTCTCGTTAAGCGGTTGAGAGTCCAAAAAGTTGTCGCCATGCCGAGACACGTGTAAAACACCAGTCATAATCTAGGGGTGGACAGGTGGTTTGGCAAAAATCATGGACCATAATAGGGATAATTAAACTTTATCCCTACACTTATCCTCGTGTGGTTTGAAAATCGTCACTTACTTTACGCTTATGGTTAGATTTTCAAACTACTTATCTCCCTGATATAGGGGGTGAGTGCAACAAATATCTGATTACAAGAAAGTAAGTGGCGATTTTCAAACCACATGAGAGTAAAGTGCAAATTGGTTAAACCACAGAGGAATAAAGTGCTATTAACCCTTATACAGATTAGAGTAATTTGAAACGTAAACCGCTCAATAATGTACAAGTTCAGGTGGGTTGAACTATGCGATTGACTAGTTTAAATCTTTGACTGATACATACTGAAGGGTTGGATCTATTTTCGAGTTGAGATAATAAGAACCGCAGGCTGTCTAAATATTTTCGAATTGGACCTTCAAATATAATAAATATTGCTAAAAAAAATCGTTACACTAATAAAATTTGAAAAAATTGCCTCAAAATTACATGAATACAAAAACAAGAAAAAAAAAATTACAATATAATTTGTAAACTATTATCACACACAAAAAATAAAACAGTTAGAAACGTAAATAATAAAAATTAAACTTGCAAATTTAGTAGGTGAACAATGGGCGGATTGAGTCAAAACTGTAGACTAAATCAATACTACGTGGATTGAACTAGTTTGAACCATGAACCGCCCGATAATGCGCGTGTTACTATTGGCAGTTTGTGTTTCGATGCGGATGTTGCGATTTGGACGGGTTTGGCGGGTTGGGCCAACCCACTCACAGCCCTTCATATCCAACAAGGCCCATTCTGAACCAAAATCCGACTTTGCAAACTCAGGCCAGCCCATGAACGGCCCAGAAAGTATTCAGCTTCGTTCATCGTCAACAGCGAGAGCGAGAGAGAGAGAGAGAGGGGATGGCTTCATCATTCGTGCGATGGCTTGTGGATCCAAAGAAGAACTACCTGGCAGCCATGCACAAGAAATCCCTCACCGATCGCCTCCGTAGATACGGTTAGTACAATGTAATTGATTCAAATTCTTTCGATTTGAATGTGAAAAAAATGACCTAATTGTTACAGTAGCTTCTTCCGATCACCGAGATCAGTCTAAATCTTTCTCTGTGTGTGTGTTAAAGGTGTGCGATATGACGATTTACACGATCCGATGTACGATGTGGACGTGAAGGAAGCGCTGAATCGGCTGCCGCCGGCGATCGTGGATGCCCGGAACCAGCGGCTCAAGCGCGCCATGGACCTCTCCATGAAGCATGAGTACCTTCCGGAAAAGCTCCAGGCAATGCAGACACCATTTAGGAACTATCTTCAGGATATGTTGACGCTTGTAAGTGCTTATTGCATTCAAATTTGATTGCTTACCAGAACCTGCACTTGTGTGTCAAAATGGAATTTGAAAATGTTTTTTTTTACGAATAAGATGTGTCCGGGCCAATTTATGCGCATCCTGATTAATGCTATCTCGAACGATCTTAAAGGCATACTCTCTCACGTCGACCTAGTGCATTCAGGATTTAATTTCTGGATTGATCTCGAGAGAGGATTCTCCTGATTGACAAAGAAATAGGGCACCTCTCTTAACCAACTGGACTAACACATTTTGGGATAAAATAATTTTATGAAACTTTCAGATGGAAAATTTGTACCTCAATATTTCACACCTGCACTTCCCCGTCAATTGAATTGAATTAAATTAAATTAAATTTTAAATTCGTGTTTAATTAGTCTATTTTTTATCATGTATCATTTTTTTTACTTATAAATTAAAAAAAAAAATCAGTATAGTGAATCCCTAGGGTGTTTATGTCTATATATATATATATATGTATGTATGTATGAATTTATAACATCTATTATTTCTACTATATATTCGTTAGATTCATACCCCATATCGATTGCTTGAGAAATCTCATAACTACTTGTTTTGCCTCTGAATTATTCTAACATGGTATTAGAGGTATCAGAGACATGATTATGGTAATTCGTCTTTCATTGCAGAAGAAATATTAAGTTGGAATCTCTTAACATATATTAAGGGTGTATATATGAAGGAGAGAACTATTAATGTTACGGACTCTCCGTTTCTCCTTTATAACTTCTTTTACGCACAAGGTACTTGCCTTTCGTTACTAAACACCCTAAGGAAGTGTTTGGTCGTATGAAATTGGAGTCTCGAAATCGAAATTGAAAATGAACACATGTAAAAATCTAAAAATTTAATTCCATTCTTCCGAAGTCAAACACAACGTGAAAGGATATATATATGTGGGTGTCTCTATATTCTCGTGTCTGAAGCCACGGATTAAGGAAAGAGAGAGATTTATGACTTGGAGAACACAGAGAAACGGGTAAGAAATCAAGGGAAAGAATGACAAAGAGAGAGAGAGAATGAGGAATGAGTAAGTTGCTGGATAAAAATTGAGATGTTTTATTATATAGATGTAAGAGACAACAAAAATCTTCCCGCTGTAAATTCTAATTTTTTGAAATGGAATGAAATGACAATAAGATTGAAATTACTGTTGTACTGAAATGGAAGATCATTATCATTCCTATATTTGGTGATAAAAAAAAGATTAGGCTATTGGAGTGACCATTTCCATTACAATGTTTTATTAGTATTGAGAATAAATCAAGAAATTATGTATATACACAATAAAGTCTTTATTTGAAAAACATAATATTTGTTTTTGAAATATTGAATATTCGAACATAAACCAGATAAAGTTCCAGATAAGAGATGAATATAGATACTATCTTAACATACAAACTTACAACATAAGTTGACAAGTCCACAGTTCAAAAGAAACCGTATAGATACTAATGGAAGAGAAAAACAAAAACCTAGAGTACCTTTAGAACTTGAACCGATCTTTGAGCTGATAGAGATAACAAAAAGTCGCTAAATCTACTATCAACCAAGATGTTGCAAACGAACTAAGATCCGGTGACATCAAAATCCAAAATGGAAGTCGGTAGTAGTGAAAATCGACAGTGGTTGAAGCTCTGTTATCGATGGGGGGAGTCGACAACAGTGGCTCAAAGTTTGTCTATAGAGACGTAGAAGTAGAGGGATATCTCGTGTTTGGTCGTGTTTTTTGACCGACGATAAAATAAAATTTAATTTCATATAATTAGGATTAACTAATACCAAATTTACCGTTTTCCATTTACATTTTGCAGGTAAAGAGGGAGAGAGCAGAGCGTGAAGCTTTGGGAGCATTGCCCCTCTATCAGCGCACACTTCCTTGATCTCTCACACCTTTCCATTCAAAGGGAAATCGACAATAAAAAGACTATTTCTATATATTTCAATTTTTGGGCAACTACTTTAATTTTTATTTTGAAGTTTGATCATTATTTTACTTTGATCTCGAGAGTTGCGATTTGAACGCATAATAATTCCATTACAATTTTGGACGACAGATGGTCAATTGCGGTGCTACCCAATTATTTTATATGTGTGTGTGCACGCGCGCACACAATTATATATATTAAGGTTAATGGCATTTTATCTCCTAATTTAATCAAATTGTATTTTATATTCTTATAGTATTTTCGTCACTATTTACATCCCAGTGGTTCAGACTTACATGCAATAATTAAATAATTAACATAATTTTATAAAATGATTAATTTACCCTAACCCTCGACTCAATTCAGGTGTATAAATAATTTTTTAATTGTGATTTTTTTTAAGTTTGATCATTAATTTTAACAGAAAATATAATTGTTACACATTAATTTGAACCATAAAGGGTAAGTGTTTATAAAAATACCATAAAGGTGTAGAATGCAATTCAATCAAATCACATGGTGCAACATATAATTAATCTTATATACTATGTTGTATATTGTAAGTATTTGGGTGGGAAAGAGAATGGACGGTAAGGCGAAAGACTGAAATTGTTCATAAAACCTCTAAAAATCAATCAGATGCATAGTAGGTGAATAAGAAATAAGGTGTTATATGTTCAAATTGAAACCACACGAACTAAAGTGATATTTTTGTCAAACTTTAGGGTAAAAAGTGTCAAAAAAAATCTATTTCTCTATAGAAATAGTGTTTGGTAACATGAATATGAATGCTCTATTGTTAGGTAACCATAGCATATCTAATCCCTATAATCTGGTCCCCATACCCTCTGGTAAAGTGAAGGGGTGTCTGTTTGGGAGGGGGGGGGGGGGGGGGGGGGGGTTGAAGTGTAATTTATGTAGTATTGGACATTCCATGTGATGACATGAGCCCTTGCTTTTATTGTGAAGGCCTATTTCCACCACCATATTGTCTCCTAATTGTTTGTAATACATATATACATTGATGTAGAAAACTTAGATCGTTGATTTTGTTAGATTCTTGTTTCACGTCGAAACGCAGTAAAATCTAAATCACTATATAAATCAAAGAAACAGTTTCACTTAGTATCATATGATTTTAAGTTAGAATCTCCTAATATGGTATTGGAGCCAAAATTATGAATCTTTTATTTTTCCGTAATCAAATCATCCGTGCAGATCGAGAATTGCACATTTTTCATCATTCTCTCGTAATCAAATCATTCATACAAATCAAGAATTACATTTAAGAACGTTTGTAAGATTCATATATCATGTTGATCACTTGAATACTCAAACTTTTATATAAATCAAAAGAATTACTCTACTTAACACCGTGTAATTTTATGTCGAAACCTCTGAACATATTTAACGCTTAGATTTTTATTTTATTTTTTTCTTTTTTTTTTTTGTATTTTTTATGTATTTTTCTCAATTTTGTTTTCCTTTTTTACTTGGGCATAAAGTTAGAGTCTAGATATAAGTTGGTCATTATAAACAATTTGCTATTAACTAACAAGGTAGAGCTCAATTGGGTTCGAATCTGCGGAAAAATACTTGTTGGGAGGGATAGTCACGTATCCCGAACAAATAGTCTTTCACCCTCTGTCGGTAGGGAGACACTTATGGGTATATCTAAAAAAAAAAAAAAAAAAATTACTATTCATTCCATAATGATAAGGGAAAATTATAAAAATATCTTTTAATAGTTTGTACACATTGTTTTGTTTTTTTGTTTTTTTTTTTTTTTTTTTTTAATATCAACTAAATTGAATCTTTGAAGTCAATATTAACCAATATTGAATTTGTATTTGATATAGATAATGTTAACTAAAAAATTTAAAAGATTTTTTTTAAATCAACGCTGTCACCACCATGATTGATAATTATTTTTTTAAAAACTAATTATTTAAATTAAAATTTGTGTTTTAAGACACAGACTAATCCAAATTATTGAGGCTCTATCGATTCAAACAGTAAATAATTCCAAAACATTTATTTTGGGGGGTGAAAAATAGAAAACTTTATTTAAAGACTATCTATATAATAAGTTAGGATAAGAATTAAATAAAACTAACTCTATCCTCAGAATTATTATTATTATTTGGTTTTACGGGAAGATGTTGTCCGGATCAATTTAGACGCACCTCGACTAATCACCTCTTTGGACGATTTTAAGAACGCACTCCCCTACGTTGGTCTGGTATATTCAGGATTAAATTCAAGATTTAATATTTGAAGTGTTTTCCAGGAGAGTCGAATCCTGATTGACAAGGAAAAATAATATATCCTCTTGCTAAGCGGACTACTAATATAAGTGTCTTATTCAAGGGTAAACTAGTGTGTATATATAAAGAGAGTATTGGTAGTTAAGATGTCTATTTCCGACATTAAAAGGGATTGTCAGGCTGGATTTGCAAAGACATTAAATTCCACAATCTTTATCTTATGAAGATTATTCATCTCCTATCCAGTACTAATTTCCTTGATTCGACTATAGAGTAATTATAAAAAATTATATATAAGCAATATAACAATATATTTTAAATCTTCTAACTATCGACACATTTCTTAATAGTACTCTTGTAACAGATGATGGTTCACCCCGTCGGCAGCATTGGTGGTGACGGCATCAGTGGTGGTGGTGAGGGAAGAAGGTGGTGGAAAGAGAAGGATTCGGTGAAGAGAGAGAGAGGGGTTCAGTGACATGAAGAAAGAGGAAGAAAAAAGGAAAAAATATAGAAAAATATTATTTGCCCACTAATTCGGTCAATTTTTATGAAATTTCTAATAAAAATGCATTTAAAACTATGTTCATACGTGGAGGGTTTAAAATGAAACACATAAACTTATGAGAACTATTTAGAAATTTATCAATAATTAGAAGGTTTAAAATGTATTTTGCCCCAAGAATATGAAGATATATTATTTTTTTTAAATTTAATTTAATTTTTGAAAAAAAATAAAAAAATAAACCGTTCATTAAATTAAAATTTTAATCTATACTATTCACGTGCTACAATAATTTTTATCATATATAATACAACAACTAAGTTCTTGTCCCACTTATGAAGAGTCGATTACATGAATCCATTTACGCCATAGAGATCGATCAAAGGTCATCCTCTCCGTCAGGTTTAATGTCGCCAAATCATTTCTAATAGTCTCGTCTCACGTCTTTTTAGGTTTATTTCTCCTTCTAATAGTCCTCTGAACTTGAACTAAATCACATTTTCTCACTGGTGCTTCTATGAGTCTTCTATGCACATATCCAAACCATCGTAAACGATTATCTCTTCAATGGGTGTTATTTCTAAATTCTCTTTAATAATTTCATTCTTAATTTTATCCATTCTCGTCTTTCCACTCATCCACCATAATACCCTCATTTCTGTCTTATAATATATGATAATTTTTAAATTTTTTATAATAATTTTAAGATTTATTAAAAAAAAAAAAAAGTTAAGTTGCATAAATTGTATAAATAAATTTTAATTTTAGAGTTAAAGTAAGGATGAATAATTAAGACGGAAGGAGGAAGAGACAAAGGCTGCAATTAAGGAGGGGCACGTGGGGAGTAAGTCGGCGCGGCCATGTGTGATTGTGGCTCAACCACGATGCATATCATTGTGTCCGTTCAACCGTCTCTTTTTCAAACATTTTATTCCCGCTTTAAAATTTTTGGAATTAATATACAGAAACGTTTTTAGTAAAATACGTTTTTTCCTCAAAATTTTAAAAATAATTTAGGAGTTCTTCAAAATTTAAGAAACAAAAAAATTGTTAATTCATTTTCACTTCGATAAAATATTGAAAATAAAAATGTTATAACCAAACTTGTTTCTTATTTCTATTTTCATAAATCAAAAAGAAATAATTTCAGACAATGGTCGTCACTAAACGTGTTTTAAGTCCCGTAATATTTCAGAACAGAAACAGAATTTCCTTCTTAGAAGTAAAAACAAAAAAACGAAACACTAACCACACACACACTCAGAGTCTTGAGCGATAAATATTTTAGGAAATATAAAGAGGAACACAAATAATTATTGAAATACACGGATGGCAGTACTGTGGGTAATCCAAGAAAAGGAGGGATCGGAAGTCTCATCATACATGTTCATAGAATGTGGAAAAATGATTTTTTTCGGTCTTCTCGATTCATGTACCGCCTTGGAGGCAGAAATCAGGAGTATACACGTAAAAATGTGTTTAGCAATTACTAGGGTTATCCTAAGAATTGTGGTGGAATCTGATTCGGAAGAAACAATAAACCTGATCAAAGGAGAGTGTTCCCAAAAGCCATGTCTACAGAAGAGAGATCGCGGAGTGCAAACAGATCATAAACACGCATGATTTCTTGATCCAAGCGACTATAAAGATAAACAATAGATGTGCGGATTACTTAATCAGGATGAAAACGCACAATAAAACAAAAATACATTTTTTTGAGGAACCCCAGAAAGATTGGAAAGACTTCTCGTAGCCGATACGAAGAATCGAAGTGAATGTTTCTCTTTTTTCTACCAAAAAAAAAAAAGTAAAATAAGGGCAAAGGAGTACTTTAAGAGGGGGGCAAAAACAGAGGGACTGGGCCAAATAGTGTCAGGACAGAGGACAAAGGTTTATCAACCACATGCAGTAGAGGCTGAGGTTTAATGTCGTCCCACTTCCCCATTTACAGCCCAGAAACAAGCCATGATCTTGGCTTGGGTATTCCTTAGTCTTCGGATTAGGTCAGCAGGATTTTTCATGTCCCACATATCCATGTGAAATGTTTTTTTTTTTTTTTTTAATTAATTTATTTATGAATAGTTATTGATTTTTGTAGGGTCGTCTTGTCTTCGGTTTCTCTCCTAACTCCAAAATCTAACTAAAAAGTGAAATTTTTTCTCACATATATAATCTAGCAACCAATCTCTTCGATATTCAGTTTAAGATAAACCCAACAATCTCCCACCTCACACGTCGGGATTTTGGTCGGCTAACCCAAGATTTGTTTATCTCTTTGTGACTATTTGGCCAAAGTTGTTATAACATAGATTCTGATACCAATGTAATGTAATCATAAATCTCTCAATTAACCCTGAAAACTTGTTAAAGAGATGAAATTTTTCCTCACACTTATAAATTGAACACCAACCATTTCCAGATTCGATGTGAGATAAACCTAATACTTGTAATAAGAAATATAAATATTTAAATTAGTTTATTAATTATTATTTTTTCATGTATTTGAAATGATACCTTCAAAAGGCAACAAAGGCCTGATTTGATCATTTTTTTTTGGTGTTTTAAAAAAAAAAAAATTGAAAAAAAAATATATTTATTTGAAAATAAAAAATTAATAACGCGTTTAGTAGTGGAGATAGAATATCTTAATATTATCCTCATAAATAATTTTTTAAATAAAAAAAAATTGTAATGTGAAATAAATGCTATTTTTTAAAATTAAATACTTTTAAACTTTAAGTAAAAATTACTTAAAAACGTTATCAAATGGTGAGAAAGTTAAATTAATTGTATGTTTCTCAAAATATAATGCGTAAATTTAATTAAACCATAGGTAATAAAAAATAGAGGTTTTTGCAATTTGTACCTTAAAATTTAAAAAAAAAAAAACACTTTAGTTTCACGATTTTCAATTTGAACGAATTAATCTGAAAATATTTAAAAATCGTGTCAAGTCAATCCAAATCAATAACTTTGTTATTTTTTATGATGAAAATCAAGTATATATAAATTACTGAATCACCCACGTAAATAAATTATATTATAAAAACTGATGAAAAGACTGACTTGACACTATTTAGTTAATTCAACGTCAAATTGAAAGAATGAAAGCTAAAATGGGATTTCTGACAAATTTAAAAGTACAAAGTACAAAAAGCTCATAAAAATATATATAAATAAATGGGATAGTTGATGATTAGTCTCAAATATCGGATGTAATCTTTTATTAGTTCTATTTAAAATATAAATTTTGACTTAGTTCCTTAAATTAGGAGTGAAAGAAAAACCCGTGGACCAGCCCCGGCCGACCTGCCTCAGTTTCGGTCAGAATTCAGAGAGGTTTTTTCGTTTTCCACCCGACCCGACCTATCACCTATTTCCAATTAGATATCCAATGCTCATACCCGAGAGACCTGAACCCGCCCGACCTCTTTTCCTTCTTTAAGGAATTTACACTTTTACCCCCATTAACCTAGCATATTACTAAAATATCCTACCTATATATATTGAGATTAGGGTTTTCCTCCGTCATGTCCATCCGCCGCCTAGATCATTTCATACCCTCTCTCTCTAATCTCTCGATCTCTCTCTCTAGCCTCTCGATTTCTCGATCTCTTAGGTGGCGTTTGGTTCGTGTTCCCACCTTTCTCAACCCATTTGGGATGGGTTGGGTTGGGTTGAGTTGAGAATTTTGTTTCCTTTTGAAAACAGAATTGCGTTTGATAATGACAATTTTTGTTTTGCGCTGAGAACAGAATTGTGTTTGGTAACGATTTTATCCTAAAACTATTTTTTTTTTTAGATTTTTTTTTTTGTTTTGGCGGCGGCGGAGGTGGACGCCGGCGGCGCAGACGGTCGCTGGAGGTGGCCGACGGCAGCGGAAGGTCGACAGACGGTGGCTAGCGGCAGCGGGTGATAGTGGTCAGCCGGCAGATGAAGACAGAAGTTGAGAATTTTGAGTTGAGTTTTTTTAGCATAAAAAAAAATAATTTTTTTTTGTTTTTGATTTCTTTAGGATTTTGAGAATCAATTCTTATTTTTTGGGTTGGGTTGAGTTGGATTGGAATGGAAACACTAACCAAACGGGCTCTTAATCTCTCTGATGGAAGATCTCGTCATCATTCGTTGTCGGTGTTCGTGTTCATCTCTCAGTCTGAAAGACGTTGACGTTATTCATGTTCATCTCCTGCTTGTCACTATTCACCGTCGTTGTAGCCTTTCGCTGTCATCATAGCGTCGTCGTCTGTCAGATATGTGTTAGAATCTTTAGATTTGTTTCAAAATTTCAATAATTTGTTTAGATCTTATTCATACAATTGTTTCATTTATGTTTAGACTTGTTTGTTGAATCTTTACAAATCTATTCTTCCTTCCTCACACTCGTCTCCTTCTCTGGCCAAAACCCTTGTTTTCTCCCGTCCAAAAACGTCCGCACCCAAACCCGCTCGAATGGTCGGATGTTTCGGATCGGGACTGGTCGAATTTTGACCCCTAAAAAACATTCGGGTCGGCCCCCCAAACCCCTCCATCCTGACTGATCCGACCGATTTTCTCCCCTACTTTAAATTAATTTTTTAATGCGTATGTGTCTCGAATTGTGCTCACGCCTGTGTAATATTAGTTACAAATTCAAACTTACATATAACTATATTAGATATATTTGTGTAATATTTGTTACATCTAACAAATAATTTACACATAAGTTAGACCCATATAACTGCAAGAGTGTAGTGCGTGTATTAAGTTTTTTGTTTTTTTTTTTATGCACATAACTAATACAAGTTATAATTGCGTATGAGATAAAAATAAAATACTTTTCACGTAAAGACACTAAATAAATTTCTAAAACTCGGATAATTATAAAATATGATAATTGAAGAGAATAGGAACAAAATAGGATTGTGTGCTTGTCATCTCTCATTTTCATTAACTTGTGACATCTGTCAAAATGCATGTGGAGAAAAATATTATAAAAATACATAGAAAAAGGATGAAAACTAAGATTTGTCATTTGTCACATGCCAAGCAGTCAACTAAGTTCATTATTTGGTAAATTTAATTTTTTTTTTTATGAATTTAATTTATTTAGTAAATTAAGACGGAAAAATATTTTAACGATTTAGATTTACATTTGAAAAATAAATAGTTAAGATTGAACGAATTCTCAACCCTTTAAATTCAAATTTTTCTATCCTACTTAATTTACTCAACTCATTTAATGACTTTATTATACATTGTATAAGTTTTATATATGTACTTTATTAACTATTTTTTTATTATTTATTATTTTTCATAATTATAATTTAAAAATCGATATAGTGACAAGGTGAATCACTAGTCTATTAAAAAATAGAACGAAAAAAATATTTTAATGGTCCAAATTTAAATTTAAAAGATAAATAATTTAGATTGAATTTGTGCAATCTCTCGCCCATTAACTTAAAATTTCTCTACACCACTCAATGATTTAGATGAAGAAATAAAATATTTGGAGGGGAGAAATTATCGCTTAAAAATTTTACACTTCCACTTTCAAAACGGTCGAATATAATTATATCTTGTATCTTTCAAGTTTAATATATGTATTTTATTAATTATTATTTATAAATTTAAAAATTGATATAATACTTTTAGACACGAAAAATCCCGAGTTTATTTAATTAGTGTTTGTTAAATTGATGACAACATGTCAACATTGTAGTGTGGTTGATTGAGGTACAAGGAAAATGAAGCTTTGCCCCCAAATTACATGTTTGTTTAACACCCAAATCTAAATTATTCCACCATTAAAAAATCATAAATCCAAAAATTGTAGGGCCAATGAGGAACTTAATGTTGAGTTGTTCATCCCCCCATAACCCAAAATAACATCATTTAAAATAAAATGATCCCTAATAAGATTATAAAAGAAGTAATATTAATATAATCTATAATTGATGTCGATAATTAATTCAATTTAAAAAACACATATCATATTTTTAGTAAGGATAGACGTAGATCCTGTTTGTTTAGTGTTTTGGCTGCTTGATTTTTGTTCTTATTTCAAGAATTTTGGAATTAATGTAAAAAAATGTATTTGATAAACAGGTTTCTGTTCTCAAATATTTTTAAAATTTTGGGAGTAATTATGGAATTCCTTAAAGAATTTGAGAAACAAACAAAAAAAGAAATCTAAATTCCTATTCACTCCCACAAAATAATTTTTAATTTATTTCATATGGATAAATGATGAGAACCACCACCACGTCGTCCCCCACCACCCAAATCGGACACCAGTACCGCACATCTTCATTTTTTGATTTCATCTCCGCTCTCCCTCTATATCTATCTCTTACACACACACACATAAAAAAAAAAAAAAATACGATCCAAGTTTAGTTGCAACCAAATGCATTTTTTCGTTTTGGTTTTGAGAAATTGTAAAAAAACATTTTAAAACTAATTATCGTTAACAAACACGATTTTATTCTCAGAATACTCCAAAATGAAAACAAAATTCTCATCCTATTTTATTAGGAGTAAAAATAGAAATAGAAAAACAAAAACGTCAATCAGACGCTATCTTAGAGACGGCTTGGGACTAGTTGAAGTAATTAGTCGGTCAACTCAAATCTCCAATAATCCAACTTAATTTATGAATATTTTTTAAATTTATTTTTAAAAAAAAAATCCTTGAAATAAAATTAAAAAAAAAATAGTTCTCAAAGTGGAATTCCTATATGCCCTAATTGTTATTAATGCAATTTTTTCTCTAAACAAAGAAAAATTATATTTATCGATGTAACAAAATTTAGATAATTTGGTTAAGATTTATTAATTGGATAATAAAAATTTTGATGGAAACATCTCCCGAAGTTACACATTACCCATTTTCAAAACAGTTAAAATAAATTATATTTTGTATCCGTTCAGTTTTATATCTGTATTTAACTAGTCAATTGTTTTATTATTTATTATAAATTAGAATTTATTCACTTGAGACAAGAGAAAACATGGGATCTTAACTTTTAATTATTTAGATTCCTTACAAAGGTATTACACAAAGGCATATTGAACATTATCCTTCTTAAAGCACATGGTCTGTTTTGTCATGATCTTAAATAATTTTTTTAATTCAATTATTTAATTGATAATTATCTTATTTTTGGATGATTATTTTGAATTGTTTCAATTAAACCCCAAATTTTATTTTTTTATTTTTACTATTTTTTTTTGGATTTTTCGATCGATAGTCCTCTATTTTGGAATTTTTTATTTTTTATTCTATTTATATTACTAATTTACTAATTTATGTTAATTTCAATTATTTAATTTAGTTAATATTAATTGAAATTTAAAAAATTATTTTAATGTTTGAAAACTAAAAAAAAAAAAAACTAAATTCAAGGACGAAATGAGTATCCAATCCAAAAGGACGAAAATACCCTCTAAAAATTCTGACATCAGGACATCAATTGCCTAGTGAATTGTACCTATTAAGGGAGGAAAAACCATGTGATTCCTAACAGCTCTTTTTGTCACCACCCTCCCACCAAAAGCATTTCCAAATTTGGAACTCGAATATTATAACTAACAAATAAAAAAAGACGAAAAGATTAGTCCGATCGGTAAAAAAAGATATTTTCTTATCATGTCAATCAAGATTTGATTTTCTTGATAGCAATAGTAATTGAACTCAATCTAATAGATAACTTGTACCAAACCGAATTAAATGATTCAGTTTTAAAATCGGTAAAATAGTTTTAGTTTCGCTTTTGGATTTGGAATTGAAAACCAAGATGGTTTTGGATTTAGTATTGGTTTGGGGATAATAGCCGCGGAACCATTATTATATATACACACATACTATCCCAATTTTATCCCAAGCTTTGTGGCCTAATTAGGACTGACAAAACGGGTATTTACATGATGACACGACATGAGATCGACACGAAATTATCAGGTCTGAGTTTTGCTTATCAGGTATCGGGTCGTTATCGTGTCAGACCCGATAGTACGATAAGAAATAGTGCAGATTATCAAGTTGACCCGATAAACCGATAGAGTACACGATAAGACACGATAATAATTTCATGTATTCAGGTTACACGATAACCTGATACCTAATAGGTTACTCGTTAATTTAATAAATTATTTTTATACCTCCAAATTATCCAATATTATAATTTTTTTTTTTGTAAATAAATTTTGTTAACATAATGTCAACTTAACAGGTCGTTAACGCGTAATAGGTAGATTAACGTGTAATGAAAATCTATCAGATAATCTTATCGTGTCGTGTTTACCTAATATGTTTCGTGTTTTCGTGTGACACGAAAAATTATCGTGTCATGTCATGTTAACACGATAATTTTTGTGTCGTGTTCGTGTTTAGGTAGTCTGACACGATATGTTTATCGTGTCGTGTTCATGTTTGCTCTTATCGTATTATCATGTAATGACCTGTTACACGAATTACCAGCTCAAGGCCTAATGGATATCTAGCTTATCTCTCTCGCAGAAAGTCTAGCGTTCAACCCCCTCCCAAACATATATAACAAAAAAAAAAACATATTATCCCAACTTTTTTATTTATTTGTGCTTTTACCTCTACTACATATATATCATTATTCTATTTATTTACACTTTTATCTTTAATTTTTGGTTTTTGGCTTGTTTGTTTGTTTTTTTATCACATGTGAAATTTATGTGTTATACTTTAATTATGTTTGAGATATTTATTCCAACAATTAATGGTTTTGTGATTCAATTTTAATTTTATTTGAAATTAATGTTTATATTTTAATTATATTTTTGTTTACAATTTTACGAACTTGCATTATTAGACAAAATCAATAAATATATAAAAAAAAAAAACATTAACGGATTTGTAGTTTTGCAGTTTTTGTTTTATATAAAATTAAATAGTTCACTTAAAAAAAAAAAACCGACAATTTATAGCCCGGTTTTTTGATATTATACCTCATAACTATGATTTTGGTTTCTAAAAAATAGCCCCAAAACTTAACCGTTGTTCTAAAAGACTCAAATTCTAAATGCACCATATCGATATGGAGAAATGCGCTATTAAAATCATCGGAGATTATATACCTCATAATCAATAAAAAGAAAAAGGTAAAAGGGCAATCTCGTCATTAATTAAGTCACCCATGTGAAACTACAGTCATCAAGACAAAAAGGACCAAAACACAATTACACCAAAAATACAAGGGCATTTGTGAAAGTTAGCCTGCATAAAAGGACCTGCAAACACCCCGCCATTCATATCCAACACTTTTCTCTCTCTTCTTTCTCTCTCTAAGATGAACAAGTTTTCAAAAATGGAAGCTCTCAGTATAATCCTGGTGATTTTATTCACCACCACCCACATCTCTTTGGCCTTCACAGATGGTAAGGTTTTTTATATAGTTTAATTATGTCTTTAAATGCATATTAATTTTTGTAGGGTAGTCTAAGCGCGCTCTCAATCCCAAAAGTTAGCTTAATTGAATTTTTTTCAGCTGTTTTTTTACATTATGTAAAATAAACCCAACAATCTCTTCTTCAAATATCGATTTTTTTATCGGTTAAACCTCAATTTTGTCTCTCCATTTGTGATGGTTGGGCGAAATAACCTGAATTGTCGATCAGTCTATCCATTTGTGATTATTAGGCGAAATAATTTGAATTGTGTGGTTTTGGGTCTCTCTCAACTCAAAAAAAAAATAGCTAATACGATGAGATTTTTTGTCATACTTATAATTTGACAATCAGTCTCTTCTACATCTGACGGGATAAATTCAACATAGGTGGCCTTAAGTCACCTTCAACCCAACAAGTTTCTCCATTTGTGATTATTAGGTGAAATAATTTGAATTGTAATAACAGTAGGGTGGTCTTGGGTATCTTTTAACTCAAAAAAAAAAAAAAATAGCTAATACGATAAGATTTTTGGTCATACTTATAATTTGATTATCAGTCCCTTCCACATCTAACAGGATAAACTCAACATGGGGTGGTCTTGAGTTACGCTCAACCCGACCAGTTTCTCCATTTATAGTTATTGGGGAAAATAACCATAACTCTGATAACAATATAAGGTGGTCTTGAGTCTTTCTCAACTCCAAAATAATATCTAATAAGATAAGATTTTTGTTTATATTTATAATTTGACCACCAGTCCCGTCCATGTCCGACGTGATAAACCCAATAATTTCTTTAGTTTAGAATCACAGTGGATTAATTATGTGATTAATTCTTAATTTACTCCACAAATTAAGAATGTATCTATTTATGTATATTAATTTTGTCTTTATATTTTTATCAGATTTTTAAATTAAATAAAATAAAAATATAATGCAAAAAACGTACCCGAAATTTGATTCCGGAATTGCCCTCGGATTGCAGGATTATTACGAAACGGGAATTTCGAGAACGCGCCGCGGCCGTCGGACTTGAAAGGCACGGTGGTGCTGAGGCCCAACGCGGTACCGGAGTGGGAAATCTCCGGCTTCGTGGAGTACATAAAGGCCGGTCAGAAGCAGGGCGACATGTTGCTGGTGGTGCCGGAGGGAGCCGCCGCGATCCGGCTGGGGAACGAGGCGTCGATCAAGCAGAGGGTGAACGTGACGAGAGGGATGTACTACTCCATCACGTTCAGCGCCGCCCGGACCTGCGCGCAGGAGGAGCGGGTGAACGTTTCGGTGGCGCCGGACTTCGGCGTGCTTCCGATTCAGACGGTGTACAGTAGCAGCGGATGGGATTCGTACGCCTGGGCGTTTCAGGCCGATTTTCCGGTGGCCGACATACTCATTCATAATCCCGGCGAGGAGGAGGATCCGGCGTGTGGACCACTGATAGATTCGATTGCAATTAAGGCTCTGTATCCTCCCAGAGCAACAAACAGTAAGTTCTTTGACATTGATGGCACAAATTAAATAAAGGCGCAGCCGGTACTACAAAGAAAAAGGTAGCCCGGTACCGCATAAAAGTCACTATAAAAAAAATTACAATAACTTTATATAACACAATAATTTTGAATTTTTGATAAAATTATCAAAAATTATTATACCGTAAGTATTATATGAATATTGAATTGCAAAATTTAGATTCGGAGAAAAAAAAAAACTCTATTTTTAATTTATAAGTACAAAAAATAATAAATAAATAAAATATTCAATTAAAAAAAAGAAAAAATTTAGGGTATTTTTTCATGGAACCAAAATTTTGCAATCCATAATTTTTTAAAAAATTTAATAATTTTGTCAAAAATTTAAAATTAGTACAACATATGAAAATCATTCTAATCTTTTACATAAAAAAATTATAATATTTTTCATGTAATTCAATAAATTTAAATTTTGAAAAAAATAATTGTAATATTGATATTGAAGAGTTAATTATATTTTACATATATTTTTTTAAAATAGGTGAAATTAAATTGTTCACCTAAATTTTATATGAAATGGATAAATATATTTTTTTATTATATATTTTTTCTTTATTTAGGGGGGAAAAAAAAAAGAGAAGATATAGAATTGGAGGGAGAGAACTAGAAATTTAATTTTTTAACTATTTAAATATCGTATTTAAATAGAAAAATAAAAGATGAGGTGGGGTTTTGTTAGTGTGTATTTTATATAGAAACATATTTGGTAACTATCATTGTCTTGAAATTGTTTTTTTCAATTTATGAGAATAGAAACAAGAAACAGTTTGGTTACAACATTTGTTCTTTTTTATAAAAAAAAATATATATATATATATATGGTGGTCGGCATAGTAGTAGTAGTGACCGGCGGGGTTGTGGTGACTTTAAGGTGGAGATGAACTGCGGAATGGTAGTGGAATAGTTTTACGGGAGTAAATAAAAATAACATTTTTTTTTGTTTCTCATAAAAAATAATCTCAAATTACTCTCAAAATTTTAAGAACATAAACATATTTACTAAATGTGTTTTTGATTATTAATCTCAAAATTTTGAGAACGGAAATAAATCAGGAATAGAAATAGTGATTATAAAGATAATTATATTGAATTAAGAATGGTTCAATTTTGTTTACAGAGAACTTACTCAAAAATGGAGGATTCGAAGAAGGTCCGTACATCTTCCCCAACACGACATGGGGCACACTCGTGCCGCCGAACATCGAGGACGATCACTCTCCGATCCCGGCGTGGATGGTCGAATCCCTCAAGGCCGTCAAGTACATCGACTACGAACACTTCTCCGTCCCCCAGGGAAGACGCGCCGTCGAACTCGTCGCCGGCAAAGAGAGCGCCATAGCTCAAGTAACCCGAACAATCACCGGCAAAAAATACGAGCTCTCGTTTGCCGTCGGCGACGCCAGCAACTCCTGCGAGGGATCCATGATCGTGGAGGCGTTCGCCGGCAGGGACACGATCAAGGTGCCGTACGAATCGAAGGGAAAGGGCGGGTACAAGCGGGCGGTGCTCCGATTCGTGGCGACGTCGGAACGGACACGGATCATGTTCTTCAGCACGTTCTACACCATGAGGAGCGACGATTTTGCTTCGCTGTGTGGACCGGTGGTCGACGACGTGAAGCTCGTGAGCATTCGGAGCCCGCGCCGGCTTGCCTGAGAAATCGCCATTGATGAAGCATACACTATATACTCTATTGATTACTGAAGTGGTTTGAAATGTATTGCGATACCAAGTAGAGTTATTTTCCCGCCTTTTTCTTAAGCGAATCCACAAAATTGTAGAAATTCTATTTTTATTTATTTTTAATTATTATTATTGTTATGTAATACTCCTAGTCCTACAAGAGAGACGGTTATCTAGTGTGCTTCCTGAATAGGAGGTCGGTCTGGTGTTCAAAAGTTCGAAACCTCTCTCTCAACGTTTGTACCTAAAAAAATGAGAGAAAAAAAAAAAAGTCTATTTAAATAAAATAAAATGAAATAGTTTATAAAAAAAGGTAGTTGTATATATTTGGAGAAATTATTAGATTGAGTTCAAAATAAGTCTGATAATAAATAATTTTTCTGTAAAGATCCATGCGGACTCTTGAACCTAATAATTTTTTGAGAAAATGGGTGAAAAGTCTTTTTTTTTTTTTAAATCTAATTAGTGAAAAGTCCTTTTGTGTTATTAGGTTTTGATTTAATCCTTTAAGTTAGATTTTACTTGTGTTTTAATCCCGCATTATATGAATTGTAGGGATATTACAAAGATTGTAGGGAACCTTTTAGTGAGTACATTCGAATTTTATAGTGAATTCTGTTACATGTAACTAATGTTAGTTACAATTTTATAATTGTTATTTTTCACACATATTTGGACATTTTTAGTTACATGTGTTTATATAATATTAGTTACATGTTACAATTACATATATATATATATATATATGTATGTATAATATTTTGTGGCGTAACTGAAAAAATAGTGAATTTTGTTACATGTAACTAATATTAGTTACAATTTTATAATTGTTATTTTTCACACATATTTAGACATTTTTAGTTTATATAATATTAGTTACATATTACAGTTATATATATATATATATATATATATATATATATATATATATATATATATATATATATATATATATAATATTTTGTAACGTTATTGAAAAAATATCAAACTTTTTAGTTACCTATCAGAGACATGTAATTAAAAAATTACATATTATTAGAATATGTAACTGAAAAAAAAAAAAAAAAAAATTAGTTACATGTAACTAATACAATAATATTACACAGAAAACAGTTACATGTAATTAGCGCGTGGCTATCACGTGAGTAAGGCTTCCATCTTTTAAAATAAATTAGACTAAATCAAAAAAAAATTACCGCATGTAGGACTTTTGACCAATTAGAGCTTAAATGTAGAATCTCTCACCCATTGTCCCTAACTTTTTTGATCGCATCGACTTTAAGTTGACATACTTGTAATGCCTCCACATAATACTTTATATGTCACCCAATTTTCGCTTTCTTTGTTGGTAGTGTAGATACTAGTGATGAAGTCAAAAGCTGGCTTGTCAGAAATGGAACTTTGAGATTAAGATTTAATTAATCTTCCTAACTTTGGTTCCTGCAAAACAATACACCGCGAGTGGGTCTGTCAATATTGCATATCCAGTGTGAGAATCAGCAGTGCTTTTCTTAAATAAATTTAGCAAAGTGTTTGGTTAAGAAAAAATGTGCGTACATGATTGCTTCTGTGAGTTTCGCTCCATTCCTTGTTGAGCCCACGGATATCGCGAGATATGGAGTGATGGACAATTATCTTCGAGTTAGTAACTATTATTTCCTAAGCAGGAGGAGGCAATTACAATTGCCCTTCCTCTCGAGCAAAGACGGTGATAATGTCTCATTTCGAGGTTGGTGACCCTGCTTTGGGTGATGTGGTTGAAGCCTTCAGCTTACTTTCTCTTGTTAGGGAGGCGATTGGAGTTTGTCTACTCAAGAGCAATTGTCTTCTTGGGTTACTGGTAGGTCTTTGTGGTATCATGTGCATGGTGCATAACTAGCAGTAAGGGACACGTGGTAGGAATTCACCAATTTGGATTCCTTTTCAATAGCTAGTAATACTCAACATGGTGCTTTATGTACTAGACAATAAGATCTCGTGACATCCCTAACTCAAAGACGCAATATTCTCATCAGAATGGTCCGTTCGTCCCCTTAGTCGTTGGTGTAGATTGCAATATATAAACAGACACAAGGCACTTATCCGGAGTCTCCACCTCTTTCCAGAATATGTACTCCTCTATTAACCCGATTGCAGTATTGTCTCTAGACCAAAATTTGTTTTAATAACCTTTTGTTATACTCAATGTAATCCACTAGCATAATAATTTTTTAGACCGATACCACGTGGCCTAAAAATGCTTAAATTAAGATATTAACGGTGGTCCTCTTAGTCATATACTGAACAATCATTTCTAATATTTACTTTATGGGATTTTACATTTTCACGTTCATTTTTTTTCAACTTTTAATTTTTGAAATGTTGTTAATTAGATTGAATCCATTACACTCACATCACTTGAATGTTAAATTTATGTTTGATATCATAATTAAACGTAATTAAAAAATGAATAAAGATTAAAAAAAAAATAATAAATAATAAAAGTAACAAAAAAAAAAAAGGATTAATCGGTCGGAAGTCCTAAAAAACAGATTTAATTTTTTAAAAATCATGTCTAAGATATAAGTTTTGATTTAGTCACTTAAATTAGATTTCGCTTGAGCTTTAATCTCGCATTGCAGGAATTGTAAGGGCATTACATGAATTGTAGAGAGAACTTGATAAGTAAATTCGGTTTATAGTGAATATTAGTTACATGTAACGAATATTAATTACAATTTAATAATTGTTATATTTTTACATATATCTGTGTATTTTTTGTTACATGTACTTATGTAATATTAGTTACATGTTACAATTACATATAATATTTGTGATATTTAATAAATATTAGATATAAAAATTAGTTACATGTTATTAATTACATGTATTTTGTGTGATTTTTATCACATTTAACAAAATTTTAGACACAAATTAATTACATGTTACAAAATACAGTAATATTTGTTACATCTAACAAAAATTACTCACAAAGTTGTTACATGTAACCGCACGTCTGCAGGCGTTCGCAGTGGACTTTCGCCTTTTTAAAATAGACGGAACTAAAACACAAGTTCCTTCCGCCTATGAAACTTTTGTAAAATTAAGGGTAAAATAAGAGATCTCCCACCGAATGACCCCAAAATGGTAAAAGAATATACACATTGAACCCCCAATGTTTCATATTAAAAAAATAATTAAAAAAAATAAATTAAACCCGAACCCATCTCAATAAGAATGGGTCGGATTTCCCCGTTTAACCCGTGCAATCCCGGGTGGGTTGATGGATCTGGATCCAAACCACGTGATTATCACGTGACCTTTCCCACCTCATCTGATCAAAGACATGAAAAAAGGAAAATTTAAATCCAACGGCTGAGAGAGTCGCGTCAGTTCGAAGCAGCTTCGCCCCGTAAAACCCTCGTATATATTCCTCGCTCCGGCTAAACCCCTCTCTCTCTAGAGTACTACGAGCACACACCGCCGACGAATACATGGTGAGTTTGGAATTAGATCATGTAATTGCTGTTGTCGATCCTGATTTGATTGTAGCTGTATTGCTGAAACGAGATCCATATTTTTTTAATTGTTTTTTGAGGAATTTGTTCTTATTTTTTGTTCTTAATGTGGATGTTTTCGTTGCAGGCTTTGCCGAATCAGCAAACTGTTGATTATCCTAGTTTCAAGCTGGTCATTGTTGGTGATGGTGGCACAGGTGAACTGATTTCGTTTTATTTCATCAAAATCGCTGTCGAAAAATTGCTGAAAACGGGAGCATTTCTCTGTAATTTTGGAGTTCTAAACTAGAAAATCGTTCTATTTTTGGATTTCAATAAATGCAGGGAAAACCACATTTGTGAAGAGACACCTTACTGGTGAATTTGAGAAGAAATATGAACGTAAGTTACTTAATGTCACGATGTTCATTGATTCCTTGTTTGTTTTGTTGGATTGCGAGCAAAATCTATTGAACTAATTGTGTTTTTGAATCGATTATATAGCAACCATCGGTGTTGAAGTTCATCCTTTAGATTTCTTCACCAACTGTGGGAAGATTAGGTTTTACTGCTGGGACACAGCTGGGCAAGAGAAATTTGGTGGTCTCAGGGATGGCTATTAGTAAGTTGAAATTTTCATCTTGATTTTATGCTTTCCTTTTGAATTGATTGTCTACTTATCTTGCAATTGTATAATGCATTAACGGATGCACCTAGACCTGTATATAATATATACTGGCATATACCCTGTGCCTAAATGCACTAATTTTAATTCAACATATTAATCTTGAATGTCTATTCAAATACATTAATCACGAAAGTACATTATGTTGAGGGCTTTTTTATTTAGTTTCTTGACGAATTCTAAATCAATGATCGGAAATGTCTCAGACAAGACAATTGTCAAAAATGTCTTATTATAAAATATGTCCTGATTTATTATATAGACACGAGTCACGACTGATGAAATTTGGTCATACGAATAGAAGAACGTAAAGTGAAGCATGTTGTAGGAGATCTTTGTATCATGAAAATACATTTTTTCTAAAACGGTTTGAAATGTCTCCATTCATGCTATGGTCAATAATGTCTGAAATGTAAAATATGTCCTGATTTAATATATAGATACGACTGATGAAAATTGGTCTTTTGCAAGAACGTAAAGTGAGTAGGAAATCTTTGTATGAGTTTGTTATTTAGTTTCTCAACACAATATAAAACAATTTGAAAGTTCTCCATTCATGCCATGGTTAAAAATGTTTGAAATGTAAAATACATCCTGATTTTATTATATAGATACTACTGAAAATATCTCTAATAATCCAATGGTTAAAAATGTCTCAATTTGTCCAAATTTATTATATAGATATGACAAGAAACATAAAGTGACGCATGATGTAGGAGATCGTTATATGTTCTACGGAATCGACATTGTCAAGCGTTTGGAAATATTAGAATTTTGTCGTGTTCTTGAAGATCTTGTGCATAGTTTATTCGGGAATGATGATTTCATTAAATCAAGGTTGCATTGCTCTTAAAAGAGATAAAATTGATGCAATTTTTGGGTTTAAAACCTTGTTTAGCTAATGTTTTTTACAAAATCCTTGGATTCATAATGTGTTTTGCTAATGGACTGGACCATTCTCATTTGCAGCATCCATGGACAATGTGCCATCATCATGTTTGATGTCACTGCTAGATTAACTTACAAGAATGTTCCAACATGGCATCGTGATCTTTGCCGGTATGTCAAAAACAAAAAACATTAATTTTCATAGTGGATCATGATGACTTGTGTGAAGAATTCAATAATTTTTTTGCGTTTTTTTATTTTTTTTAAATGACAGGGTATGCGAGAATATACCGATTGTGCTTTGTGGAAACAAGGTTGATGTGAAGAATCGGCAGGTGAAGGCAAAACAAGTGACATTCCACAGGAAGAAGAATTTACAGTACTATGAGATATCGGCAAAAAGCAATTACAACTTCGAGAAGCCTTTCCTCTATCTCGCGAGGAAATTAGCTGGGTAAAAATGTTTTTTTATTTTTTACCTTTTAAACCCGTTGTGTTCGTAACACCCATTTTCGAGATGCTAATTTTCGAAAAATATTTTTTTTGGTTTTTCTTCGTAGGGATCCTAACTTGCATTTCGTGGAGTCTCCTGCCCTTGCTCCTCCTGAAGTACAGATCGATTTGGCTGCCCAGCAACAGTATGCTCTCTCTCTCCCCTCCCCTCCCTCTCTATATATGTATGTGTATGCAACTCAGCTTTTATTCAAGAGAGATTTTGAACCCTTGGGTCTGATTTTAAATCCAAGGGTCGAGATCAAAACATAAACCGTGTGCTCCCTAACTTCTAACTCCCTCCCCCCCCCCCCCCTCCCTCCTGCTTTCTCCCAAATTTAACCTGTTACTCTACACCCTACCAGATGGAGACAAATTGAAAAAAATAAAATGAATTAATAATATAAAGAAGAGAATTTTGTTCAAATAATTCAATAATCAATTAATCAAAGGTGTTTTCTATTTCAATAAAACCTCATTATATACACTTAGAATAACAAACCATAACGGTTACTTAACAAAATATGAATAAGGGGCTATTAGATCAAAATAGGATTAACGGTTACTTTAACAGTTATAATTAACTATTGCTAGAAGAGAGAAACTGATGATTTTCCGCTCCCGCCATACATAAGTTCGCAAGCGGGATGGTTGCCTTAGTTGTTCCCCCCCCCTCCCCCCCTTGTGCATTCAAGCACGGGATATATACTGGTGTGTGTGTATATAACAAATCATATTGTTGATGGTTTACTGCAGGCATGAGGCTGAGCTTGCAGCTGCTGCTAGTCAGCCACTTCCCGATGACGACGATGATACCTTTGAGTAGGATTTATTTGTGTGATTTTTCTTTGTGTTTGCTGTCCCAATTTTCAAGTGACTCCATTCCATTATACTTGTGTTTGAAGAACAATCTCTAGTCTTGATGATTTGTGGGGATATTTTTTTTTCTTCCTTTTTTTTTTTTTTTTAATCTTTATTGTTTTTTTGTTTGAGCTATTGAGTGTACAATCGGATTCTGTCGTTAGTTGAATACAGAGTTCTGTGTGGCTCTCATTTTGCTTGGAAACATGATACGTTGAAATGATTAAAACGTCAAGAAATGGCAACATTGCTTGGTGCATTGCCTTTAAAAGATTGTCTGAGAAAATAATTAGTTAAGAAGTGCGTACAAATCTAGACACATTTTACCATGAAATAATTAAAAAAAACCCGAAGATAAAACCCATTTCTTTCTTTTTTAAACCGTAAAACCCTAGTTTTACAATAAATTAAAAATCACTCTTCCGCCTTAAAATCTAGTCATCTCACGCCGTTGCGACCACCGGCGGAAGGCCTCTCTCTCTTTCAAAGTTGAAAATTTTCAAATCTGTGTTTTTTGGGCAAATTTCAAATAAAAAGAAAGAACAAATCTTAAATTACTCGAAATTTACTATAGATTGATATAATTTTTGCAAAAAATTATTACGTAATTGTATATTTTTAGCATAAATTTACTGAAACTTTATAAATTTTAAATTGTTTTGTTTCCGTTTGACACCTCTCTCTCTCTCTGTTTCATATATGAATTTTTTCATTTTTTTTAATAAAAGTCTAGATAGCATTTATTTAGTGATTTTTGTTATACTACCAACAATTTCAGTGGTGGTGATGGTGGTGGTGAAGGATGTTGATTGTGATGATGAATGTTGTAAAAGTGACGGTGATAGTAATAAATGTTTATTATTGCGGTGAATGTTACTTACAGCAGCGGTGGTGTGGTAGGTAATAATCGTTGTGGTGAGTTTTGTTATGGAGGCGGTAGTGTTCATTGGTGGCGGTAGTGGTGGTGAATATTTGTTGTGTTTCTCGGCAATGATTATGGAGACAATGAATGTTTGCTACCCTAAAAACAAATTGAGATAAGTTGTTAGAGAAATATCATCTACTAAATGCGATTTTCGTAAAAAAAGAAAAGAAAAAAGAGAGAGAGAGAAACCTTGATATACAATATGGGCTTTAGGCCCCGAATCACCCTTAAAACAATTGTATGTTTATTCATTCAAACAAATAATATCTAAAACTAACATATAATATTATATGGGCTTTAGGGCCCCGTGCTCGCTTTTGTCTTTCTCTACCCACGTAATCCTATCTCTGTCCCCATTCCCTTATCAATCGTCACAGTCATTGACAAGATTGATGTTTATCCTATTTTTCATTTTTTTTAATTAATTATTCAAATTAAATTCATGATTTAAGCACAAGATATACACTAATTTGATCAAATCATAAGTAAATGACAGTCCGGTGCTACAAAGCTCTTGCTATGCGCAAAGTCTGGGAAAGAGTCAGACTACTTGGGTCTATTGTATGCAACCTTATCTTGCTTTGGCAAGAGACTGTTTCCACGACTCAAACCCGTAATCTTCAGGTCATATAGCACAACTTCTACTATTGCGCCAAGACTTCCCTTTTAATCAAATCATAAGAGACAAATCGATCCATCGTTTAGAACACCAAACAGGCCCTACCGATACGCAGATTAAGATAATAAAACCTTCAACATTGAAGATAAACAATGGTAGTACCTTTTTCGATCCCCACTTCGGCTACTCCGTGAGAAACGACTAGTCAATGGAGAGCCTGAAACAAGAAAATCAAGAACAAAAATTGAAGTAATGAACAGCATTAGCATGCCATGAGGTCTCTTATCTGTACAAAAGTGGTCTCAATTTACTGGCCATCAAGAGAAGGCAGCAAACCCCAACTTCATCATTATGGATTCATGCCTCCAAATTTGGCCTGGAAAATGCAGTCATTCCATCAATAACATCCTCAAAAACAAACTTACAAATGGAGGCAACCTTGAGAGAGAGAGGGGAGAGAGAATGCTAAATACATTCGTTTCTTTGCAAGAATCTTACACATAATCCCGTACTTACAAGAGTCGATTCTCTACATAAAACATAAATTCAGGACATAGAAATACGATAACTAACATGATTAACATGTTCTCTATCTTCTTACAAACCTCGAGTGGAAAAAAAAAAACGAAACTGCTATCTAGAACGAATATCACCTCCACCCGAAATTAGGGTTCTAAGTTTTGTCAAGTGTTCATCGTTTGATATATGGAGCATTATTCGTAGATTTGTCAATAACTCCTCTTTCTCCCAACTTAAAACGCCAGAAGCATACAATGCTTCTATGGTTCGACTATAAGCATTCAACTCCAACCTATGAATACTATCCTCTACTTCATCTTCTTTAGGTGATAGAGCACAATTTTTTACCCTATCATCACCCGAAACAGATTCTGCATCGCTAGAAAACGTGTTTGAACTCTCAGTATTAACGCTACAGCTAGCGACAGAGCAAGCATCATCACTATCAGAACGACCAACCAAACCGTTTGTTCTATTGTTAAAGGAAGCAAGCATGTGTTTTTCACCCGTGTATTGAATTGGGTAAGCAACATTGTCTACCTTTTGAGCTATAGCTCTCCTTTTCTTTGCGTTTCGGCGGTGTGATGAACGATAAGGAGGAGATGGTCTCTTAAGCTTGTTCAAAGGGACTATACGTGATTCCTGTGAGGAGGAGTAACCATCTATTGTTTGCAGTCCAATTCTTGCATCGGCTTGTGGCATGGGGAAGCTTGGGTTCTTGTTACAATTTGATACCGATGTCTTGTCGAATTTTGTATCTCCGGAATAAGCAGAACCCTGTAAAGAGCGGAAAGAAAAATGAAATCAAAGGATGGAAAGGTGACAGCGGTACAATTTGAAATGATAAACCTTCCAATTTTCTCTCACTATTTTTTTCTCGATCTTATTTTCTCTCTCTACAATTCTATATATGTAATTTTCTCTATATTTTGTCCGTCAACAAAAATTTAACATTTTCCCATGATAATGGGCCATCACTCAATAAAAGTTAATATTTTAAGTGATTGCTTTATTTTTTATGAAACGACTCGATCTATTTAGTTCTAACCTAAGTGCTGAAGTGTGTCATCAAACAAGCCGCCTTATAGAAAACAACCACTACAGGAAAACGAAAAAGGAAACAAAAAATAAACCAAGAAAGAAGAAAATAATACCTTTCCCATCACGACCCATTTCCCATCTTTCCAATACAGCCGCACCCTGATGCTTGATCTGTGGATGGTAAATTCTTGCGCACATCCTAGTAGTCTTACCAAGTAATAATCCCATTTCAAAGCCTTCAAAATCGTCGTGATTTTCCATGAGTAACCATCAAACACCTCCACAATATCACCGGGTAGCCAAATGTCAACACTTTCAGTAGGGGGAGGACATGGCCTAATGGCATTCCTCGACACTCTTTCCGTTAGTATCTCATTTCTCATTGTGCCTAGACAGTCATCATACCTCACGGTGTAAGAATGTCCATTACCTGAAATAATTTCCGCACATCGCCATGAGATGGGGAAGTCTTCGTTTTTTAGTACCTCCACTTTAGTCCCTTTTTTGAACCTCATGATACCGTGTAAGGATTAAATGAGCCGAAATTCCTTAAACCTGATGGATTAAAGAAAACAAATAAGTTTCCATGAGAAATATTGTTTAGGTTGCGTTTGGATGAAAGGATTTGAAATGAACAGATTTAAAATTTTGAAACATTATAAGTTAAATCCAGAATTTACACGAGATGGATACCAACCAGCAAACTAAAAACATATATCTAAAAGTCAAGATCGAAGTTATTTGAAATCTAGCCACATAGAGTAGGGCGCGTTTGGATGAGGTATTTAAAATCGGAATTTACATTGTATCACTACAAATCAAAACCTAAACATTGTGAAATCTGAAACCAGATTCAGCTGATTATACTTTTTTCTAACAAGAATTTCTTGCGTTTCAGCAGATGAACTCAACACTACATCCCCCTACATCCCCGAAAGGCGACAAAAGATCCTTAAACAAAATGTGAAGTTTGACATGCTTTTCTACTCACAACGATCTTTGACAGAAACAGAATAAACCCTAGAACTAAAGCTAATAGAACGAAGATTAAGAAAATACAAAAAAACATAACAAATAATCAGCAAAAAATCCAAAAGAACTCGTAACTGTTCAAAAACTCATCTGAAACTCGATTGAAATAGAATAACTCATTTATCGAACATAAAAAGTTAAATCATGTAAAAACTTCGTTAATCAAACAGAAAATTAGCTAATACATGGAGCCTATAACATCAATGTAGATACTACTACAAAATAGGGAAATCGACGTTAAATCATTGAAATCAATCAACTCAATATGAAAAATCTATCAAATTCATCTCAAATAAGCTACAATCTAAAATTATTACTCGATTTACAGCACTAAAATCAAACAATTAGGGCTAAAACATTTCAAAATGATTAAACCGAAGAAAATAAAAAATTACTCACTTTTTCGTGAAATGTTAGAAGCACTATGGCGTTAGAATTCGATCAATCGCTGTTTTCTGAGCTCTGATCTCTACGATTCGAAAGGGGAAATTTCAATTTGTGGCTTGTGTTCTAGGGTTTGTATTTTGCGTGAGAAAATAATTGGGGACAAGAAAAAAATGGAAAAAATAAAATAGTGGATATATATCCTGTGGACTTTTGAGGGTATTATCGGAAATCAGACTATATATTCATCGCACGGTTGAGATTTTTTGGGAGTATCAATAGAATTTTCCTGTGTTTTTTTTTTTTTAACTCAATTATCCTCTATTTTGTATTTGTAATTGCATAGTATTTTACACCGTACAGTCTACGTACTATAATAATTTTTTTAGAAGTTTAAAATTACTGCTAAAAATTCAAAAGTTATATGTTTTTACTTAATTTAAATAGAATAACTTTTATGTATTACAGTAAATTTATACTTCTAAAAAAAAAATTATTATAACACGTGAACTGTATAGGCTAAAATTTTAATTTCGTGAATTATTCGCTAAAATCCCCTTCATTTTTATTCCAAAAACTTTGAATAATATTTTATAAAATGATTTATTGTTTAATTTAATAATATTTTAGTCAAATTTATCCATAATATCAAATGCAAATTTTATGTGTCAAGTCCCTTATTTTACCCTTGTAACTCGTGTTTTAGTCCGCACATTAAAAAAAAGGCTTAAGACTTAATACACTCTAACAGTTACATGTATCTAATTTGTGTGTAAAATATTTATTATATGTAACAAATATTACATAAATACATATAATATAGTTACATATAATTTATAATATTTAACTAATTTTATACATATATACGTAACTAATATTATATAAGCGTGAACACATGCGGGACTAATACACAAGGAAAAAATAATTTAAAGGATTAAATAAAAATTTATGTTTTAAATAGGAATAATAACATATTACACCCACTGTTCGGGACTAATCACCAATTATCCTTTTATTTATTTAACAAATAGAAACTAAAAATTTAGTCAAATAATTTTTTTATTATTATATTTTAAAATTAATTGTTAAATCTCAAAAAATTAAAACTAATAAATTATTTAATATTAATTTATATGTATACTCCCTTGGTCGGGTCAGATAATATCCATTTGCCCTTTTTTTTATCTTCTCATGGCGAAGCAACATGGGTATAATAATAAATTTGTTATTTTGCGCAAATCAATTAATTATTTAATCATTGTACTTAAATTTGAACTATATGAAATAAATGATGATGAATATGTCATAGGGAAATAAAATATAATTAGGTCAAACTACCATGAAAGAATATACCATGAACCCTAAATAATATATACTTATAAAATGTAGGGGTGGTAATGGGCCCGGAGGTCTGCCCAACCCAACTCTATTTTTTTAGAACTTGGCTTTGATTTTCAAACCCGATCAAATTTAGGGCTGGACTTGAGCAAGACCAAAATTATTTTAGAGCCGACCCATCCCAAGGACTGTTAATTAAAAAAAGGGTAATGTCATTAACCTCCCATGTCATTTTGTAAATACCAGAGACCTCTCATGTCTTTTTCTCAAACACCATTTACCTCTCTTATTGATTAAAAATAATAATTTTTTTATTATAATATCAATTTTACCCTTCACTATTTAAAAAATAATTAAATAATAAAAAATTAAAATATATAAATAATCCTTTAAATTATATATATTCATCACCATCTCCTACCACTGCATCCACAACCACCAACACCTCCGCCGCCTCCTACCGCCACCCGCCGCCACCAATATTTTGATGTAAAAAGACATAAATGCCCTTACAAAAATATTTTTTTATTTTTTTAAAAAAAAAATCATTAGCATCATCTCTATTTTTTAGTTACTCTTTGCACCAATTAAAGTGTAATTTAAGACCAATCCAAAATTTAGGGGTAAAAGTACCGATCTTCTTCTCTTTTCTTCTTGATTTTTTTTTTTTTTTTTTCATTTTGTTAAAAAAAAAAAAAAGAGTTAAAAAAAATATTATTTTTTAATAAAAATGTTAGTGTAAAAAGTAAAGGATGGTGGCATCGGATGGCGGTGGGAGATGGTGGTGGGTGGTGGGAGTTGGGCGGTGGCGGTGAAAGTTGGATAGTGGTGAGAGGTAAATATAATTATTTAAAAAGTTAAGGATAAAAAATATAATTTTAAAAATATAAGGGTGCTAATGAATTTTTTTAAAAAGAACCTAAGAGCAATTTTGTCCAAAAAGAGATAGGTGGTGCTTGAGAAAAAGACAGGGGAGATATCTAGTATTTGCAAAATGACATAGGAGATATCTGGTATAGTGCAAAATGACAGGGGAGGTCAATAAGATATACTCTTAATTTTTTTTATATATATACATATATACACCCTAGTTCATGTGACAATATTGATTTGACTTGATTTCATGTAAATATGAATGACAATATTTATTTGGTTTGATTCTATATTTTAGTGTTTATGCCTATATTTTAGTATTTTTTTTTAAATTAAAAAAAATTACAGGGTCAAACTTGACTTGATTTTTTTTAGTAGGGTCGGAGTTGGACATGAAAGTAGAGCTCGATCATTATGCTGGACTGGGTTAGGGTCTAATATTTTTTTGTAATACCCTGGTTAAAGCCCGACCCGACCCATGACCACCCCTTAAAATGGTACACTATTACACTAATGCCCTGTTTGGATACCTTTCAATTCACAAATTACATATATTTTTAATTATTCAATTTATAAATTACAACAATTTAATTTTTAATTGTAAAAAATAAAATACTTAAATTAAATTAGAGTTTTTTATTATTTAGTTCCCATTAGAGAGACCATTGAGAAAAAAAATATTTTTAACTGTTCACTTATAATTCAAACCATACAGTAAAACCAATTAAGTTTTTGGTCTTTGGGTAAAACAAAATAGGACGTGAAAAGACACATAAACCCCTCTCCATCACATTTACGTTAACTCTCTCTCTTTTTACGTCTGATTCACAATCCTCACTCTCTCTCTAAACCTTACCCACGTTCACTCTCTCATTCTAAACCCTACCCACAACAATATCAGTGGGTTTCATATATAGATTCATATATATATACACACCTAGTGTTCTTTCATGGAAAAACCTCCATTAACAACAATCTAACCACCACCACTATTCTCTCTCTCTCTACAAATTCTTAAAAGTTTTCAGAAATGGGTATTAGTTTTTGGCCATTTGTTTGGAGAAGTTGATGTCAAGCACTTCATTTGAAATTGAGATTTCACGTAAGGATTTTAATGTGGAGGTCTGTAGGTTGTGGGGTTTCACTTTCTCTTTCTGTCTCTAGCTTCCCTCTCTCTTCCTCCCCCTTTTTTCTCTTGGACTTTTATCAGATCTGGGATTTCAGATCTGGAAGTTCAAGATCTGAGAATTTCAAATCTGGAAGTTACAGATCTGATAGGTGGTTCCGACAAAATCGTTAACACCCAACGTCGCCGCCGTTGCCGAAAATTGTAAGTTCCGGCAACTCCACATTTCATCGTTTTTGGGATCTATGTTTGGGTGTTAATATTAATATTTTTGCGTGATTTTTTCACATGTTTTTTCTAGACAATATTAAATGCGTTAACGTTAACACAAACAGAAATAAAAAAATGTGCATTAAAGTTAACGCAAACCGAACCCAAACATTCAGCTAATTGCTTTCATTGTAGTCTCTTCCTCTCTTGAATTTTCACGTGTTTTCTAGACAAAATTAAATGCGTTAATGGCTGAGTTGTAATTATGTTGAACGTTAACGCAACTAAGTTGAATGTGTTGGGTTGATATACATTAACGTTAACACAACTAAATTAAATGTGCTGGTTTGTAATTGCGCTAAAGTTAATGCAATTAAATTAAATGTGTTGCGTTGTAATTGCGTTAACGTTAACGCAATAAGTTAAATGTGATAGGTTGTAATCGCGTTGACATTAACACAATTAAGTTAAATGTGTTGGGTTGTAATCGCGTTAACGTTAACGCAATTAAGTTAAATGTAACGGGATTGTAATGACGTTAACGTTAATACACTAAGTTTGCCTGTGTTGTGAGTGATTTGTACTTCACATATTTTTTGGACAACATTAAATTCATTAAAGTTTAATACAAAGAGAGGCAACAAAATGTGCATTAATATTAACGCAAACTCACCTAAATGCATTAATGTTAATGCACACAAAACAAATAATGAAATAGGCGGTAATGTGAAACATACACACACAAAATAAAAATAAAAAATACATTAACATTAACACACACACAAATGAATAAGATGCGTTAACGTAAATATGCTAAATATTCAAGAAAAAAAATACACAACACATCTGGTTGTGAAATAAGTTAACGTTAACGTAACGCACAAAACAGACAGATTATGAGATGATACGTTAACTTGCAAAAAAATAAATTGGATGCAACAGCGTTAATGTCAATTCCTAATGTAATATTGTAATATAAGTAAGTAATTTTTACTTGACCAAGTTTACGTTAATGTTAACACCTTTTTTGTTATCTAAATTTGTCTTGTTGAATAAGGACATAATGACAGACTTGTAAATAAATGTCAACAGGAGGTCAGAATGAAAAACTTTTTTCCAAAAAATTTATAAGGTTTAAAAACTTAATTGTTCATATCAGGGGGTCTTAATTCTAAACATGTACTCACCAAAGGAGTAAATAATAAAATCTCCATTACATTAGTTAGATAATCATTTTATTTCTAATTCAAAAATAATTATTTCGTGTAAATACAATAAAATATAACTTTATATACTTCTTTATTCGAAGGAAGAACATATAAATCTAATTAAATCAAAGCTAAATAGGAAAATAATAATAATAAAAAAAAAAAAATTAAAAATAAGATAATTTAAAGATCAACATCATAGACACTATATACAGAGGCTAAAAGGATGTTAAAAAAAAAAAAAAAAAAAAAGAGAAAAGAAGAAGAAGAAGAAGAAAATCAACAGTGTAGATTCGACCATTCACAACATCAGAGGCCAAGATCTACGGCCGAAATTCGAAGAAGAATGGACTCTTCAAAAATCTTCAGCATTTGCAGAAAAACCCTAATCAGATCAGATCCAATAGTAAAAAACCAGAAATCATGATTATGCTTCTACAAGAAGAAGAAGAATATCAATAATCAACCAAATTTGGGGGTTTTGACATTTTGTAGGCCTGAAGTTTGACCAAAATTTTACTTTGGTCCCCATGGTTTCAACTTTCAAGTTGAACATAGAGCACCTTAACGTTTCGTAACCATCCCACTACAGTCGAAGTCGTTATTGACATTAGAATTTTAGAAAGAAAATAATTACTTGGCGCTTATGTGACTGTTTTGAAGGGGTTTTATGGACATTTTCAGGCTCTTCCTTTCCCCCACTCCCATTCTCCTACCTCCCAAATACCCAAAAGCCAGAAGTATAGATATGACATAATATATAAACATATATACAGATTTTATTTTTTATAGATGCACGATAGGATGACGGTTTGTCATCCAAAATTGAAACGGAGCTATCGGTTTGGACCGAAGTAGGATCGTTACGAAACTTCAAGGTGTAATGTGTTCAAATTGAAACTACAAGGACCAAAGTGAAATAATGATTAAAATTCAAGGGTGAAAAATACAAGGGAAGAAATTTAGTTTTTCTTTCCCCCTTTTTTACCTCGAGCTGTAGTATTGGCATGAAGAAGATTCCTCTGTTTTAGCCAAACGGGGGAATTCTCAATCCGGAAAAGCCCTCGATTACCTTCAGGATCAACCTATAAGTATAAAATCATGATCACGAAAACATTTAGGTCACGTTTTGTAAGACGAAATTGAAGCATTGAAATCGGAATTGAAAATGTCACACAACCAAACAGAGAATAATATGTAGTCTACTTACCACCTTGAGAAGTTCTTCATTCTTGGCAAGACTGCAGAATTTCATAAAACCTTTTTTGATCTGATTTCGATCCTCGAATTTCAAAGGAAGTTTAGGGTTTTGCGCTTTTGATGAGAAAAACGGGCAATCAACCTAGATACAGAAGAAGACGCTTTCAATGCTTCAGTTAATATCAACCAGATCGAATTCATTTAGTTGATATCAACTAATAGTTGAATTTGTATTCGAAATTTAGTTGAAATCAACTAAAACGTTGGTGACAATTAAAAATTAATTACTTTACCATTTTATATATATATATATATATATTTTTACTTTGTTTTGATAAACTTTTAATCCTTCAGTTAATATCAACTAGATTGAATTCAGTTAGCTGACATCGACTAATAGTTGAATTTGTATTCAATATCCGGTTAAAGTTAACTAATAGAAAACAATATACCTTCCAAGCTATTCCCTTTAAGCTTTCCGCTCACGAGAATATCGTAAGTTGTATCATCCGGAACAAGACCTCTATCGAGCATCTCATCGTGCAATCTAAAAGCTTCTTCTAGATTTCCTTCTCTAAAGTAACCCGCAATCAATGTATTGTAGATCAAAACATTAGGAACCGTCCCCTTTTTATCCATCTCTTCCAAAATTTTCCGTGCATTTTCCAATTGCCCTTTATTACAAAGCCCGTTAACCAAAACGGTATATGCAATAACATCGGGCACTATATCCTTCGAAAGCATCTCCGAATACATGTCCGATGCCAACACTATATTCCCTTCTTTCAACAACCCGTCGATCAAAGTAGTGTATGTTGCCAAATCGCATGGAATTCCCTCGTCGATCATATTCTTGTGAAATTCGAGTGCTTTCCCCGTGTTATTAAGGTTTCTGAAGCCGCTAATCATGCTATTATAAACAACTGTATTAGCAGATAATCCGTGTTCGTGAAATTCATTGAAAAGGTTTTGTGCGTTTTCCATGTCTTTTCTCTTGCAAAATCCATCGATTAGGGCAGAATAGGCAGTGATATCCAATTCGAGCCCTTTATTTCTCATCTCGTCTCGCATTTCCAAAGCAAGATTGATGTTATTGCTCTTGCAAAACCCGTTGATCAAACTCGTGTAGGTGACTACACTTGGTGATAAACCGTTTTCGCACATCTCTTTATAAATAGCAAAGGCGGTGTTCATCGAACCCTCCATTGAAAAACCATGAATCATGAAATTGTAAGTCATACAATTGGGAATAAAACCGGTTTCGACAAGCTTCTTCATCATCTCTCTCGCCTGAGAGGTGTGTCCTGTTTTGCATAAGCCATTGATAACGGCATTGACCGTGATGTCGCTAGGGACAAACCCTAAACCCTCCATTTGGTCATAAATCTCAAGGGCTTTTTCGGTTTTTCCTATTCGAAAATACCCATCAATCAAAATAGTGTATGTGATCACGTTGGGTTTCGTACCGTTTTCACGCATTTCGTGAAATAAATCCGAAGAAATGTCCATATTACCCTTTCGACAATGACCAAGAATCATGTTGTTGTACGAAACCACACTCGGTTCAACTCCATTTTTCAACATCTTATCCCATATAACTCGAGCTTCTTCCACTTTACCCTCTTTTGAAAGCCACGATATGAGATTATTATAGGTGAAAACATTAGTGATTCCCGCCTCAACCGCCTCATCAAATTGTTTTAAAGCATCGTCCCATAATTGAAATTTCAGTAATAATCGAATCAAAGAATTCAAATTGTAAACACTTGGTTTAATACCAAAACGCTTCATCCGACCGTATAATTCGTTCGCCTTTTCTACGTTTCCTTCCCTACAACAACCTTCAATAAGAACTGAAAAAGTCACTCTGTTTGGACTAAGCCCTTCATGAACAATCTTATCGAACAAATTCAAAGCCGAATTCATATCGCCCTGCAAAAAATACCCTTTCATCAAGCAAGTAGCCACCACCAAATTCATAGGATATCCAAAACTAATCATCTCATCTTTTATCCTTAATGCTTCGATCATATTCCTCTGTTTTACGCAACTTCCAATCACACTTGTGAAATCGTCCTCTGAAGGAACCCATTTCATCTCCTTCATCGAATTCAACAATTCGATTGCAGTATTTGAATCAGGTTTTCTACAAGAAGCCTGAATCGCAATACTATATGTTGCTGCATCAAGGTTAATGGCACTAGATTTAGCTTCTTTAAAGCATTGTTCAGCCTGATCGATATCGTCCTCTCTTAAACAAGCACGCATAATCACATGTACGGTAGCACAATCATAAGTAATTTTTCTAGAAATTACAGTGTTATACACATCCTTGGCTTCCCTGATCATGTTCTTCCTAACTAATGAAGTCAAAAGAGAGTTTATAAATTCAGTCCAGGGAGATATGTCATTTTCAATCATTCTGTTGAAACAATCAATGGCTTCTCCATATTGACATGCTTTGACATAAGTATTGAACAAGTAATTGAAAACTCTCGAATCGAATTCGAAATCGAACCTTTTCAAGCAATCAAGCAAGTGATCGACGAGGATTGAAGCTGCCGGGGCAGAACCGCCGGAAATTCTTCGATCAAGCAAATTCCTGGCCCTTTTGTGATGAATTGGCGAACCCATCAAAATATGAAGCAAAACACAGAATGGATCAGCCATGCCCCGGACAAAACCCCTCTGTTTTTCAGCCCATCTGAGGTAGCTCAAAGCCGAATCAGGGTCATTTCTATGGCTCAAGAGAGTTTCTACTACTTGGGTTTGTGATGAAACACTTTTATCTGAATCCAATTTCTCCGGGAAATTAATGATCGTGTCGGCGGCATCTTGAAGAACTGCCGGCGATTCTGATTTGGTCGACGGAGCAGTGAGTTCGGAATCTGAAATGGGTTTTCCCGCAATATCTGAATCTGGAACTGGATTGGGTGTAGAAATGTAGCATTGAGATTGAGAGATCAAGGATGACGAGAGAGATATGTGGGATGTGCGAGCACGTATCAGCCATGGATGGATTGACGAAGAAGATGCCCAACTTCTCATGGTTGATTTTCTTCAGAGAAACAGTAGACGTTTTTAAACCCTAGTACCCTTAAACCCAATACGATTCGATAAATTGCAAATTTCGCCCCCTCAACTTCAATCAAATTTTAATTTAGACTCTATGTTTTATTTTATTTTTTAATTTTTGCTTCATATTATCTCCATCTCAACTCCGCCTGTGGGTGTTTTATACTATATTCTTTACACAATCAGTCCCAAGCCCAGATAATGGCAAAATCGATAAAGATATTACTCATAAAGTCAAGATAAAATAGTTGAAGTGTAGAGGTATAGTTGGGATGATATGCGATCGTAGGATACTATTGAAATTCAAAGAAAAATTTTACAAAATTGCAATAAGACCGCTGCTTCTGTATGGTTCAGAATGTTGGAGAGTAAAAATAAAGCATGATTGAGAAGACGAGAATTAATAAAATTAAGAATGAAACTATTAGAGATAATTTAGGAAAAAAACTCATAAAAAAAAAAAAAAAAAAACATTTACGAAGTTTGGACATGTGTATAAAAGACTCATAGCAGCACCAGTAAGAAAATACAATTTAATTTAAGTGTGGAAGTAACTAAAGCGAGAGATAGGCCTAAGAAGACTTAGGACAAAACTATTAGAATTGATTTAATGACAAGAATCTGATTGAGGGGATTGACTGTTGATCGTTCATTATGGCGTAAAAATATTCATGTAACCAACTCTACTTAAACGAGATAAAGGCTTAGTTATTACTGTATTATCTTCATCTCTATAATAAAACCATAATTGGCTAATATTATCATGAATTTTTAGATTGTTCATATTTTTCATTTACGATTTATGGGGAAAAAAAAAAACACGAATAAGAACGAAGTCAATAACATCTATAATGCAAATTAAAATTAATAATTAAGGGTTATATATGTAAATATTTTTAGGCTTTAATTGGTTGGAATAATTTGAAATAAAAGAATTTGAGTAGTATTCCTACAATAAAAAAATAAATAAAAAATCATCAAATAATAAAAGCTAAGCAAAATCTTTGTATAAATAAAATTTATTTTACATGGATTTATTTCGAATGAATTAATTTATTGTCAAGACACTCTTATCATTTCTACAAATATTAAATTTAGCTCATATAATTTTTATAATACCCGATACACTTTTTACAAAAAAAAATTGATAAAAATATCATTTTATTATTTTATTTATTTGTTTCTATTTTTACTCTCTATCTTTCTCTCTTGTTTTCTATTTTTTATTTTTCTCTTTTTTATTTTTAGTTTTTTTTAATTTTATTTGTTTTAAGTTTATTTCTTTATTTGGTGTTTATAAAAAAATTAAAATAAAAAAATAAAAAACAAAAAGAAAACTTCTACTTTGTTACTTACCAAATCCTATTTTTCAAAATTTTAGTTGATTTTTTAAATATTCTGAATTTCATTTTCTAGATTTTTATTTTTGATTATTTATTTACCAAAAATAAAATAATAAATGTAAAATAAAAAAGTAGAGAACAAGATAGAGAGAAAGAATAGAAAATAGAAAAATATGAATAAACAACAAATGTATTAAGAATAAAAAATAGAAAAATATGAATAAACAATAAATGTATTAAGTTACACGTAATTTTTTGTCAACAAAATGTGATAGTTGATGTCTTAAACAACTAAAGTAAAAAGATGAGGGATCATTATAAAAATGACAGGGATTGTGCTTGATATGTTAAAATAATAGGGGTATTTCTGGTTTAAACACATCCAAACACAAACTTTAAGTTATTAAAATTGTACAGCGACAAATTTAACATTCAGCATACTTGTTTGGCATATCATTTGTGTCTGGATCACTGAGGTGGCGTTTGGTTAGTGTTTTCACTTTTCTGAACCCAATTGAAATGGGTTGAGTTGAGTTGAGTTGAATTGGGTTAGATTGAGAATTTTGGGAACAGAATTACGTTTGGTAACGACAATTTTTGTTTTGTAATGAGAACAAAATATGTTTGGTAACGATTTTATCCTAAAACTAATTTATTTTTTTTTAATTTATTTTTTTGTTTGGTGGCGGCCAGACAGCGGCGGCGGCGAGGTGGCCGGCGATGGTCGCCGGAGGTGGCCGGAGACGGCGGTCGGTCGCCGCCGCCGGCGGCGGCAGACGGCGGCGGGTGGTGGTGGTCGGCCGGCAGATAAAGTCGGAAGTTGAGAACTTTGAATTGAGTTTTTTGGACACAAAAAGAAACATTTTTTTTTTGTTTCTGGTTTCTTTAGGATTTTGAGAATCAATTCTTATTTTTTAGATTGAGTTGGGTTGAGTTTTGTGTTTGCCAAACGTATTCCCAAAAATCAAACTCAATTTTTTTTGGTTGAGTTTGGTTGGAAACACTAACCAAACGGGGCCTGAGTTTCCAAATTTCAAAAGAGTTTATTTCACTGTACACAATATAGTTTTAATTTGTAATATCCTAACATGATATCAGAGTCAAAGCTTATGAGATTTCGTCTCTCATTCTCTCATAGTCAAATCATTCGTGCAAGACAGGAGTTGCACATTATACGTCATTTTCTCATAGTTAAACCATCTGTGTAAAATAAAAATTATAATCAAGAGTAAATGTTAAACTTTTGGCTCACTTCGATCATTTGAGGGTTTCCAAAACATTATATATATAAGTTAAATGAGTTAATAATCAACTCTCCAATTAACTCTCCAATTTAATCAATTCAATCACTTGCTTTTAATAAACACCCCCCTTCTTTTGTGTAACAAAATACACCCTGAGATTTAGCAATTGATGCTTAGGCCTCTTTGATTTGCGGGTCGGACCGGTTCACATGTCAGACCTCATTTTCCTCTATTTTTGTCCTATTTTTCCTTCAAATCATCACCGTTATTTTTTTGGACTTTATTTCCGCATCACACCTAACAAACGGCTCAGGTTTCGTTCGGTTGACCATGACTTGCTCATTTCTTATTAGTTTTGCTCCAAAATAACGCGTTTTTATGCCAATGCCAAAAATCTACAAAAATAAATAAAATAAATCAACTTCTATTAATTTAATTTATTCAAGAGGTTAACAAAATGTATTTTAGTGGTATTAAATCGCACAAAATGCGGTGCAATCACACCCCCAAACCTAAATTTTACTAGTCCTTAAGTAAAACTAAATATAATAATTAAATGAAAATCCACTTTCGTAGGGAGCACGATTACATTTAGTGTATGCAATAAGCCTTTAAACCCCTAAATCACTGATCGCACCTCAATTGGTGCGATTTTGTACCACTAAACTTAGTTATGTTAGTCATTCGATGAAATTAAATATTGTAAATTAAGTTACTTTAGTTATTTTTGTATGTTTTTGAAAATGGAATAAAATCGTGTTAAGTTGGGGGAAATCGGATAAAAAATGAGCAAATTACAACACGCCGAACAAAGCCGAACAAGAACCAAAGAAATCGGAACGAATTGTTTGGTCAGATAAAAATATCAAAAATTGAATTTCTTTATGTGTTTTTGTAGGTTTTTGAAAAACGAACGAGATGGCGGTGGTTTGGAGCAAATCGAATAAAAAACGAAGAAAATACGGCGATCCGCACAAGAAAAGACGAAAGACGAAACAGCAGACAGGCTGCTACAGTGCCGCAACCATTGGGCCAACCCTATTTCGGCCCATTTCATTAAAACAGGCCCAAAATCAATAATTTCAGGCCATGATGATAAAAATAGGCCCATTTCACCATTTTCAGCCCTGTTTCGGCCCAACTCACTGAAGGCCCGTTTCTGGCCCGTTTTCCGACACAAACCCAGCCCATTTCCAATTCAGCCGCCTCCACCTACCTTCCAGCTGCCTGGAATTCCAGAAACACCCCCTAGCCTCCTCTTTTGACTCAAATTCACCCCAAATTTCACCTTTTGGATTCTATAAATAGAAGGAACGTTTGAGAGTAAAAGAGAATCGATATTCCTACTTCATTCTTAGAATAATTGTGGTATTTTCTTCTTTGTTTTTCTTTTATTTTTATTTTTATTTTTGGAGGGGAGAATAGTTTGGGGTACAAAGTGTAAATGGTGTTTTTGAGGATATTATCCGAGAAAATACCACCCAATTCAACAATGAGAAACTAACTTCCTTCAACCAGGTTAGGGTTGTGATATTGTACTTTTGAATTTATGTAATATTGTATTTTTCTTATTTAAATTTGGATTTCGTATAAACAATTGTGTGGAAGAAATTCCGTTCGTAAAAATGAATTTAATTATAATTGAATTTATTGTCAAAATATTCTTGTAGAGATTTTGATTTGAATTTAATTATTGTTAGAGCATTAAATCTTGCACCTGTTGTCTTGATTTAATGGCCACACAATCGTATTCTTGGGGATTGATTATTGGTCTGGATGGTTTATGCCTAGATTTTAATTCACCTTGGATTAGTTTAATGTAGGAATTAAATACCGAAGATAGATCATGCCGGAGAATAACAATCCATATATTTCTGAGTAGTTCCGGCTTGTAGTTAGGAACATTCGTTTATACAAATCCAATTTAAATAGAAAATACGAGAAAAACATAATTCTCAAAATACTAACCCCACAATTTCTATCCTGATTCTTTATTTTATTTTTATTTTTAGATTTAGTATTTTTTTTTCTTATTTTAAAAAAATCAAAATCGTTTTTGTCACACCCCACTCCGGACACCCATCATCCTGGGGCCGGCGTGACGTTGACACGATCTCACCTGAACGCCAAACCAAACTAGAATATGAGAATAAATAAATTTTGAATACGCAACCACTAAATCCGACACGTATATACATACACACTCCTATTTGGGGACACACTCGTCCCTACAGACTTATAATAACAATAAAGATAAAACAATTAAGAACCTCTCATAGGTTCGCTTCCAACAACGGTTCCAAACTACTCCCTCACTACAGCATCACCGAACTCTACCTACTGCCAGTAGGGGACCGACTCTTAGTTGTTGTACCTGTGAGTGTACTGCCTTCTTAATAAAAAATATTTTTAGATAGATCAAGTATAAAACATATAAATATCACATATAACAGAGAAAACTCCATTTTTCCTGTCATCACAGAAAATCACGTATATATTTTTATAACATTTCAACTGAGCAGTAAAAATCAACCAAAACGTCGCAACAACCATCTAGTATAACGCAACTGAAATAATAGATATATCATCGTAAATGGATACATCAAACTAGTATAAAATAAAGTATATATAAATACCATATACGACAAATCACCATATACGACAACACCACATACGATACCACATTACACCACACATCACCATACTACATCACTCCATACCACACCACACCTCGGCTAGCCATGTGATCGTTTTAACCTCACAATCGGGAGTTGCAACGGTACCGTACCCCGTAGGATATGCTTTCTTAGCGGGATATAACAACGCTCCGCTGGACTATGCCAGACGGGTGAACAACGCTCCGCTGGACTATGCCAAGCGGGTGAAACAACGCTCCACTGGACTATGCTAGACGGGTGAAAATCCAACACCAATCTCCAACTCACCTCAACAATAACAACTCATCTCCATTTCAACAACAACAACTCTGCCCAAAATCAACCACCTTATCAAAACAATAATAATATCCACAATATCATAAATACCCAAAATAACCCTTGATCCATGTAAGTCAGAAAATTTATCAATTTTCAAGTAAACACATTTTTCCATTATATATATATATATATGAAAATAGATTTTTGCAAGAAGACAGTACACTCACCTAGTTATCTGTTCCGAAAACTTTTTCTGACTATCCTCTACCAGTACTCCAGTGCCTACGAACCTAATAGTGACAGGGCCTAAATTAATATTTTATGTAAAAATAACCTAACCATGCAATGCAGACCCTAATTTCCATAATTTCCTATTCCCTGCATTCTATATTACTATTCAACGAGTATTGCTCCGTTACAGTTTACGATATCGAATTTATTCATGTGAACGGTCTCAATATTTATTATTGCCATTTCGACATTTTCGATGCTAGTAATTAGTTTTATAATCACCCACGAGACAGTTAAATAGAATTAAATGCATATATTAAAAGTGACAGGAATTCTACCTTTCCTGGATTTTCCGATGGCCACGAGATTGGATTTTATATTTTTGGTGGGGTGGTTTGTGAAAATTTCCTATTTCTTTCTTTTTTTTTCTTCTTTTCTGCGCTTCTTCTTCGTTTTCTGTTTCCTTCTCTGTTTTGTTTTCAGTCGCTGACTCCACTGCCGACGACAACCTCTCACCGCCGATCACCTGCTCCCACCGCCGGACCAGACGACCGACTCACTGACCAAACCCACCACACTCACACATACACGGCATCACACACACACCCACGATGAACACGGCACCGCCGCCACTGACGACAAGCACTCTCTCTCTAACTTCCACTCACCGCTGGCCAAACTAAACTAACCAACGGCGACACCCCCACACCGGACGATTGAACGAACACACACAACCTGATCAAATACCCACACCGATCAACATATACAAAGCCGAACCCACCTTTTCTCTCTAACTCTCCAGCCAACTCCGACGACCACCATTGCCTGTACACACACACACACCCCGCAGCAGCAGCAGCACACACACAACCAATGCTCAAACACACATACCGCAACATACACAACACGCACAAACGAAACACACCCAGTTGGCAAAATAGAGCGCACACACACACAACAGTGGGTGAATACACACACTCACCGGAGTGACGATCACACTGTCGAACGGACAGAACGTATACTCCGATCACATACGCACAAAGAAACACACACAGTCACACACTGCGTCGACAACCGCAACAATCACCGACCACCGAACGAACGGAACTGTCAACGCAACACACCCCACAATGCAACTCCCACCGTCGATGACGAACAGCACACCGCCAACGAACTGACGAATCGACCGAACACCCACTGTCGGAACAACCTCCTCTCTTTTTCCTCTGTTTTTCTTCTTTGATTGCTTCTCGATCCTTCCCGAGAATGTGGATATATATGATTATATGTGTGTGTGTGTTGAAAAGAGGCCAAGCCTCATACCTCCCTTACCTCTCTCTCTCCCGCGTTTTCTCTTTTATCTCTATCATATATATATATATATATATATATATATATATATATATATATATATATATATATATATATATATTAATTTAATTGTAATTACATAAATCTCCCCTTAATTAAGAATTTGAAATCATTTAAGTCCAATTCAAGATTTTAATATACTTAAAATTTCTAATTGACCCCAAGATATTTAAATTAAATAATAAATAATATCATCTACCCTGTTATTTTTAAGTGTATTCAAATGCGACTCCAATTATGAGTATATCAAAAATCTGGATCTTACAGTTTTCACTAAAGAAAGAAAAGTAATCAGAAATTGATAATTATAAGACCGATCTCTGTGGTTCAACACCCTATTTGAACACTGTACTACATCAGTATCACGGTACCAATTTAAGGGTATTATTTTTGAGCGATCAATCACCCCTAGTGGACGAGTATATTCTTTTGAGGGTTTACAGTGATGCTACCCACAAACATCTCAAATTCTTTATTGTGAATTTTATTCCTCACAAAAAATTTACCAATCATGTCCAATACTAACATATTCAGTCGAGATCATACAAGAGTTACTGAAATAGTCATTAATCTCATAGCACGTGATTTCTAACAATATTTATTTTTGCACCCACAACATATATTTAACTCTCATTTATAATGAATTTAGTACAAGTAGCTAGTCAATTGGTTTTAAACAATTAAACAACTTTTTCCTGAAATAAAAATGTATTTGTCTATATCCTCTTTTTTTTCATTATTATTTTTTTAATTCTTATATATATATATATATATATATATAAATGATTTTTTTTTTTTAATTAAATGACTTGTGCAATGCTAACTCCACTGGGCTTTCTAAGATGTCTATGTAGCGAGTATTAGACCAATTATCCCAATCCAGTTGGCTCGGGGCATTAGGTATCAAGGCATCCTTCAGGCTTAATAACTTAAACATCTTAGACTTCAAGGTTAACGGTCACTTATTGTCTTAACCAATCGCTTCCCTCTTTTGACACGAACACCCAAAGCTTATTGAAGCAAGAGACCCGGTTACTCAACGAAAGTTCATCATTAAGCCAGAAAATAATTATTATTAACACAATTTTTTTTATATATATATTTTTATTATTTTTAATTTCAGGGTTAAGTTATTCTCATGCCAAGACTTAGCAAACCAGCTCATGTAGTAAATTTAGAATAAAATAAAGTTAGCATGCATGTAAAGGTCGAAAAAAAATAATTTAAAAATCAGTTTTATGTTCCAAAGATTATTTTAGCAAACTTAGGTTTCTACCCGACAGACATGTTATCATTGGATAAATTGCAAAAATTAAGTGCGGAATAAAATATCTAAAGGAATACAAACATTTACCCCCTCAACCTAAACCTCGCATTGTTCTCAATGAGAAAAGTACGAAATTAATTTGGTAAGGAGAGATACAACCTGACATAACGAAACTGCAAATCTTGACCGAATTGGTGCACAATGCTCATAAACCTGTCTGACACAACACTCAAGGAAACTCATCAAGCCAATTAAAAGTATAGCCTAAAATAAAAAATTTAAAACAACAGTGGGTTGCCTCCCACTTAGCGCTAAATTTAATGTCTTCAACCGGACGTTGAGTGTTTTAAATCCCATATCCATAGTGGAATAACCCACTCCTCACCTTCTGTTGAGTTACTCTCCAATCGGTCAGTAAAGAATTGCAGGCGACACTCAAATTTTTTCAACTTCTTTCCCGAATCAAATCCCATTTCTTTCCAATGAGACTTACTTGGTGATTTTTTTAAGCTCTCGAAGAGAAGTTGAGTTACGTCAACCCATTGAATATGAAATGAATTATCTTTGGTTAGAGTTGACGGCTAGTCCACTGCATCAAAAAGATATTCCTTAATTTTAGGATGCGGTGACATGGGTATGATGGATGTTTTAATCGTAGGGAGATTATCTAAATGTGTCATCGATGGTTCGATCTCATTTTCCTTATGATTTTCTACCCCAACCTCCTCAATGTATGTATTCTCAACTTCTACGCTTACCAACTCACCTACATTTTTGTTTCCCACTTCATTCTCTACCTCACTAACCGGTGATGGTTGAGCCAAAAACGACTCAAACTCGGGATTATAGCATTTGGGTTCCTCACCAGTTTTGCTCGGCTGTGGTTCTTTTAACAACTCTTTGTTTTCAATCTCGTGCTCTAGATCACTCTCCTCAACACCTACCCTATCACTCTTTGCATTTTCCTTATTCACTATTTCAAACATTCTCTTGACTTGGGTTGTTAGTCGGTCAACCCTTTCGGTTTGTTCTTTCCAAGTTTTAAAAACTTGTTGTTCTTCTACAAATTTAAGGATTTGTTGTAGTTCAGTGGATTGAACATTCGTATTCTCTTGGGGAAACAATGGTTGATATTGGGATTGGTAATAGTATTGATCGTAAAAGGACGACCTTAAAGGCTCACTATAATATTGTTGATCCCATTCATAATTATTCGAGTATTGATTATACTTGAGTGGCAGATAATATGTATCAGAATAAATATTATTATTGGGATAAGTTGGATTTTGGTAATTGTAAGGATATTGATTGATAAAATAGTTGGAATTTTGGTATACCGTACATGAATATAGATTAGATTGCAATCTCGAGAGATTAAAATATTTAAATGTCATAATTGACATGACTAATCTCTCAGAGTCATAATCCATTTACCCTAGTTCCAATGAATTTTATTTATTTTGCTTCTTTTTTTTTTTTATTGTTATTAAAAAAATTATTATTATGACTATTAGTTTTTTCTTTTAATTGTTATAGTTACTTTGGTTTTTTTACTGTTTTTTTTTTTTTTGTTGTTGTTGTTGTTCTTTTATTATTATCTTTTTTTTTTTTTTTTATTATTATTATTATAACTAAATAATACTCAACGAAAATATGGCTAGTGATTTTTTTTTTTACTTAGCAAATAATAATTCAATAGAATATGGTTACTGTTTTTGTTTTTTTAGTGGAAAAACACAAAAGAATTAATGAGAATGGAAATAAAAGAAAACAAACCAACCAAACACTGTTAGAAGGAAAAACAGTAAACACTACAAAAAAATTAACAAAGACAAGTTTTTTTTTAATATTATTTTTCTGTTTTTTATTTTTTATTTTTATTAAACAAGTAAGAGAACGAAAGAATAATAATTAAATTCAATAATTAGCAATACCGATCCCGGCAACGGCGCCAAAATTTAATCGCTAAAAAATAATACATTTTTAATGGTACCGCGATACTGATGTAATACGGTGTTTAAGTAGGGTGTCGAACCACAAGGATCGGTCTTGTAATTATTGATTTTTAATTATTATTCTTTCTGAAATAAAAACAAATTTTAATTTGAGTTGTGGGTTTTAATATAAGAAAAATAAAATACTAATTTAAAACAAATGAAAATAGATAATCAGATTAGGAATTGCGGTTTCGTATTTTGGACTCGTGTGGAGTTCGCATTTTCTTTTCAATTCAGATTTGTGTAAACGAGTGTTCTTAACTACAAGCCGGAACTACTCAAAAAGATTTGATTTATTATTTTTTGTCATGATTTTTCTTCGATATGTAATTCCTACGTTACTCTAATTTAGGGTGAATTACAATCTAGGCATAAACCATTCAAACCAATAATTAAATCTTAACAATATTATTGTATGATCGTTAGATCTAGATCATAGGTATTAGATCTAACGCTTTAGAAACAATTGAATCTAAATACAAAATCTCTACAAGAATACTTTGAAAATAAATCCAATTACAATGAAATTATTTCAAACACAATATTCTTCATCACACAATTGTTCACACACAATCCGAAATTAAATTAAAAATGCAATATTACATGAAACCCAAAATACTTACCTGAATCCTAGCTCGGTTGAAGGGATATTAGCCGATCATAGTCTTGTTCTTCATTGCCATCAATATGTTGAACAAGAATTCCAAATGAAGAAACTCCAAAGAATTCGGCAGTCCCAAAAATAAAAGCAAAAGAAAAACTAAAATTATCAAAAAGAAAAAAAATGAAAGAAAACATATTGTCGGCTCCTAATGGAAAAAGTAGGGTTAGTCATGGGCTGAGCTCTACCTAAGGTATTACAAGAAATTGCTAGGCCCGAGCCCAGCCCGGCCCTATGATTGGGCCCTATTATCGTTCCCAAGCCCAGTCCTAAGAAAAAAATCCAAGTCCTAGCCCAGCCTTATAATTTTTCCAAACAATTTCACAGAACACTAAACAATTTCCGAAGCATGAACAAAAATCATGAATAGAACACTTAACAATCGAAGCATGAATAGAAATCAACGAAGTAATTTCACTGAAAAATCAAACAACAGAACAATAATCACCGAAGCATGGACAGATATCACCGAAGCATTAACAGGAATCAAACTGAAGCACCAACATATATCAAACTAGTTTATTACCTGAACTCCGTCACAGCGGCAATCAACAACGAGGCGAGGCAATCGAGGTTCAACGACAATGCAAGATAGTGGTGACGACGACGATGAACGACTAAGCTGCCGCTGCGACGACATTTTAAGGCCTTGGCAGCAATCGACGAAGAGAGAAGAGAGAGGAGAAGGTAGGCAACAATCGATGAAGAAGAAAGACTACAGAGATCCACGATGGCGGCAAGGAGATGGTAGGAAAGAAGGGGAGAAAGAGGGTTTCAGGAATAAGGGAGGCACCGCTGAGTGATATTAGGGTTAGAAATTTGGGAACTAGGATAGAAACTTATTATTATATATTTATATATAGTATTCACATAAATAAACAGCTGTCGTCAAAATTCAAAAATAAATAATAAAATAATTTAGGCTGAGACTGTGAAACACCCAATAATAATTTTTCGTATATATATATATATATAATTTTTATTAGTGGTTGGGCCGGGCCTAAAGAAAAAGGTCATGTCCAAGCCTAACCCTAAATTTGGTCGGGCTTATATCTTCAGGCCCAGGTTTTGTCCACAGGCTTGAAATTTAAGTCCAAACCCTGAAAAATGATGGACGGGTTGGGTGGGCTTTATGGGGCCCCAGGCCCATGACCATCCTTAGGAAAAAGTGAGTACCCCTTTTGCTCCACCCCACTGCCAAATAAAAAGGCCTCCTATGTAATCGAAAATTACACTTTTGATCTCTTTATTCTCTTTGAATTACACATAAACCCCTAATCATAAATGGCCCAAATACCTATACATAGCTCAAGGTAACGATCCTAATTAACTCTCCAATTTAATCAATTCAATCACTAGCTTTTAATAACCTTTAACACCACCTTCTTTTGTGTGTGTAACAAAATACACCCCGAAACTTGGCAATAGATGCTTAGGCCTCTCTAATCCGCGGGTCGGACCGGTTCATGTGTCAGACTTCCTTTTCCTCTTTTTTGCCCTATTTTTTCTTCAAATCATAACCGTTATTTTTTTGGACTTTATTTCCGCATCGTGCCTAACAAACAGGTCGGGTTTCGTTCTGTTGACCATGACTTGCTCATTTCTTGTTAGTTTTGCTCCAAAATAACGTGTTTTTATGCCAATGTCAAAAATCTACAAAAATAAATCAACTTCTATTAATTTAATTTATTCAAGAGATTAACAAAATGTAGTTTAGTGCTATTAAATCGCACAGAATGCGGTGCAATCATCAACTCAACCCATTTCATCCCATCTCTGGTGGAATGAAAAAAGTGGAAACACTAACCAACCGCCACCTTACATTTTCACATTCATTTTTTTTTTTCCAATTTTTAAATTCAAATAGGTTTTTTTCGAATGACCTTTTGTCATTTTTCAAGTTAACATGGGACGCTATTTGAGAGAAAACACACTCATAAATTTAAAGAAAATTCTCTCAAAAGTTTTATCTCATAAAAATATTATTTTATAAAATTTTGTAACAGAGATTTTTTACACATGAAATTATTCTTAGAAAATTATTTTTGTAATTTTGGGATCTCTTAAAAAGTTTTCCTAAATTTAATAGTCTTTGCTAGCTCCGGCCAAATTTATCTTTGGTATATTTAAAGATAACCCTATTTTTAATAAAACTCTATTAGTTAAAAAAATTATAATAAAAATCCATACTATTAAATTGCAATTCCAAAACTACCCTTTGAAAACCAAGGCCAACTCCCCTCGTCAATTCTCCACTTTTGCGCTCTCTCTCTCTCTCTCTCTACGAGCACCAATATACTTTGGTTGTGATTGTGAATACTTAATTTTTAGATTATAATGTATTTTTTATTTTAATTGTATAATTATGATATCTACTGTAAGACCTGAATTTCGTACGTGCATACTTTTTAATTGCATTTTAGAGTATTTAGAAAATAACGGGATACATTGTGTCATTTAATATCTACTTTAAAATTTTTTGGGATTAATATATTGATATTAACTTTAACTTGTAAAACTTTTGGAGGTTAATTTACACTTTAAAAATTATTTAGGGATTTAATAAATATAAAATATTGTCCTAGGGCTATATATGTAATATTTTAAAAAAATTAATCAATTCTATGGATAAGATAAAAAAAAAAAAAAAAAAAAAAAATCTCTTATCCAAAACGTGGATAAGAAGCCAAAAAAATAATAATAATAAAAGAAAAAAAATTGGGGCCGTGAATTGCAGTAAAAAAAAAAAAGATGTGGTTGTGGGGTTGCGGTGAAAAAAAGAAAAAGAAAAAGGGGACGGTGGCTTCTTTGTTTTCAACACACATATATATAACATATATTAGGCTAGTTATGAGAGTAACTATACCGACAACCGAGAAGTATATAGGTATATTTATGTTAAAATATATATATATAGTAGATTTGAGAAATATAGTCGGTATAGAAATATCTAATTTATAAAGAATACAGTTAAAATAAAAATTGTAAAGTTTACTAAAACGATAATTTTTAGTATTTTGTCAATAAATAAATTTTGATTTGAGTTTTGAATTTTAATATAAGAAAAATAAAATACTAATCTATAGATAATCGGCTTAGAAATTGTGGGTTTGAGTGTGAACGAAAACACCCTTATGCGTTCCCAATATTTTTGAATTTTATATCTCTTAACAATTCTTTTATATCCACGGACCACGTGCAACGGTGCAAGCAAACAGACACATATTGACCCAAATTCTCAATTTATCTTTAAAAATACCAAAACTTGGGTTTGAAAAATGAACGCTTTGAAAAATGACAAAATGTCATTCTCTTGGTCATTTTTCAATCTAATTAACAACGTTTCACATTCATTTTTTTTTCAACTTTTAATTTTTGAAACGTTGTTAATTAGATTGAATCCATTAAACTCATATCACTTTAATGTTAAATTTATGTTTGATATCATAATTAAACATGATTAGAAAATATTAATGTTTAAAAATAATATTTTTTCAAAAAAATAATTTTAGTCTAATTTTTAAGAATTAAATTTTCAAAATAAAAAATATAATAAAATATATATTTGAGAGGGGGGAGTGTGTGTTGGGGGGAAGGGGGGGGTTTGGCGCAAGGCTCTTGGGGGGTAATTTGGTTGTTAGGGGGCCTGCTTTTTCCACCGACCGTTTAATGGTCGGTTTTAAAAAAAATGATTTTTTTTTTTTTTTTATCAAAACTTGAATCCGACCGTGGGAAAGCGGATAGACCAATTTTGATATTAAAGTTTAAAGCAAACTCATATCGGTGATTTTATAATTTTTGAAACCCAAAAAGGTAAACGACTCAAAATCTCCAGTCTATTCGTAAATCAAGACAGAAATACATCTTAATGATTCAGATTTAAGTTTAAGAGATGAATGGTTGATATTAAATTTGTGCAACATCTCAACCTACTAATTTTAATTTTTTTTACACCACTGAATCCATTCAACTCATTCGATGGGTTAGATAAAGAAATGAAATAATTGGAAGAAAAATTATCGTTTAAAAATTTCGTAGTTTCACTTTCAAATGGTTGAATTTAATTATAGCGTAGGATTGGAACCGTTTTCGGCTTTTGGTTGCTTATAGCAAAATGCCATCGACTTTGCAACTTGACGTCGGACGGAAGCCCTAGTCAAACTTGGATTGGCGTAGGTTCGGTGTGACCCACATTTGTATCTCTTTACTTTATCCATCCTCCTTCTCTCTCTAATCTCTCTCTAGATTAATAGGAACATGTGCACATATTATTCGCAATGTCTAAGGTGGCGTTTGGTTTGTGTTCCTATTTTTCTGAACTCAACTGAAATGGGTTAGATTGAGTTGAATTGTATTGGATTGAGAATTTTGAAAACAGAATTACGTTTAGTAACGACAATTTTTATTTTGTGCTGAGAACATAATGTGTTTGGTAACGATTTTATCCTAAAATTAATTTATTTTATTTTTATTTTTTTTTGTTTGGTGGCGGCCGGACGATCGGTGGCGGCGGCGGCGAGGCGGCGGCGGCGGAGGTGCCGGCGACGGTCACCGGAGGTGGACGCCGGCGTCTCGGTCGGTCGCCGGCGATGGTCGCCGGACAGTGACCGGAGACAGCGGTCGGTCGCCGGACGGCCAGCGGCGGCGGAGGTGGCCGGCGACGGTTGCGGGAGGTGGACGCCGGCGGCGCAGACAGCCGCCGGAGGTGCCGGAGGTGGCCGAAGACGGCGGTCGGTCACCAGACGATGGCCGGCGGCGGCAGACGGCGGCGGGTGGTGGTGGTCGGTCGGCAGATGAAATCGGAAATTGAGAACTTTGGGTTGAGTTTTTTGGGTACAAAAAGAAACAACTATTTTTTGTTTCCATTTCCTTTAGCTTTTTAAGAAACAATTCTCATTTTCGTGTTGGGTTGGGTTGAGTTTTGTGCGTTGCCAAACGCGTTCCCAACAATCAATCTCTGAATTTTTGGGTTAGATTGGGTTGGGTTTGGTTGGGAACACTAACCAAACATGGCCTAATGTAATTGGTTTCAACCTCTTCCGGTAAAGAGATTGAAATTTTTATCTTTACCTAGAATATAAAAAGATTAGGTATTAATTCTTCATTGATAGAATTAATTTGAGTGATTTTGTAACGGTTCAATCCTTATCGTGTAAAAAGATATTTGGAGTGTTTTTGTGAGGTTTGATTCTTAGTTTAAGTATAAAAGAATTAGGTTAATCTTTAGTCTGTAAAAAATATAGGGTTATTCCTGAGCCTGTGAAAAAAGAATTGTAAAGGTTGATTCTAAGCCTGTTAAAAGAATCGTTTTGTAAGAGTTTGGTTCTTACTTGATTAGAGGAATCATAGTGATTAGTGGGTGAGACTCTCCGCGGAGGTTGGGAGACTGGATTAGCCAATAATAGTTTAGTGGGACTGGATTAGCCAATAATAACTTAGTGAACCAGTATAAATTTTTGGTATACTACATTCTTTTATTTATTTATATTTGAGCTGTTCAGTGTATACCTAGTTGATACTTAATTTCTACTACTATACAGATAATAATTAATTTAGGGTAAAAATTAATTATTTATTTTTGAAGTATTTTATTTGAATTAATTTTTTTTATCTAACCAATTCACTCCCCTCTTACTCTTAAGTAGCTCACTATGCCAAAAAAAATAGAATTAAAAAAAAAAACTTTTACTTTGTTACTTACCAAATCCTATTTTTCGAATTTGTTTTTTAATATTCTGAATTTCATTTTCTAGATTTTTTTTTTCAGGTTATTTATTTACCAAAAATAAAATAATAAACGCAGAATGAAAAAAAAAAAAAAAAAAGTAGAAAACAAGAGAGAGATAGGGAGAAGAAAATAGCAAAATATGAATAAACAACAAATATAACACATAAATTTTTGTCAACAAAATATGATAGGTAATGTCTTGACTCTTGAGTAATTAAAGCAAAAAGACGAGGGATCATTTAGGATGTGTTTGAGTAAGAGATTTGGGCAAGGGATTTCAAAATTATTTTTTTAATAAATCTCTTATTTGGGTATTAAGTTAAATGAATTTGTAAAATCCTTCAAATGTGAAAAAGTTGTGAAAGAAATGATTTTGAAATCTTTTTGAAAGAGGTTGAATTTGTGAAATCTTTTTAATGAAGGATTTGTGAACTGAGTCCCTCTTTTTCGTTGTACCCTTCGCTCCTAAATCTGCTTCTTCTTCTTCATCTGCTTTTTCTTCCAAGGACCGATTTGTGAACTAAGTCTACTTCTTCTTCATTGCTGTTGTCCTCTTTGCTTTACTCTTTGCTTCTTCATCTTCGTTCGATTTGGATTCAATTGATTTCCCTTCTTTGTCTTCGTTCGTCGCTGCAGATTTGGGTTCGTTTGGGCATATCTGGGTTCGATTGATTTCGCTTCTTCGTGTTTGTTCATCGCTGCAGATTTGGGTTCGTTGATTTGGGTTCGATTGATTTTGCCGACAACTGCCAACGTCTCCTTCACGACGACCACCAACGTTCAACTCTGTTTTTTTTTTTTTTTTTTTCAAAAGTGGTATCAGAAAAAGAAAAAAAAGAAAAAATTGTTCTAATAATTTTGTTTTGTTCCCATAAATTTGTTGTTGAAATTTGAGATTAGAAGAAAGGTGTACTTGAAGATAACCCCATTTTAAAATTTGTTCCCACAAAATGTTAAAATGTGATTTTGTCCGGGGGAGGGAACTTGGGGTTGTCAATGTCGCGAAATTGTCTTTATACTCTTAACACAAAATAAAATTTTATCGTTGCACACCCCGAACATAGTCTAAGGGACCACAAATTGAGAAACCAAATATAATTATTTTTTTTCAAACATAGTCTAAGGGACCACAAGTTGAGAGACCAAATATAATTTTTTTTTTTTTGAAACATATTCTAAAGGTACCACAAATTGAGAGACCAAATATAATTATTTTTTTTGAAACATAATCTAAAGGTACCACAAATTGAGAAACCAAATATAATTATTTTTTTTCAAACATAGTCTAAGGGACCACAAGTTGAGAGACCAAGTATAACTGTTACATATTCAATAATGTGATTCGAAAAATTTATAAATACTCTTAAGTTTATTATTTTTTTTTTATAAACACCAAATAAAGAAATAAATTTAAAACAAATAAAATAAAAAAAAAAAAAAAGAAAAATAAAAGAGAAAAATAAAAACTAGAAAACAAGAGAGAAAGATAGAGAGTGAAAATAGAAAATAAAATTAGAAAATAAAATAATGTGGAAAAATATATTAAAATGGTATTTTCATCAAGTCATTGTTTCGCTCTATATCCTTGAAATTGATTTCAAGTCAACTTGTCTTTCTAAAGGTACCAATAAATTTGTATATAGATTTTTGAACTTTTTTTGAAACCAAATTTAATTTTTTTTTTTAATTTTATTTGTTTTAAATTTATTTCTTTATTTGGTGTTTATAAAAAAAAAATTAATAAAATAAAAGCACAAAAAGAAGTGAAATACAAAAAATTGAAAAATACCAAAAAACTTATTTTTTGTCCTTTTCGACAATAGAGTTTATAAATATGCCTATTTATAAATCTTGCGCTCAGGCCAACCCCCTCTCCTTACGCGCGCACCCGCTGAAGAATCAATCCATGGTGAGTTTTTATTTTTCATTCATTTAAGAATATTTGTTTTGAAGAAAATTCTACTATTAATTTGTTATAAATAATCCTGAGTTAGTTATTTTTAGTCTTTTTCTATTGAATATGTATTTTAGTTATTTTTAGTCTTTTTCTATTGAATATGTATTTTTATTCCATCACTCTCTCGAAAAGTATGTTTGGTTGGAAGAGTAAAAAAAAGAAAATAAAAATGTTTTTTTTTTTTATCCTTTATAGAGAGAAAATTATTTTCCTAGTATGGTTGGAGGGATATAGAAAGAGAGAAAATAATATTTTGTGTGTATTAAAAAAATAATAATATGTATTATCTTAATTTACTATTTTATTCTTAAAAAAAAAAATGAAATGTATTTGTTATATAAAAAAAAAATAGTAAAATAGTAATTCTATACCCCTAAGTGAGGAACACCCCATTTTCAAGCGGAGAAATTTCACCTAGACCCCCTCAATTATAGTGAAATTTCATATGTATCCCTTTAACTTTCAAGATTACCACGAGTCTTGATTAAATGATCCCCATATATCTGTTTTTCTTTTGGGAACAAAAAGTACACTAAACAAACAGGGTTTGACTAAGCAATTCTTATTAATCTAGAGAGAGATTTGAGAGAGAAGGAGGGATGGATAAAATAAATAATCCATATTCATATTCCTTAGGCATGGTCATGGGCCCGGAGGCCCGATCGGCCAGCCCAGTTTGGATCTATTTTTTTAGGGCTTGAGCCCATGGGCCGGGCTAGGGCCTAAAGACTAAGGCCCATTCATTTTTAGGACCGGACTAGGGATTAATCATTTTTGTTTAGGGCCGGCCCAAACTTTTTTAAAATATAAAATATATATATATATATATATATATATATATATATATATATATATATATATATATATATATATATATCCATAGAGAAAGAGTTGAGGGACCATTTTGTAATTTTCGATTTCAGCTAGATAATGTAACAAACTCTAATTTCATTTCTCGAGAGTTGAGGGACTATTTTGTAATTTTAGTATTTAGTTTTTAAATTTTAAAAAAAATATAGGGCCGAACTAGGGCCGGGCCTGAGCTTAATTTTTTTTTTGTAGGGCCGGGTTTGGGCATGAAATTAGGGCCCGATCATAGGGCCGGGCCGGGCTAGGGCCTAACATTTTTGTATAATACCCTAGTCAATACCCGGCCCGAGCCCGACCCTACCCTGCCCATGACCATCCCTATTCCTCTCTCCCGCAACCATATTCATATTCCTCTCCGGAAACCATATAATCCATGGTAATTTTCACTTCTATGTGTTGTAATCCTTTTTTTCAAAGTAAGTTTGGTTGGAAAGGCAGGAAAAGAAAACATTTTTTTTTTATTTTTTTATTCTTTATAAAGAGAATTATTTGTTTAGTTGGAAGGATAGAAAAGGAAAGAAAATAATATTTTGTGTATTAAAAAAAAAATAATATGCTATTTTATTCTTGAAATGATTATTTGTTATATAAAATAAAAGGCTGAAATAGTAATTTTACACCCCAAATGAAAAAAAAAAAGGACCCATATTCAGCTCAAATGAAATAGTAATTTTACACCCCAAATGAAAATACCCTAATTTTCATAGTGGATCATGAAGACTTATTCAATAAAATTTTGTGTTTTTTTATTTTTTATTTATTTTTAATTGACAGGGTATGCGAGAATATACCAATTGTGCTTTGTGGAAACAAGGTTGCTGTGAAGAACAGACAGGTGAAGACGAAACAAGTGACATTCCACAAGAAGAAGAATTTACAGTACTATGAGATATCAGCAAAAAGCAATTTCAACTTCGAGAAGCCTTTCCTCTATCTTGCGAGGAAATTAACTGGGTAAAAATGTTTATTTTTATTTTTTTAGCTTTTAAACCCGTTATGTGTTAGTAATTTGTGCACCCATTTTCGAGATACTAATTTTTGAAAAACATTTTTTTTGTAGGGATCCTAACTTGCATTTCGTGGAGTCTCCTGCCCTTGCTCCTCCTGAAGTACAGATCGATTTGGCTGCCCAACAACAGTATGTTCTCTCTCTCTCTCTCTCTCTCTCTCTATATATATATATATATATATATGTATGTATACATATATACACATATATGTATTATATGTATACAACTCCGCATTTATTCATGAGATATTTTTTTGACCCTTGGATCTGATTTTAGATCCAAGGGTCGAGATCAAAACATAAAAGCCTACCTTCCCTAACCTTCAAATTGCTTCCCTTCCTAGGGATGACAACAATCTGGTTTTGGGCCGGTTTCATTAGAAACCAAAACCGTCGTTTTAGAAAACCGTTTTAAAATCGAACCGTTTAATTTTATGCAAAATCAAATAAACCCGTTATTTTTTATACATACACAAATTAACCCAATATATATTAGGGGTCAAAATGTAAATAAAATAAAAAAAGTGGAGGTAATATACACACACACACATATCTAAAATATCTGTTACGCGGTTTGGTTACGCAGTTTGGTTTCACGGTTACTATTACAAAAATAAAACTTTAACCAAAACCATTTAATTAGTTCCAAAGTCGAATCGTTCGGTTTGATTTGGTTCGGTTATCCGGTTCGGGTTGAATTCCCCTCCCTCCCCCTCTTCCCCTTTAATCTATGCATTCAAACACAGGGATATGTATTAGTATGTGTATATATAACATATATTTATATTGATGATGATTAACTGCTGGCATGAAGCTGAGCTTGTAGCTACAGCTAGTCAGCTACTTCCCGATGACGACGATGATACCTTTGAGTAGGATTCATTGTTGTGTTTGCTATCCCAGTTTTCCAGTGACTCCTTTCGATCATACTTATGTTTGAAGAACAATCTCGTCTTGATGATTTGTGTGTTTTTTTGTTTTTGTTTTTGTTTTTTTCTCTTTCTTTTTTAAATACTTACGTTACGTTTGATACATTGGAATATAATAGAATGAATGTGGTATTGTAATGAATGTGATGTTAGAATGAAATGGTTATAATTCCTATGTTTGGTGACAAACGAGATTAAATATGGTATTAGATTAACCATTATTATTGTTACGTTTGGTTATAAAATGCATTAGACATGGTATTGAAATGATCAATAAATAAAAATAAAAGTGAAATACAGAATATTCGAACATAAAAAAATCAATATCAAACATAAACCAATTAAAATAATTGTCTAATATAAACTAAATAAAATAAACATACAAAATAAACTGATAAGGACATAGTTCAAAATAACCCATACACTTGCTATACCGCAAGTCTTGATTAAATGATCCCCATATATCTGTTTTTCTTTTGGGAACAAAAAGTACACTAAACAAACCATTCAACCTAATATAATCCCAAAACCATGCATACAAGGTATGTCTAATCAAAGCTAAGAACCATTAACGGAACTTATAGATAAAGAGCAAGAGCCCTTCGGATTACATAAATGGCGTTTTTGTACTTTGTTTTCAGCCTTCGATCGTCACTCTCTCTAATTTCTCTATCAATCCCCAATAAGAACATTGACGAAATGGTGTGACGAAACGAAATCGAAAATCGATTTCACGAACAATGGATTGGAGGAATAAAAATCAAATATTTTACCTGCCATAACAAGCGATTTCAAATTTCACGATCGAACGACCTTCTTCCTTTTTCAACGATCGAATCGGCTGAATAGGGCTTCATCTCTTTATCTCTCGATGAATCCACGATCAAACAGCGACGAGGACGGCGAAGACGATGGCGAGAAGAGCTTCAATTAGTGATGGAGAGCTTCGACCAAAACTTCGGCGACGACGATGGAGACCTTTGAGAAGACGAAATTGAAATCTATTTCACAAATCCTAACTCGTTGACAACGATTTCCTAAACGAAATCGATTTCGTCATCGAGCTAGGGTTTCGATTTCGTAGGCGATGGCAATTTCGTTGGCCTCCTGAACGACGAATTCGTTGTTCTTCGCCGTTGGCTAGGCGATGGTAATTTTGTTGGGCTCCTCATATCGATTGTTGTTGGCAAAGAATCAACGGTTTTCAACGGTGGCTAACTGGAGAAGAAGTGGAGCAAAGAGAGTTAGAAAATGATAAAGAAAAGAAAATGAAAATGAGGCAACCAAACAAATTAGGAAATGCTCACCGTGTCATTTTTCATGGGTTGTGTTTTTTGCGCGGAGGGGAGGGGGATTGTTTCTCATTTTCTTAAGATTTTAAGAATCAATTTTTACTTTTTTGGTTGGGTTGGGTTGGGTTGAGTTTTGTGTTAATAAATGCGTTCCTAAAAATCAATCTCATAATTTTTTAATTGGATTGGGTTGAAATGGAAATACGAACTGAACGGGCCTAAGCAACCAGGCTTTAACAATGTTACCATGGCTTTAGTATTGATAGAGCTTGATATAGAATTCAACAGCTGGCACTTCTCAAATTGATTGTTCAATTCATTAACCTTTCCAAAAGAAAGCCAAATTCACAAATCAAGAACAATCCAATCAATCAACAAATCGAACAAACCAATGCATCTGAATGTTAATCGCGATTTCCATTTTCGATTTTCAATTGTTTTCTTCGTATTCTCCGATCTGATTTTGATTGATGTTTTGGTTTACAACAGTTAGTGGAGAATTTAGCAGACGACGTCGATTTGTTGATTTGTGAATTTCTGAAATGGAAACGATTACCAAACGTCACCTTACATTTTCACATTCGTTTTTTTTTTTTCTAGTTTTTAAATTCAAATAAGTTTTTAATCTTCGAAACCTTGTTTGAATCCATTAAACTCATACCAATCGAATATTAAATTTTTATATTGTATCATAATTAACCATAACTAAAATTTAATAAAGACTAAAAAACAAATTAATAAACATTAAAAAAAAAAAAAAAAAATGGGAAAAGAACATACACTATTCACAGTTGTAATGGTTTGGTGTTTATAAAAAAATAAAAATAAATAAATAAAAAACAAAAAGAAAACTTTTACTTGTTACTTACCAAATCCTATTTTCCAAAATATTAGGTTTTTTTTTTTTTTTAATATTATGAATTTTATTTTCTAGATTTTTATTTTTGATTATTTATTTACCAAAAATAAAATAATAAATGCAGAGTAAAAAAATAAAAGTAGAAACAAGAGAGAGAAGGAGTAAAAAATAGAAAAATATGAATAAGCAACAAATGTAACGCGGAATTTTTTTTCAACAAAAATGTGATAGGTGATGTGTTGAGCAATTAAAGTAAAAAGACAAGGGATCACTTGTGCATTATAAAAACAAAACGGATGTTCTTAATATGTCAAAAGACCGAAGTATTCCAAGTTTAAACACATCTGACTCAGGGGATTGACTATTGATCGTTCATTATGACGTAAACAGATTCATGTAACCGACCTTTTTAAGTAGAACAAAGACTTAATTGTTGTTGTATTATCTTCATCTCTATGATAAAGCCAATTGGGTAATGTTATCATGAATTTTGAGATTGTACATATTTTTCACTTAAGATTTGTGAAAACAAAACAAAACGAAGGGACCGTAAGAACGAAGTCAATAACATCTATAGTGCAAATTAAAATTAATAATTAAGGGTTATATAAGTAAATATTTTTAGGTTTTGTTTGGTTGGAATAATTTGAAATAAAAGAATTTGAGTAGTATTCCTACAATAAAAAAAAATTAAAAAAAAAAACATCAAATAATAAAAGCTAAGCAAAATCTTTGTATAAATAAAATTTATTTTACATGGATTTATTTCGAATGAATTAATTTATTATCAAGACACCCTTATCATTTCAACAAATATTAAAAGTTAACTCATATAATTTTTATAATACCCGAGATATCTTTTATCGAATTTTGTTGATAAAAATATCAATTTATGATTTTATTTTCTATTTTTACTCTCCAACTTTCTCTCTTGTTTTCTAGTTTTTCTCTTTTGTTTTTTATGTTTTGTTTTTTTTGTTTTAAGTTTATTTCTTTATTTGGTGTTTGTTAATTCTAAGATTTTGATGGACAATTAAATGTTGATATTTTTAGTGGAACTAACGATTTCATTGAGTGTTTCAGTTTATTAGTTCTAGTGAAGAGATTATTATGAAGATATTGAGAAAAATGCTAAATGAATGCTAAAAATATTGACAAAGATGATGCACGTTAAGAGATTGAAGAATTTGAAAAATTTAGGGGAAAACAATTCAGATTAAATTTTTTATTCTTAATGTATCCCAATTAGAATCACACACGACACAAAATATTTTAATAATTATGTATGGTTTTGATAGGATCCTAATTAGCTAAAATATTTGTTCCTATGTGTAATTGAAAAAGAAACATTTATTTAAGAAAGATAATTGATTAAAATTGAATTTAAGAATTTAATGGAGTTAACCGATAAAAGAAATCGATTAAAGGAGCAAAAACGTCAAAGAAAATGGATTAAAATTGAATTAAGGAAGGAGTACAGTAGAAATTGGTCGACTCATGGTGTTTGAGCGGTCGACTTATGAAAATTAGTTAAAGTCCTTGAATCTTCCGGTCGACCTATGACTAAAAGAAGAACTCTCTGAATCGTTAGGTTGATAGAGAGGTCGACTTGTGAAACTTACTAAATTGATCGGTCAATAAAAGAATAAGTGACGGTTGACCTGTAGACACGGCATTTTAACCATCCCGCAAAAGTTTATGCTTTATTTTATAATTCATTTTGTTTTATTTTAGAAAATACAAAAAATAAAAAATAGAGAGAAATCGCGAGGAAAGATAGGAGGAGAGAGAAAGAGATTCAAAAGTTGGACACGTGTCAATCCTAAAGCTCTCTTTTTGTCATTTTGTTTTGGGTTAATTACACTTTATCCCTTGTGGTTTGGTCAATTTGGACTTACCCCCTTATAGTTTGAAAATCGCCACTTACCCCATGTGGTCAAATATTTGGTGCACTTATCCCTCTACATCAGGGGGTAAGTGGTTTGAAAATCTGATCAAGGAGGGGTAAGTGGCGATTTTCAAACCAGAGGATAGTAAAGTGCAAATTAGTCAAATCACAAGGAGATAAAATGTAATTAACCCATATTTTTTGTAGTGGTAGTATTTATTATTAAATAATTAATTAAATGGTGTTTTTGTCATAAAAATATATACATTTTGAATTGGGGTTTTGAATTTGGGACCAAATAAAATCACCCAAAAAAAAAGAAGACAAATAGAAGAGAAGGTTGCGTGTGGAGATTTCTAATCTGGCATTAAAATGTTGCATATTATTGCGACTTTTTGTCAACCCGTCACAAATTGCCTTGCATTTGATTCATTTAGGAAGATATAGTGTGAACATCTTTTTCTTTTTTAATTCTTTCTGAAGACACGAGTTATATACTAGGTAAAAATTAATTATATATTTTTGAAGTTTTTTATTTGAATTAATTTTTTTTATCTATCCTATTCACTCCTCTCTTAGGTAGCTCACTGTGCCAATAATATTTATAAAAAAAAAATTAGAATTAAAAAAAAAAAAACTTTTACTTTGTTACTTACCAAATCCTATTTTCCAATTTTTTTTTTTTTTTTTAATATTCTGAATTTCATTTTCTAGATTTTATTTTTGATTATTTATTTAACAAAAATAAAATAATAAATGCAGAATGAAAAAAAAAAGAAAGAGTAACCCTTATCTTATATTTTTATATCAAATTTTAACCCTTATCTTATATTTTTGTTAATTTTTTTACTAATTTTTAGTTAGTAATAATACAATTTATTATTTTTACAATTATAAAGGTGGACAAATATAAAGGTGGTTTCTTTACTTTTTTTTGGGAATTTCGATCATAAATACAACTATCACCCATTTTTACAATTATAAAGGTGGACAAATATAAAGGTGGTTTCTTTACTTTTTTTTGGGAATTTCGATCATAAATACAACTATCACGCCATCACCTTGGATTTTAGGTGGCGTTTGGTAACCGTTTCTGTTTCCATTCCAGCAGTGGAATGGAAATGGGATGGGATGGGATGAGAATTTTGTTTTCTTTTTGGGAGTAGAATCGCGTTTAGTAATGATATTTTTTTTTTTTTGTTTTGGGAAGGGAATTGTGTTTGGTAACTATTTTATCCTAAAATCTTTTTCTCTTTTTTTTTTTTTTTTTTTTTTTTTTTTGGCTGACGGAGGTGGCGCCGTCACCGTCGGCCGGCAGTGCTCCTGCGCCGTCGCCGGTGGTGCTCTGGGCAACGGCCGACGGCGCTCCGGCGACGGTGACGGTGGTGCTCCGGGCAACGACCGCCGGCGGTGGCCCCTCGCCGGCGATGACCGGACGGCGGTGGCGCCGGCGACGCCGGCCGGAAGACAATGGCGCCGTCGCCGCCGACGGCCGGAAGTGGCCGGGAAATTTCCGGGCGGACGGTGGCCGGCGACGGCGGCGGCGGGCGGTGGTCGGTGGCGGCGGGCGGTGGTCGGCCAGTAGGTAAATAGTAACCATGTGTTTTGAGACTGGAATGGGAATAATGAGAAATAACTTTTTTTTGTTTCTCATTTCTTAAGAAAAAAGTGGGCACAATTCTCAAATGAGAATGAAATGGAAACGGAAACAAAAATTACCAAACGCTATTCTCAAACAGAATTCCCAAAAATTTGGGAATGGAACGAGAATTTCTGGGATGGGATGGGTTACCATACGGTACCTTAATTAGTTTAATTCCTAAAATCAACTTCTTCCACTTTTTTTGTCCTTTTCGACTATTAGATTAAAATCAAAATTGAAAGACAAGTTGACTTGAAATCAATCAAAGAGTTTATAAATATGCATTTGCTAGCTCCTCTCCTTCCGCGCACACCCCGCTGAAGAATCAATCCATGGTGAGTTTTTATTTTTCATTCATTTAAGAATATTTGTTTTGTTATTTTAATTTCTATGAACATTGTAGTCGTCGTATTATGAGTGTAGGATTTAACCTAAATATATGGAAATCTTGTTGAGAGATTCCAAAATTCAAAAAATTATTTTTTAAGGACCATGTCATGTTTTAAAAAATTTCTGTTACAGCACCTCACAGAGTGATGATTTTATATAATATGCATTTTTATTCCATCGCTTAAGGGTAAAAGAAACCCATAGGGCCCATGTGGATATCCCTGCCATTTTCTAGCTCAAATCTTGGGATCTCTTTCTTAGATCGTTACCTCTGCCTTGGTGGTTAGACGGCAGTAGATGGATGGCGCTTTTTTTTTTTTTTTTTTTTTTATCGGCTGTGGCTTTATCGCCACGCAGCCTTCTCTTCTCTATAGATACCCTTTGTGAAGTTGTTTGGATTTCTCCTCTTCATTTTGTAATATTGAATTAGATCATGTAATTGCCCTTGTCAATCTTCATTTGAGCGCAGTTGTATTGCTGAGACAATATCCAAGTTTCCTTTTTTTTTGGAGGAATTTGTTCTTATTTTTTGTTCTGAATGTGGATGTTTTCGTTGCAGGCTTTTCTGAATCAGCAAACCGTTGTTTATAGTTTCAATGTGGTTATCGTTGGTGATGGCGGCACAGGTGAAAAATTGCAGAAAATAGAAGCATTTTTTTTTTGGATTAATTGAAGGTCGCCCATTTTTCCGAATAAAATTAGAATGGGCTGTAGGCCCAAGTGCTGGGTCCCATATAATTTTTTTTTTACTAAAACTCTTTATGAAATTATAATAAAAATCCATACTATTAAATTGCAATTCCAAAACTACCCTTTGAAAACCAAAGCCAACTCCCATCGTCAATTCTACACTTTTGCTCGCTCGCTCGCTCTCTCTCTCTCTCCCCGCCTCGACATGTCGGGCAGATCTGGCCGGCGACGACCAAGATTTATCGTTGCCGACCAGATCTGGCTATCGTCGTCCCAGATCTGGTCGTCTCCGGCCAGGTCTGGCCATCGCCAACTCAGATCTGAGTCGGTGTTGGTCCAAATCTTAAGGAAGCCGATACCATGAATGTTTTCCACATCATTTCATTATCGGAAGGTTTCACCTACCTTTTCTTTTCTTTTTTTAATTTCCCAAAAAACCCAATTCAAGATTTTTTTAAATGCAGGGAAAACAACACTTGTGAACAAACATCTTACTGGCGAATTTGAGAAGAAGTATGAACGTAAGTTATTTAATGTCTCGACGATCATCGATTCCTTGTTTGTTTTTGTTGGATTGCGTGCGAAATCCATTGAACTAATTGTGTGTTTGAATTGATTATATAGCAACCATCGGTGTTAAAGTTCATCCTTTGGATTTCTTCACCAACTGTGGGAAGATTAGGTTTTATTGCTGGGACACAGCTGGGCACGAGAAAATTGGTGTTCTCAGGGATGACTATTAGTAAGTTGAAATTTTCATCTTGATTTTATGCTTTCCTTTTGAATTGATTGTCTACTTATCTTGCAATTGTATAATGCATTAAGCACTTAGACGTGTACACACTAATTTTAATTCAATATATTAATCTTGAATGTATGTTCAAGTACATTAATCATGAAACCATACAATTGTCAATACTGTCTAAAATATCAAATATGTCTTGATTTATTATGTAGATACGACCCATGAAAATTGGTCATACAAATACAAGAACGTAAAAGTGAAGCATGTTGTGAGAGATCTTTGTATCATGAATATACATTTTGTTAAAAGTTTATTATTTAGTTTCACAACAAAATTTAAAACGGTTTGAAATGTCTCCATTCATGCAACAGTCAAAAATGTCCAAAATGTAAAATATGTCTTGATATAATATATAGATACGACTGATGAAAATTGGTCATGTATATGCAAGAACATAAAGTGAGTTGGAAATCTTTGTATTATGAATATACATTTTGTTGAGAGTTTGTTATTTAGTTTCTTAACAAAATATAAAATAGTTTGAAATGTCTCCATTCATGCAATGGTTAAAAATATTTGAAATGTAAAATATATCCTGATTTTATTATATAGATAAGATTGAAAATATCTCTAATCATCCAATGATTAAAAATGTCTCAAAATATGGCCTAATTTATTATATAGATACGACATATGAAAATTGGTCAAAAACAAGAAACATAAAGTGAAGCATGATGTAGGATATCGTTAAATGTTCTACAGAATCAACATTGTCAGCCTGTTTGGAAATATTAGGATTTTGTCTCGTTCTTGAAGATCTTGTGCATAGTTTATTAGGGAATGATGATTTTCGTGAATCAAGGTTGCATTGCTGTTAAAAGAGATAAAAAATGATGCAATTTTTGGGTTTAAAACCTTGTTTAGCTAATGTTTTTAAAAAATCCATGGATTCATAATTTGTTTTGCTAATGGATTGGATAATTCTCATTTGCAGCGTCCATGGACAAGGTGCCATCATCATGTTTGATGTCACTGCTAGATCAACTTACACGAATGTTCCAACATGGCATGGTGATCTTTGCCGGTATGTCAAAAACAAAATACCCTAATTTTCATAGTGGATCATGAAGACTTATTCAATAAAATTTTGTGTTTTTTTAATTTTTATTTATTTTTAATTGACAGGGTATGCGAGAATATACCAATTGTGCTTTGTGGAAACAAGGTTGATGTGAAGAACAGACAGGTGAAGGCAAAACAAGTGACATTCCACAAGAAGCAGAATTTACAGTACTATGAGATTTCGACAAAAAGCAATTACAACGTCGAGAAGCCTTTCCTCTATCTTGCAAGGAAATTAACTGGGTAAAAATGTTTATTTTTTTTTATTTTTTTACCTTTTAAACCCGTTATGTGTTAGTAATTTGTACACCCATTTTCGAGATGCTAATTTTCGAAAAACATTTTTTTTGTAGGGATCCTAACTTGCATTTCGTGGAGTCTCCTGCCCTTGCTCCTCCTGAAGTACAGATCGATTTGGCTGCCCAACAACAGTATGTTCTCTCTCTCTCTCTATATATATATGTATGTATACATATATGCACATATATGTATTATATGTATACAACTCCGCATTTATTCATAAGATATTTTTTTGACCCTTGTATCTAATTTTAGATCCAAGGGTCGAGATCAAAACATAAAAGCCTGCCTTCCCTGACCTTCAAATTGCTTCCCCTCCTGGGGATGGCAACGATCTGGTTTTGGGCCGGTTTCATTAGAAACCAAAACCGTCGGTTTAGAAAACCGTTTTAAAATCAAACCGTTTAATTTATGCAAAACCAAATAAACCCGTTATTTTTTATACACACACAAATTAGCCCAATTAACCCAATATATATTAGGGGTCAAAATGTAAATAAAAAAAAAAAGTGAGGGTAATATATATATATACACACACATATATCTAAAATACATGTTACGCGGTTTGGTTACGCAGTTTGGTTTTACGGTACTATTACAAAAACAAAACTTTAACCAAAACCATTTAATCGGTTTCAAAGTCGAACTGTTCGGTTTGATTTGGTTCGGTTATCCGGTTCGGGTTGAATTCCCCTCCCTCCCCCTCTTCCCCTTTAATCTATGCATTCAAACACAGGGATATATATTAGTATGTGTATGTATAACATTTATATATATTGATGATGATTAACTGCAGGCATGAAGCTGAGCTTCCCGCTGCAGCTAGTCAGCCACTTCCCGATGACGATGATACCTTTGAGTAGGATTCATTGTTGTGTTTGCTATCCCGGTTTTCCACTGACTCCTTTCTATCATACTTACGTTTGAAGAACAATCTCTTGTCTTAATGATTTGTGTTTTTTTTGTTTTTGTTTTTTTGTTTTTCTTTTTTAAATACTTACGTTACGCTTGGTACACTGGAATATAATAGAATGAGTGTGGTATTATAATGAATTTAATGTTAAAATAGAATAATTATTATTATTCCTATATTTGGTGATAACTGAAATTAAACATGGTATTAAAATGATCATTATTATTCTTATGTTTGGTTATAAAATGCATTAGACATGATATTAGAATGATCGATAAATAAAAATAAAAGTGAAATACAGAATATTCAAACATAAAACATAAACTAATTGAAACAACTATATGACATATAGTTCAAAATAACCCGTACACTTACTATACCATACAGCAAGTCTTGATTAAATGATCCCCATATATCTGTCTTTCTTTAGGGAAAAGTACACCAACAAACAGGGCCTTACCTTCTTTGATTAAGCAATTCTTTACTTTGCCCTAGTTTTTGCTTTTGTCCCTCAACAGTCTGCAAACATTATTAAGAGCCCAAAAATCACGGGAACAGAAACACTAAGGCGGCGATTGGTTAGTGTTCCCACTTTTCTCAATCTAACTGGGATGATTAGGTTAGAATTGAGTTGAGAATCTTGTTTCATTTTAGGAACAAAATTGCGTTCAATAACGACAATTTTTTTTTTTGTGCAGGGAAAAGAATTACGTTTGGGAACAAATTCAACTTTCTTCTCTCTCTCTCAACTCAATCCCATGAAAACCTACCCAAAATTAGCCATATCCTTAAAATCAGAAGGATTCACCATTCTGAAAGAGCCAATCTCATACAATCAATCCATACAAAGCACATGCAAGAGCAATTTCATCTAAAGCCTAAAAAATGCTCAACAATCACATGAATGCAATAAGATTATTGATCCAAGTAAAAAAGAAGACAACCAAATATAATCCCAAAACCTTGCTTCATTCAACCTAATGCTCAAGCAAAATTCATAAAACATGCATACAAGGTATGTCTAATCAAAGCTAAGAACCATTAACGGAACTTACAGATAAAGAGCAAGAGCCCTTCGGATTACATAAATGGCATTTTTGTACTTTGTTTTTAGCCTTCGATCGTCACTCTCTCTAATTTCTCTATCAATCCCCAGTAAGAACATTGACGAAATGGTGTGACGAAATGAAATCGAAATCGAAAATCGATTTCACGAACAACGGATTGGAGGAATAAAAATCAAATATTTTACCTGCCATAACAACCGATTTCAAATTTCACGATCGAACGACCTTTTTCCTTTTTCAACGATCGAATCGGCTGAATAGGGCTTTATCTCTTTATCTCTCGATGAATCCACGATCAAACAGCAACGAGAATGGCGAGGACGGCGAAGACAATGGTGAGAAGAGCTTCAATTAGTGATGGAGAGCTTCGACCAAAACTTCGGCGACGATAATGGAGACCTTCGAGTAGACGAAATTGAAATCGATTTCACGAATCCTAACTCGTTGACGAAATCGATTTCCTGAACGAAATCGATTTTGTCATCGAGCTAGGGTTTTGATTTCGCAGGCGATGGCAATTTCATTAGCCTCCTGAACGACGAATTCGTTGTTCTTCGCCGTTGGCTAGGCGATGGCGATTTTGTTGGGCTCCTCATATTGATAGTCGTTGGCAAAGAATCAACGGTTTTCAGCGGTGGCTAACTGGAGAAGAAGTGGAGCAAAGAGAGTTAGAAAATGATAAAGAAAAGAAAATGAAAATGAGGCAACCAAACAAATTAGGAAATGCTCACCATGTCATTTTTCATGCGTTGTGTTTTTTGCGCGGGGGAGAGAATTGTTTCTCATTTCCTTAAGATTTTAAGAATCAATTCTCATTTTTTTGGTTGGGTTGGATTGAGTATTGTATTACTAAATGCGTTCCTAAAAATCAATCTCATAATTTTTGAATTAGATTGGGTTGGAATGAGTTGAAATGGAAACACGAACTGAACGGGGCCTAAGCAAACAGGCTTTAACAATGTTACCATGGCTTTAGTATTGATAGAGCTTGATATAGAATTCAACAACTGGCACTTCTCAAATTCATTAATCAACTCATTAACCTTTCCAGAAGAAAGCCAAATTCACAAATCAAGAACAATCCAATCAATCAACAAATCGAACGAACCAATGCATCTGAATGTTGATCGCGATTTCCATTTTCGATTTTCAATTGTTTTCTTCGTATTCTCCGATCTGATTTTGATTGATGTTTTGGCTTACTACAGTTAGTGGAGAATTTAGCAGACGACGTCGATTTGTTGATTTGTGAATTTCTGAAATGAAAACGGTTACCAAACGTTGTCGATTTCCAAACATCAATCAAAATCAGATCAGAGAATACGAAGAAAACAATTGAAAATCGTACAAAATAAAACTTTTACTTTGTTACTTACCAAATCTTATTTTCAAATTTTTTTTTTCACTATTCTGAATTTCACATTACAGAAATTTTATTTTGTTTTTTCGCTCGTTTTGGTTGCACATTACACGTCATTTTCTCATAGTCAAATCATCTGTGCAAAACTAAAGTTATACTCAAGAGCGGATGTTAAATTTATGACTCATATTGATCACTTGAAAGTTCCCAAATCACTATATATATAAGTCAAACGAATTACTCTACTTATCACCATATGATTTTAATTCTTAAGTTGTAACTTCCTAACATGACGGGGTTACATATTTCTCATTATTCTTTCGTAACCAAATTTTCCGTACAAAACGGGATTGTACTTGAAAGCAAGTATTAAATTTTTTATCTCACATCGATTACTTGAGACACAAGAGTTCCTAAACCACTATAAAAGTCAAACGAGTTACTCCAGTTAATCCAGCTCAAAACATGTAAGAATCTATATATTAGAAACATGTTTAGTTCCAGATTAATACCGTTGGGGGACCAAATGGGGCTTTCACCATTTGGTCTCCCAACGGGTGGCTTGCAGTCACCGGAATGATAGATTATTCTAGCAGTTATGTCATCCCATTCCCATCCCACTTATGAGATGATGGGATGGGGACAGAAACTGTTGAAACAAATGAATTTTAATTAAATTTTTAGAATAGAAAGTGTCAAGTGTGCAATTTTCTCTAGCCCTTTTGTCCCACATTGGTTGGGAGAGGTGAAATTAATGAGGATATCTAGGGGTATGGGAGACACTTGGGGTGTGCCCCAAGGGGTACCCACATTTTGTGGAGGGGAGAAGAGTTACATTCCTACCGGTTTACCACACGCGCGCACGTGCCGCCGTCCGTCCGGCCGTGCTGTGCCGAGCCGAGTCGCGCGTGTGATGAGGTGACACTTATTTACTTTTTAGAAAAAATATTTTTTTTTCAAACGGTTTTTTTTTCTCCTATAAATAATGCTTTCTTCCTCAGTTTTAAAAACACACAGAACAGTGTTCTGTTTTTGTTTCTGCTCTCTTCTGTTTTTGTTCCGAACTGTTCTGAAACAGTTTCGGTTTTCACTGTTTTGTTCTTCCGGAATTGTTCCGATCTGTTCCGGTACTGTTTCTTCAGTTCGATTTTGGTTTCCGAGCAGTTTGTTCGTTTTGCGAACAGTATATGGGGGTGTTTGGTTTTCGAGACTTCTACAGTGCAAAGAACGTCCTAGACAGAGAAGAATTCTGGGCTGTTTTATCCTGGGGATGACGGGGCTGATACACTGCTTGCACGTTATTGGGCAGAGCCGCGAAATGTCTTAAAGAGAGCGACCTAGTCCGCGACTCATCCCAAGAAATTTTGGTAAACTCGTTCTTTATTTATTTTCTGCTTCAACATTTTTTAAGACGTCCAATATCTGCTAAGATGTCTACTGATCACGATTTTAAACAAGTAACTGTTGATCTCAACAAACCCTTTCGTTTCGAAGGTTTCATTTTAAAAGATGGAGACAGAAAATGTTATTTTTTCTTACTATTGAAAAAGTAGCATATGTCTGTACAACCGAAAAACCTCAATTACCTCAAGTTTCTACAGACGCTCAGATTCAAGAAGTTAAGTCTTGGGAGGAAAATGATTTTCGTTGTAAGAATTTTATTCTTAATGGTATGTCTGATGATCTGTATGATTATTACTGCTCTAACAAAACTGCAAAGGAAGTTTGGGATGCTCTTTCGAAGAAATACGACACTGAGGAAGCTTGAAGTAAAAAATATGCTGTTAGTCGGTATCTGAAATACCAAATGACCGACGACAAATCAGTGGAAGTTCAGTCTCATGAACTTCAGAAAATCGCTCACGAAATAATTGCTGAAGGTATGTCCCTTGATGAACAATTTCAAGTTGCTGTTTTAATTAACAAATTACCCCATCTTGGAAAGATTTTAAGAATACTCTAAGGCATAAAACTAAAGAGTTTTCTTTAGAAAGTTTGATCACTCGTCTTCGGATTGAGGAGGAGGCCCAAAAACAAAATCAGAAAGATGAAGTGATTGTTGTTTCTAACAACGCTCACAAAAAATCATCTTATGCTATTCTGAAACCTAAAGGAAAAAATATGAAAAATCAAAATCAGAATCGCAACCACAACAACCAGAACAGAAATGTGCATCAAAATCAGAATAGAAACAAACTCCCATCAAGAAATAATTCTGAACAGTTTACTTGTTATAACTGTAGGAAGGCAGGCCATTTGGCTCGGAACTGCCGGCAAAGACATCGTCCTGTTCCACAGGCGAATCTTACTGAGGACCAACTTATAGCTATGATTTCTGAAATCAATATAGTTGGTGGATCCGAAGGGTGGTGGGTAGACACTGGTGCTTCACGCCATGTCTTCTATGATCGTACTATGTTCAAGTCTTATTCTGAAAGTGAAGACAAAAAAGTGTTGCTGGGTGATTCCCACTCCACTATTGTTGCCGGTTCTGGTGAAGTGCAATTAAAGTTTACCTCTGGAAAGACAGTCATCCTTAAAGATGTTCTGCATACTCTAGAGATGAGAAAGAATTTGGTTTCGGGCTATCTTCTAAACAAGGCGGGGTTCACTCAAACTATTGGGGCTGATTTGTACACCTTAACAAAAAATAATATTTTTGTTGGGAAGGGTTATGCAACTGATGGAATGTTCAAACTGAATGTTAAAATTATTATTATTTTTTTTTGCTTACATGTTATGTTCTTTTAATATCTGGCATGTTAGACTTTGTCATGTTAACAAACGCATTATTAAAAACTTAAGCAAATTAGAACTAATTCCTAAATTGTCTTTGAATGATTTTGAAAAATGTAAATTTTGTAGTCAAGCTAAAATTACTAAAACTCCTCATAAATCAGTAATTAGAGAATCTGAATCTCTTGACTTGATACATTCTGATATTTGTGAATTTGATGGAGTCTTGATTAGGAATGGTAAACGCTATTTTATTACATTCATAGATGATTGTTCTGATTTTACTTATATTTATCTCATGAAAAATAAAAGTGAAGCTTTTAATATGTTTAAAAATTTTGTAACTGAGATTGAAAATTAATGCAATAAGAAAATTAAGAGATTACGTAGTGATAGAGGAACAGAATATGATTCTGATATTTTTATTGATTTTTATAATTCTCATGGGATTATTCATGAAAAAACTGCACCGTATTCTCCTGAAATGAATGGTAAGGCTGAAAGAAAAAATAGAACTTTTGCTGAATCAGTAGTTGCTATTTTACTTAACTCCGGTGCAGCTTCTCACTGGTGGGGTGAAATTTTATTAACGGTTTGCTATGTACTTAATAGAGTTCCCAAATCGAAAAGTAAAATTTCACCTTATGAAGTTTTCAAAAATAAGAAACCAAATTTGTCTTATTTTAAAACTTAGGGTTGTTTGGCATATGTTCGAATTCCTGACCCAAAAAGAAGAAAACTTGCCAGTAGAGCTTATGAATGTGTTTTTATTGGTTATGCGGTAAATAGAAAAACTTATAGATTTTATGATTTGAAAGATAGAGTTATCATTGAATCAAATGATGCTGATTTTTATGAATATAAATTTCCTTTCAAATTAAAGAATAGTGGGGGCTCGACTTCTAGTAATGAACCTATCATTAGAATTAATGAATCTGATAAGGAATTAGATATTGAACCTAGAAGGATTAAACGACCTCGTATAGTTAAAGACTTTGGTTCGGATTTCTATGCATATACTTTAGAGGAGGATTCTCTTACCCTCTAAGAGGCATTGTCCTCTATAGATGTCAATTTATGGCAAGAGGCTATAGATGATGAGTTAGACTCTCTCGAGTCAAATAGAACTTGGCATTTGGTAGATTTACCTCCTGGTTGTAAAACAATAGGATGTAAATGGATTCTTAAGAAGAAATTGAATCCCGATGGAACCATTGATAAATATAAGGCTCGTCTTGTAGCCAAAGGGTTTAGACAAAGAGAGAATGTAGATTTCTTTGATACTTTCTCACCTGTCTCTAGAATTACATCTATTTGTGTACTTTTATCTCTTGCTGCAATTCATGATCTTATGTGCACCAAATGGATGTTAAAACTGCTTTTTTAAATGGTGAATTAGAAGAAGAGATTTATATGGACCAACCTGAAGGATTTATTATTCCTGGTCAAGAAAACAAAGTATGCAAATTAGATAAATCTCTTTATGGTTTGAAACAAGCACCTAAGCAATGGCATGAGAAATTTGATAATCTAGTCATTTCACATAGTTTTAATGTAAATGAAAGTGACAAATGTATTTACTATAAATCTGAAAATGATGTTTGCACTATTATATGTATTTATGTGGATGACTTGCTAATCTTTGGTTCCAATATTCATGTTGTGAATAATGTAAAATCCATGCTATGTGCTAATTTTGATATGAAAGATCTTAATGAAGCAAGTGTAATCCTTGGTATTAAAATAACTAGGTCTAAACATGGAATTTCTTTGGATCAATCTCATTATATAGAGAAGATTCTAAAGAAATACAATTATTTTGATTGTAAATCAGCATGTACTCCTTATGACCCTAGTGTGAAGTTGTTCAAGAACATTGGTGACGGTGTTAGATAAACTGAGTATGCGAACATCATAGGCAGTCTCCGATATGCCACTGACTGCACTAGGCCCGACATAGCGTATGCTGTGGGATTACTATGCAGGTTTATTAGTAGACCTAGTATTGAGTATTGGCATGCTATTGATAGGATCATGAGATACCTAAAAAGAACTATGAACCTTAGTTTACATTATCAGAAGTTTCCCGCTGTTCTGGAAGGATATAGCGATGCTGATTGGAATACCCTTTCAGATGACTCCAAGGCAACTAGCGACTATATATTTAGTATAGCTGGTGGAGCTGTTTCTTGGAAGTCTAAGAAACAGACTATTTTGGCTCAATCAACTATGGAGTCTGAGATGATTGTACTAACTTCGGCTAGTGAGGAAGCAGGGTGGTTAAGGAGCCTACTTTCTGATACCCCTTTATGGGAGAGACCGATTCCAGCTGTCTTGATCCATTGCGATAGTACCGCGGCTATTGTAAAAGTTTTAGAACCGTTATTATAACGAAAAAAAGCGACAAATACATCGCAAACACAGCACTATTAGGGAGTATATCTCTACAGGGGCTATGAGAGTGGATCATGTACGGTCTGATGATAACTTAGCCGATCCTTTGACGAAAGAATTAGCTCAAGAAAAGGTTTACAAAACCTCAAAAGGAATGGGACTCAAGCCCATAGATTGACAAGTCACTTGTGAGGGAAACCCAACCTATAGACTGAGATCCAAGAAATAGGTTCAAAGGGTAATAACAACTCATGAAGTGATATGAGAAAAATCATGCTATAAATTTGAGTTCTATTTCATAAATGTGTTGTTTGAAGTATGATATCTTGAAGCGATAAAAGGTTGAGTTTTTATTAACTCTTAATGAGATCTATACTCTATTTGGAGTGGAGTACCTAGCTACAAGAGTACTCTTGATAGATTCACCTATGTGAATGTGGAAGTGTGGCCGCTTCCTATGGAATTTTGGGCAAAATTCTCTAGAGCATTCACTATACTGGGATACACGTGCATGGCCGTAAAGCACGAGCTTTTGGACTACACCCTGATAGGGTTGTGTGTGTGATGTTGTTAGAGATAGAGTTCAAAACTACGAGTTACTCTAATATAATCTAAAGCATCTTTACTATGTAAAGGTTCAAGTCGATAGACACTTTTTCTTATGCACAATCTTATATTGAATTATACTGCTCGATGAAAAAAAATTGTTTTTAAAAATTCAAGTGGGGGATTGTTGAAACAAATGAATTTTAATTAAAATTTTAGAATAGAAAGTGTCAAATGTGCAATTTTCTCTAGCCCTTTTGTCCCACATTGGTTGGGAGATGTGAAATTAATGAGGATATCTAGGGGTATGTAAGACACTTGGGGTGTGCCCCAAGGGGTACCCACATTTTGTGAAGGGGAGAGGAGTTGCATCCCTACCGGTTTACCACACGCGCGCGCGTCGCCGCCGCCGCCGTCCGTCCGGCCGGGCCGTGCCGAGCCAAGTCGAGTCGAGTCGCATGTGTGATGAGGTGACACTTATTTACTTTTTAGAAAAAATATTTTTTTTCAAATGGTTTTTTTTTTCTCCTATAAATAATGCTTTCTTCCTCAGTTTTAAAAATACACGGAACAGTGTTCTGTTTCTGTTTCTGCTCTCTTCTGTTTCTGTTCCGAACTGTTCTGAAACAGTTTCGGTTTCCACTGTTTTGTTCTTCCGGAATTGTTCCGATCTGTTCTGGTACTGTTTCTTCAGTTCGATTTTGGTTTCCGAGCAGTTTGTTCGTTTTGCGAACAGTGTGTGGGGTGTTTGGTTTTCGGGACTTCTACAGTGCAAAGAACGTCCTAAACAGAGAAGAATTCTGGGCTGTTTTATCCTGGGGACGACGGGACTAATACACTACTTGCACGTTCTTGGGCAGAGCTGCGAAACGTCTTAAAGAGAGCGACCTAATCCGCGACTCATCCCAAGAAATTTTGGTAAACTCGTTCTTTATTTATTTTCTGATTCAACAGAAATAGGTACCAAATGCCACCTTTAGTTTTTCTTGATAATGTTTCTGTTTTTGTTAGTGATTTATTTAACATGGTGGTTTTCATGTTTGCATTTGTAGCTTGGTTATATAAATTACAGGCCTATAATTTATTGACATATTATTGGTCCATTGGTTATATAATGGGACCCACCGTAATTTTATTTTTCTTTCCTTTGATGGTTGAGAAGTGTAGAATATTTTTGGGACAATAAGTGGGAATTCTTCCATTTAAACTCTAATTGGTCAAAAATTTTATATACGGTAATTTTTTTTGATTTAGTCCCATCTATTTTAAAAAGGTGGAAGCCTTATTCACGTGAGTCACGCGCCAATTACATGTAATTACATTGTGTGTAATATTACTGTATTAGTTACATGTAACTATTTTTTTTTTCCAGTTACATGTTTTAACAATATGTAATTTTTTAGTTACATGTCTCTGATATATAACTAAAAAATTTGATATTTTTTCAGTTACGTCACAAAATATTATACAAATATATGTAATTGTAGCATGTAACTAATATTATATAAGTACATGTAACTAAAAATACACAAATATATGTGAAAAGTAACAATTATGAAATTGTAACTAATATTAATTATATATAATAGAATTCACTATAAAAAATCGAATGTACTCACTATGAAATTGTAACTAATATTGGAAAAATCGGTAAAAAACTTAATAACACAAAAAGACTTTTCACCAATTAGACTTAAAAAATAAATTTTTTACTGATTTTTCCAATATGTTTTTCTTTTTTCTCTTTTTGGTTTTTAAATTCAAATAGGGACCCACCGCAGAGTCGTATTACTTGGAAGAGCAGAAAGAAAAAAAAATTATTTTTTTTGTTTGATTGGAGAGATATAAAAAGAGAGAAAATAATATTTTGTGTATTAAAAATAAAATAATATATATTATTTTAATTTATAATTTTATCCTTACTACAAATGAATTAATTATTTGTTATATAAAATAAAAAGATAAAATAGTAATTTTACACCCCAAATTGGGGGAAAAAAGGACCAGAAAGGACGGGTGAGGATACTATCCACCCCATTTTCCAGCTCAAATCTTTGTATTTAATTTTTCATCGTTCATTATTTAATTATTAGTAATAAAATAAAATAAAATAAAAAAACCGAATTCTCACAATTTTACTCAATTTTCTTTATTACAAATTTTTAATAAGTAATAACAAAATACAAAATTTCCAACTCAACCCATTCCATCTCATCGCAAATGTAATGAGAAAAGTGAGAACATTAACCAAACGTCACCTTACATTTTCACATTCATTTTTTTTTTTTTTAGTTTTTAAATTCAAATAAGTTTTTAATCTTCGAAACCTTGTTTGAATCCATTAAACTCATACCAATCGAATATTAAATTTTTATATTGTATCATTATTAAACATAACTAAAATTTAATAAAGACTAAAAAACAAATTAATAAACATTAAAAAAAAAAAAAAATTGGGAAAAGAATATACACTATTCACAGTTGTAATGGTTTGGTGTTTATAAAAAAAATAAAAATAAATAAAAAATAAAAAACAAAAAGAAAACTTTTACTTGTTACTTACCAAATCCTATTTTCCAAAATATTAGTTTTTTTTTTTTTAATATTATGAATTTTATTTTCTAGATTTTTATTTTTGATTATTTATTTACCAAAAATAAAATAATAAATGCAGAAAAAAAAAAAAAAATAGAAACAAGAGAGAGAAGGAGTAAAAAATAGAAAAATATGAATAAGCAACAAATGTAACGTGATTTTTTTTTTTAACGAAATGTGATAGGTGATGTGTTGAGCAATCAAAGTAAAAAGACAAGGGATCACTTGTGCATTATAAAAACGGATGTTCTTAATATGTCAAAATGACCGGAGTTTTTCAGGTTTAAACACATTTGACTCAGGGGATTGACCGTTGATCGTTTATTATGACGTAAACAGATTCATGTAACCGACCATTTTAAGTAGAATAAAGACTTAATTGTTGTATTATCTTCATCTCTATGATAAAGCCAATTGGGTAATGTTATCATGAATTTTGAGATTGTACATATTTTTCACTTAAAAAAAAAACCGAAGGGACCGTAAGAACGAAGTCAATAACATCTATAGTGCCAATTAAAATTAATAATTAAGGGTTATATAAGTAAATATTTTTAGGTTTTGTTTGGTTGGAATAATTTGAAATAAAAGAATTTGAGTAGTATTCCTACAATAAAAAAAATATTAAAAAAAAAATCATCAAATAATAAAAGCTAAGCAAAATCTTTGTATAAATAAAATTTATTTTACATGGATTTATTTTGAATAAATTAATTTATTATCAAGACACCCTTATCATTTCAACAAATATTAAAAGTTAGCTCATATAATTTTTATAATATCCGAGATATCTTTTATCAAATTTTGTTAATAAAAATATCAATTTATTATTTTATTTTCTATTTTTACTCTCCAACTTTCTCTCTTGTTCTCTAGTTTTTCTCTTTTGTTTTTTATGTTTATTTTTTATTTTTTATTTTTTTTTAAGTTTATTGAATTTGTTGAATTTCGAGGAAGGATTTGCGAACTGAGTCCCTCTTTTTCGTTGTACCCTTCGCTCCTGAGTCTGCTTCTTCTTCGTCGTCTACTTCTTCTTCCGAGGAAGGATTTGTGAACTGATTCCCTCTTCTTTGTCGTACTCTTCGCTCTTGAGTTCGCTTCTTCTTCGTCGTCTGTTTTTTCTTCCAAGGAAGGATTTGTGAACTAAGTCTGCTTCTTCTTCGTTGCCATTGTCCTCTTTGTTTTACTCTTCGCTTCTTCGTCTTCGTTCAATTTGGGTTCGGTTGATTTCGCTTCTTTGTCTTCGTTCGTGAACTAAGTCTGTTTTTTTTTATTCTTTCAAGAGTGGGATTAGAAAAAGAAAAAAAAAAAATTGTTCTAATAATTCTTTTTTGTTCCCATAAATTTGTTTTTCAAATTCGAGATTAGAAGAAAGGTGTATTTGAAGATAACCCCATTTTTAAATTTGTTCCCACAAAATGTTAAAATGTTGATTATGCGACCTTGTGGTTTTGCCATTGAATTCCACATGGCAATTAATTCAGCAGAATTGTTTCATATCAACTAATATTCAGTAGATTGAAATAAATAAATAAACAACAATGGTTAAGAAAACAATTCCAGAATTATGCGTTACTAAACGCGATTCTGTTCTCAGAACAAAATAAAATTTTATCGTTGACAAACGTAATTATGTTTATAGAAAGAAACAGAATTCTCAACTCAATCCATTCAATCTCATCCTAGGTGAGATGAGAAAAGTGAAAACACTAACCAAATGCCACTTTACATTTTTCACGTTCATTTTTTTTTTCTTCCAATTTTTAAATTCAAATAGGTTTTTAATCTTCGAAACCTTGTTTGAATCCATTAAACTCGTACCAATCGAATATTAAATTTATAGATTGTATCATAATTAAACATAACTAAAATTTAATAAAGATTAAAAAACAAATTAATAAGCATTCAAAAAAAAAAAAAAGGGCAAAAGAGCAGGCTACATATTACCCCAATCCCTCATCGCCACCGCATTGAAAAACTTAGTAAAAGAATATACACATTGAACCCCCAATGTTTCATATCAATTAACAGAAAAAGGCTACATATTACTGAAATTCACCGTAGAGTAGTGTAGTGTAGGAATTAAACATCGAAGATAAACCATGCCAGAGAATAACAATCTATATCATTCTGAGTAGTTTCGGCTTGTAGTTTGGAATATTCGTTTATACAAATCCGAGTTAAATAGGAAATACAAGAAAAACATAATATCCAAAATACGGATCCATAAATCCTAATCTGGTCATTATTTTTATTGTTAATCCTAATATTTAATTTCGTTCCTAAAATAAAAACAAATCAAAAATCAAATTTCGTTTTTATTTCGAAAAGAAAAATAATCGAAAATCGATGGTTACAAGACTGATCTTTGTGATTCAACATCCGTACTTAAGCACACTATGCTATAATATTTTGTGCTTAATTAAGGAAATTATTTTTGAACGATCAGTAGTCGACCTTTCTTAAGTGGAACAAAGACTATTTTCAAATTGTTCATATTTTTCACTTAAGATTTATTAAAAAAAAACCCGAAGGGGCCATAAGAACGAAGTCAATAACATCTATAGTGCAAGTTAATATTAATAATTAAGGGGTTATTTATGTAACCGACCCTACTTAAGTGGAACAAAGACTTAGTTGTTATTGTATTATCTCCATCTCTATGATAAAGCCAATTGGGTAATGTTATCATGAATTTTGAGATTTTACATATTTTTCACTTAAGATTTGTTGAAAAAAAAAAAAAAAAACCGAAGGGACCATAAGAACGAAGTCAATAACATCAATAGTGCAAATTAAAATTAATAATTAAGGGTTATATATGTAAATATTTTTAGGTTTTATTTGGTTGGAATAATTTGAAATAAAAGAATTTGAGTAGTATTCCTACAATAAAATAAAAAAATAAAAAAATCATCAAATAATAAAAGCTAAGCAAAATCTTTGTATAAATAAAATTTATTTTACATGGATTTATTTCGAATGAATTAATTTATTGTCAAGACACCGTTATCATTTCAACAAATATTAAAAATTAGCTCATATAATTTTTATAATATCCGATACACCTTTTATCAAATTTTATTGATAAAAGTATCAATTTATTATTTTTTTTCTATTTTCACCCCCCATCCATCTTTCTCTCTTGTTTTCTAGTTTTTATTTTTCTCTTTTGTTTTTTATGTTTTATTTGTTTTAAGTTTATTTCTTTATTTGGTGTTTGTTGATTTTAAGATTTTGATGGACAATTAAATATTGATATTTTTTTATAGAACTAATGATTTTATTGAGTGTTTTAGTTTATTAGTTCCAGTGAAAAGATTATCATGAAGATATTGAGAAAAATGTTAAATGAATGTCAAAGACATTGACAAAGATGATGCACGTTAAGAATTTGAAGAATTTAGAGGAAAACAACTCAGGTTAATTTTTTTACTCTTAATATATCCCAATTTGGATCATGCACGATACAAAATATTTTTACAATTATGTGTGTTTTTTATAGGATCCTAATTAGCTAAAATATTTGGTCCTATGTGTAATTGAAGAAAAAACATTTATTTAAGAAAGATAATTGATTAAAATTGAATTTAAGGATTTGGTGGAGTTAACCGATAAAAAAAAATTGGTTAAAGGGACAAAAACGTCAAAGAAAATGGATTAAAATTGAATTAAGGAATGAGTATAGTAGGGATCGGTCGACTCATGGTGTTTGAGCGGTCAACTTATGAAAATTAGCTAAAATCCCTGAATCTTTTGGTCGACAGGTAGGTCGACCTATGGCCAAAAGAGGAACTCTCTGAATCGTTAGGCCGACAGAGAGGTCGACTTGTGGAACTTACTGAATCGATCGGTCGACAGAAGAATAAGTAACGGTCGACTTGTAAACATGGCATTTTGACCGTACCGCAAAAGTTTATATTTTATTTTATAATTCATTTTGTTTTATCTAACTTTATTCCAGAAAATACAAAAAATAGATAAAGAAAAAAAAGGGAAGAAAAATTAAAATAAAGAAATGGGGGTTTGAAATTGAAAGAAGAAAAAATGAGGGGAAAAATTGAAATAAGAGGAAAGATTGAGAAAAGGAACCGGGAAATCGACTAGGGGTGTAAATGAGCCGAGCCGAGCCGAGTAGTAGATGTACAAGCTTGTTTATTTAAGAAAATATTTAAACGAGCTCAAGCTGAGCTTTGAACTGCCCGTTCGAGCTCGGCTCGAGTAAAAAAAATGGAACTCGAGCTCGAAAAACTCGTTACTTATTTCGAGCTCGAGTTCGAGCTCGAATAGCTCGATAAACATGACACGAGAAAAAAATGAACCCTAATGCACAAGAGAAAACCCAAATAACCTTGTCTCTGTTTCAATTTTTTTGGAATTAGAAACAAAGTAAGAACACTAACCAATCACCAGATCTTCACGTATATATCAAGTTGTAAAAAAAAAAGCCAACAATGTACATAAAATCTATGAAAATTTTACACTATTAAATAAAAGGAAGGAGCAAAACATCAAAACAGATGAAGATAAACAATATTTGAATTGCTTAAACAAACACTTGTAAGAAGCAGACATTATTTTGAATGAACAATGCGACAGAAGCAGAGAGAGAAAGAGTACCAGTCTACCAAATCGCATCGGAGAAGGCAGGAGGCAGCGTCGGCGAAGGCAGAGATGGAGATGGAGACGGAGATGAGCGGTGGCGAAGGCAGGAGGTGGCGTTGGCGAAGACAGAGATGGAGATGAGAGGTAGCGGAGGCGTGAGACGGAGATGCAAACGAGCGGCGAGCCGACGACGAAGGTAGATCGACGTGATAGGGAGATGGCGATGAGAATCGGAGAGGAGCAGGTCGTTTGTTTGGCTTGGGAAGTGAATGGGAATTGGGAAATGGAACTCTAGTTCTCCTCATAGTATATATATAAAATTATAAAAAATAAATTATTGTTCGCGAACATAAAAATGAGCTCGAAAACAGGCTCGACTCGTTTTGGTTTTGTTCGCGAACAAAGAACGAGTAGTTTGCGAACAAGCTCGGCTCGGCTCGTTTATTAAACGAACATTTTTTGGAGCTCAAGCTCGGCTCGTTTATTTTAATAAACGAGTTCGAACGAGTTTTTTTCGAGCCGAGCCTGAGCTGTTCATGAACAGTTCGGTTCGTTTACGGCCCTAAAATCGAATTGACGAATCGTGAGGAAAAGATTGAAATAATAGAAATCGACGAATCGTGAGGAAAAGATGGACCCACCGTAATTTTATTTTCCTTTCCTTCGATGGTTGATTTTTTTATTTTTTTTCCCTTTTTCTTCATCTATTTTTTTGTATTTTCTGAAATAAAATAAAATAAAAATAAAATTAAATAAATTAACTATTAAATAAATTATATAATTTTAATAGCTATAAGACCGATTCATGTAGTTCGACACCCTACTTGAACCCGTACTACATCAGTATCGTGATACCATTGGAAATTGTATTATTTTTTAGCGATCAGTTACCAAATACGATTTTGTTCTCAACACAAAATAAAATTTTATCGTTACGCACCTTGAACGAGTTAATATTTCACCATGTGTGGGTATAAAGAGGACACTCGTGGGTATACCCAAAATAAAATTTTGTCTTTACCAAATGCAATTCTGTTTCCAGAAGAAATTCTCAACTCAATTCATCCCATTCCATCCCATCCCGAGAAAAGTGAGAACACCAACCAAATGCCACCGTACATTTTGACATTCATTTTTTTTTTAGTTTTTAAATTCAAATAGGTTTTTAATCTTTGAAACCTTGTTTGAATCCATTAAACTCATACCAATCGAATATTAAATTTATATATTGTATCATAATCAAACATAACTAAAATTTAATAAAGATTAAAAAACAAATTAATAAACATTAAAACTATTTAAAAAAAAGGGATAATGACACTTTTGCTCCCTGACAAATCAAGTCGGTACTCAATTGGATTCCCGTATTTGAACTTTGCCACATTGGTTACCTCGCATTTGATTTTCGTTTCAATTTGGACCCCCATCAGAATTCTGTTAGGTCAACTTTAAAGGTCAACGTCAAAGTAAGGGTAATTTGGTCATTTCATATTAAACAATAAGGATAATTTTATGATTTTACTATTACACATTTTCATCAGAGAGGTCGACTTATGAAAATTAATTAAAATCTCTGAATCTTTTGGTCGACAGGTAAGTCGACCTATGGCTAAAAGAGAAACTCTCTGAATCGTTAGGTCGATAAAGAGATCGACTTGTGAAAATTACTAAATTGATCGGTCGATAGAAGAATAAGTGACGGTCGATCTGTAGACACGACATTTTGACCGCCCCGCAAAAGTTTATGCTTTATTTTATAATTCATTTTGTTTTATTTTATTTTATTCTAGAAAATACAAAAAATAAATAAAGAAAAAAAATGTAAGAAAAATAAAAAATAGAGAGAAGTCGCGAGGAAAGAGAGGGGGGGGGGGGGAGAGAGAAGTATATACTAATTACTTTAGCAATAACAATCTAAAAAATTAATTATATATCCAATGGAACCATCTTTTCTACAAAAATAGTCTATCAAAAATTTTCTTCTAAATTTTTAATGAACCAAAAAGTTTTTTCTTAATGAATGGTTAGATAAAGAAATGAAATAATTGGAAGAAAAATTATCGTTTAAAAATTTCATACTTTCACTTTCAAATGGTTGAATTTAATTATATAGTTTGTGCATATATATGTTATTTATTAATTAATTTTTTAATTAATTTTTTACTATTTACTATTTTGTATACATATAAATTTAAAAAACAACACCTAGTACATATAAATTGAAACATTTATTTAGAATTTTGTTTTATTTGAGAATTAGCAAAAGGTGAATGTGCACATGTTCTTATTATTGCCATGTAAATCAGTGCCCACCGCTGATTGCGATACTATCAAATCACCCGCGAATAGTGGGTGTGCAAAATATCAATAGTGGGTGTGCAAAGTATTCAAATCAATTTTATGGATAAGATAAAAAAATAAAAAATAAAAAATCCCTTATCCAAAACGTGGATAAGAAGCCAAAAAAAGAAAAGAAAAAGGGGACGGTGGCTTCTTTGTTTTCAACACACACACATATATATAACATATATTAGGCTAGTTATGAGAATACTATACCGACAAGTATATAGGTATATTGATGTTAAAATATATATCTAGTAAGTTCGGAAAATATAATCAGTATAGAAATATCTAATTTGTAAAAAATACAGTTAAAATAAAAATTGTAAAGTTTACTAAAACGATAATTTTTAGTATTTCGTCAATTAATAAAAAAAATTAACAGTCGATTAATATTTTTCTACAAATTTAAATTATTAGCACGATTTTTTTTTTTGTAATTGCTACTATAATAATTTTCGTACAGTTAACATTAACATAGAAAATTGAATGTGTAATAATTTTGTATAATCAAAATTTGGGGAATAGAAAACGATGCATTTTAGGACCACGCATTGCATATTAGGTTTATTTTAAATAAATTATTAATTTAGGCCCTATCGCTGTTAGGTTCACAAGCGACGCTGCCCGCGTAGTATTTAGGCGACAGTGTTTTTGGTAGCGCGAAAATCGAGATGAATGTACTGTCTTCTATGTAAATTAACAAATTATATTTTTGTATAAATTGTAAAAAAAAAATATAGTTATTAAAATGGACGGTTTTATAACGTTATATGGATCAAGTAGATTTTTAAAAGTGGAAAGTGGTTTTTGTTATCCGCCTATGTCATAGTTGTCTTCTTGTCAGGAGAACATGTCCTGCAAGATGTGGATTACCTGTCAGGTAAGACCTGCCGGGTGGATATATGTTGTTACCTGTCAGGCAAGTCCTATAGGGTGGATATTTGTTGTTACCTGTCAGGCAAATCCTGCATGGTGAATATATGTGCACCTGTCAGGAGTGCAAATCCTGCAGGTGGTTGTCCCTACCATTGGGGATATTAAATGGCCCTGACACTGATAGTCACTTTAGATGGCACAGTTGTATAGGTTACGGTACCATCATAACTCCCGATTGTGAGGTGAAACGATCTTATGGATAGTGGAAATTTATTGCAATGGTGATAGTGGAAATTTATTTCGGCATGGTGTGCGGTTATATAATATTATATTTAAAAAAATGGTATTTGATAGTTATACTTAATCCATGAAATATTTTTATATTATAAAGACAATATACCAATAAAATATTTGGTTTCAGGTGCCGCAGTTAGGAGCAGGTCCACTACTGGCACTAGGTAGAGTCGGAAGGTGAGATCGTTTTGGGAGGGTTGGCCGGATAGATGTGAACCGTGGAAGGTTCAGTTTTTTTTTTCCGTAGTTTTGTTGTGAATATTTGGGGCAAGTTTATTTCCAAAATTTTGGAAAATGGTAGATATATTTTTTTTAAAAAAAATTATAGCAGTTCATGTATATATATATGTATGTATATTTGTTGATCGGTAGGTAACGTCAAGTCGATGTCACGCCCGACCTCGGGTGGTGGGGGCCGGGATGGGGGTGTGACATTTAATGTTGATTTTTTTATTATTTGTTATGTTCAGGCTACATATTACATATTAATACTTTATATGGCACACAATTTTCGTCTTCTTTGTTAGTGGCGTAGATACTAGTGATGAAGTCAAAATTTGATTCGTTATAAATGAAACTTTGAGATTAGGATTGAATTGATAACCCGAACTTTAGTTCTTGCAAAATAATACACCGCGGATAACTTTAGTTCTTGCATTTGCGAAATGCGTTTTTACAAAAACGCAAATCACTTTAGCGTTTTACTTCAACCCTGTAAATATGTTTCAACCCTATTATTTTCAAAAATTAAGTTTTTAATATATATTTTTTATGTGAGGAACTCGTTTTTAATTCAAATAGGTTTTTAATCTTCGGAACCTTGTTTGAATCCATTAAACTCATACCAATGGACTATTAAATTTATGTATTGTATCATAATTAAAAATAACTAAAATTTAATAAAGATTAAAAAACAAATTAATAAGCATTAAAAGTAAAAACATAAATAAAAATTAGTGTAAGTATTTTGGGTTTCATGTAATATTGTATTTTTAATTTAATTTCAGATTATGTGTGAACAATTGTGTGATGAAAAATATTGTGTTTCAAATAGTTCATTGTAGTTGAATTTATGTTCAAAGTATTCTTGTAGAGATTTTAAATTTTAGATTTAATTATTTCTAAAACGTTAGATCTAATACCCGTGGTCTAGATCTAACGATCATACAATCGTATTATGGGAATTTAATTATTGGTTCGGATGGTTTATGCCTAAATTGTAAATCACCTTAAGTTAGAGTAACGTAAGAATTATATACTAAAGATAAATCATGCCGAAAAATAATAAATCGAATCTTTCTGAGTAGTTCCGACTTGTAATTAGGAATACTCGTTTACACAAATCTGAATTGAAAAGAAAATACAAATCACACGTGAGTCCAAAATACGAAACCCGCAATTCCTAACTCAGTTATCTATTTTCATTTGTTTTAGATTAGTATTTTATTTTTCTTATATTAAAACCCAAAACCCAAATCAAAATTTGTTTTCATTTAAACACTGATCCCTGTGGTTCGACACTCTATTTAAACACCGTATTACATCAGAATCGTGGTATCATTAAAAGGGTATTATTTTTGAGTGATCAAATTTTGGAGCCGTTGCCAAAATTTGTGTTCTTAGGTTAGGTTTTATTGTTGGGACATAGCTGGGCACGAGAAAACTGGTGTTCTCAGGAATGACTATTAGTAAGTTGATTTAATATTATGAATTTTATTATTATGACGTAAATAGATTTATGTAACCGACCCTATTTAAGTGGAACAAAGACTTATTTGTTGTTGTATTATCTCCATCTCTATGATAAGGCCAATTAGGTAATGTTATCATGAATTTTGAGATTGTACATATTTTTCACTTAAGATTTGTGGGAAAAAAAACGAAGGGACTGTAAGAACCACGTCAATAACATCTATAGTGCAAATTAAAATTAATAACTAAGGGTTATATATGTAAATATATTTAGGTTTTATTTGGTTGGACTAATTTGAAATAAAAGAATTTGAGTAGTATTCCTACAATAAAAAATAAAAAAAAAAAATCATCAAATAATAAAAGCTAAGCAAAATTTTGTATAAATAAAATTTATTTTACATGGATTTATTTCGAATGAATTAATTTATTGTCGAGAAACCTTTATCATTTCAACAAATATTAAAAATTAGCTCATATAATTTTTATAATATCCGATACACCTTTTATTAAATTTTATTGATAAAAGTATCAATTTATTATTTTTTTTCTATTTTCACTCTCCATCTTTCTCTCTTGTTTTCTAGTTTTTATTTTTCTTTTTGTTTTTTATGTTTTCTTTGTTTTAAGTTTATTTCTTTATTTGGTGTTTATTGATTTTAAGATTTTGATGGACAATTAAATATTGATATTTTTTATAGAACTAACGATTTTATTGACTTTAGTTTATTAATTCCGGTGAAAATATTATCATGAAGATATTGAGAAAAATGTTAAATGGATGTCAAAGACATTGACAAAGATGATGCACGTTAAGAAATTGAAGAATTTGAAGAATCTAGAGGAAAACAACTTAGGTTAATTTTTTTACTCTTAATGTATCCCAATTAGGATCACGCACGATACAAAATATTTTTACAATTATGTGTGTTTTTTATAGGATCCTAATTAGCTAAAATATTTGGTCCTATGTGTAATTGAAGAAAAAACATTTATTTAAGAAAGATAATTGATTAAAATTGAATTTAAGGATTTGGTGGAGTTAACCGATAAAAGAAATTGGTTAAAGGGACAAAAATATCAAAGAAAATGGATTAAAATTGAATTAAGGAATGAGTATAGTAGGGATCGGTCGACTCATGGTGTTTGAGTGGTCGACTTATGAAAATTAGCTAAAATCCCTGAATCTTCCAGTTGACAGGTAGGTCGACCTATGGCCAAAAGAGGAACTCTCTGAATCGTTAAGTCGACAGAGAGGTCAACTTGTGGAACTTACTGAATCGATCGGTCGACAGAAGAATAAGTAACGGTCGACCTGTAAACACGGCATTTTGACCGTACCGCAAAAGTTTATATTTTATTTTATAATTCATTTTGTTTTATCTAACTTTATTCCAGAAAATACAAAAAATAGATGAAGAAAAAAAAGGGAAGAAAAATCAAAATAAAGAAATGGGGGTTTGAAATTGAAAGAAGAAAAAATGAGGGGAAAAATTGAAATAAGAGGAAAGATTGAGAAAAGGAACCGGGAAATCGACTAGGGGTGTAAATGAGCCGAGCCGAGCCGAGCCAAATAGTAGATGTACAAGCTTGTTTATTTAAGAAAATATTTAAACGAGCTCAAGCTCAACTTTGAACTGCCCGTTCGAGCTCGGCTCGAGTAAAAAAAATGGAACTCGAGCTCGAAAAACTCGTTACTTATTTCGAGCTCGAGTTCGAGCTCGAATAGCTCGATAAACATGACACGAGAAAAAAATGAACCCTAATGCACAAGAGAAAACCCAAATAACCTTGTCTCTGTTTCAATTTTTTTGGAATTAGAAACAAAGTAAGAACACTAACCAATCACCAGATCTTCACGTATATATCAAGTTGTAAAAAAAAAAGCCAACAATGTACATAAAACATATGAAAATTTTACACTATTAAATAAAAGGAAGGAGCAAAACATCAAAACAGATGAAGATAAACAATTTTTGAATTGCTTAAACAAACACTTGTAAGAAGCAGACATTATTTTGAATGAACAATGCGACAGAAGCAGAGAGAGAAAGAGTACCAGTCTACCAAATCGCATCGGAGAAGGCAGGAGGCAGCGTCGGCGAAGGCAGAGATGGAGATGGAGACGGAGATGAGCGGTGGCGAAGGCAGGAGGTGGCGTTGGCGAAGACAGAGATGGAGATGAGAGGTAGCAGAGGCGTGAGACGGAGATGCAAACGAGCGGCGAGCCGACGACGAAGGTAGATCGACGTGATAGGGAGATGGCGATGAGAATCGGAGAGGAGCAGGTCGTTTGTTTGGCTTGGGAAGTGAATGGGAATTGGGAAATGGAACCCTAGTTCTCCTCATAGTATATATATAAAATTATAAAAAAATAAATTATTGTTCGCGAACATAAAAATGAGCTCGCGAACAGGCTCGACTCGTTTTGATTTTGTTCGCGAACAAAAAACGAGTAGTTTGCGAACAAGCTCGGCTCGGCTTGTTTATTAAACGAACATTTTTTGGAGCTCAAGCTCGGCTCGTTTATTTTAATAAACGAGTTCAAACGAGTTTTTTTCGAGCCGAGCCTGAGCTGTTCATGAACAGTTCGGTTCGTTTACGGCCCTAAAATCGAATCGACGAATCGTGAGGAAAAGATTGAAATAATAGAAATCGACGAATCGTGAGGAAAAGATGGACCCACCGTAATTTTATTTTCCTTTCCTTCGATGGTTGATTTTTTTATTTTTTTTCCCTTTTTCTTCATCTATTTTTTTGTATTTTCTGAAATAAAATAAAATAAAATAAAAACAAAATTAAATAAATTAACTATTAAATAAATTATATAATTTTAATAGCTATAAGACCGATCCATGTGGTTCGACACCCTACTTGAACCCGTACTACATCAGTATCGTGATACCATTGGAAATAGTATTATTTTTTAGCGATCAGTTACCAAATACGATTCTGTTGTCAACACAAAATAAAATTTTATCGTTACGCACCTTGAACGAGTTAATCTTTCACCGTGTGTGGGTATAAAGAGGACACTCGTGGGTATACCCAAAATAAAATTTTGTCTTTACCAAATGCAATTCTGTTTCCAGAAGAGATTCTCAACTTAATTCATCCCATTCCATCCCATCCCGAGAAAAGTGAGAACACCAACCAAATGCTACCGTACATTTTGACATTCATTTTTTTTTTAGTTTTTAAATTCAAATAGGTTTTTAATCTTTGAAACCTTGTTTGAATCCATTAAACTCATACCAATCGAATATTAAATTTATATATTGTATCATAATCAAACATAACTAAAATTTAATAAAGATTAAAAAACAAATTAATAAACATTAAAACTATTTAAAAAAAAGGGATAATGACACTTTTGCTCCCTGACAAATCAAGTCGGTACTCAATTGGATTCCCGTATTTGAACTTTGCCACATTGGTTACCTCGCATTTGATTTTCGTTTCAATTTGGACTCCCATCAGAATTCTGTTAGGTCAACTTTAACGGTCAACGTTAAAGTAAGCGTAATTTGGTCATTTCATGTTAAACAATAAGGATAATTTTGTGATTTTACTATTACACATTTTCATCAGAGAGGTCGACTTATAAAAATTAATTAAAGTCTCTGAATCTTTCGGTCGACAGGTAAGTCGACCTATGGCTAAAAGAGAAACTCTCTGAATCGTTAGGTCGACAAAGAGATCGACTTGTGAAAATTACTAAATTGATCGGTCGATAGAAGAATAAGTGACGGTCGATCTGTAGACACGACATTTTGACCGCCCCGCAAAAGTTTATGCTTTATTTTATAATTCATTTTGTTTTATTTTATTTTATTCTAGAAAATACAAAAAATAAATAAAGAAAAAAAATGTAAGAAAAATAAAAAATAGAGAGAAGTCGCGAGGAAAGAGAGGGGGGGGGGGGGGGGGGGAGAGAGAAGTATATACTAATTACTTTAGCAATAACAATCTAAAAAATTAATTATATATCCAATGGAACCATCTTTTCTACAAAAATAGTCTATCAAATTTTTTCTTCTAAATTTTTAATAAACCAAAAAGTTTTTTCTTAATGAATGGTTAGATAAAGAAATGAAATAATTGGAAGAAAAATTCTCGTTTAAAAATTTCGTACTTTCACTTTCAAATAGTTGAATTTAATTATATAGTTTGTGCATTTCAAGTTTATATATGTTATTTATTAATTAATTTTTTACTATTTACTATTTTGTATACATATAAATTTAAAAAACAACACCTAGTACATATAAATTGAAACATTTCTTTAGAATTTTGTTTTACTCGAGGATTAGCAAAAGGTAAATGTGGGGGTGTGATCGTTCACATTTTTATATCAAATTTTAACCCTTATCTTGTATTTTTGTTAATATTTTTACTAATTTTTAATTAGTAATAATACAATTTATTATTTTTGCAGAAATAAAGTCGAAAACAAAGAAACACGAAAAAATATATGAAGAAAATAATCGAAAATGACTAAAAATGTTGAAGAGGTTGATTTTAGGAATTAAAGAAATTAAATGGGTGATTTTGTATTTAAAACCCAAATAGCCAAAGCAGAAAAAAGAAAAGAAAAGATGAAAGCAGTTACGACTATTAATGAAAGGGAATTTGGGAGACAATACATAACATTCGGTCAGGTCCAATTGGTCCGTATGTTGAGATGATGGAGTAAAGCAGAAATCAAAATCATAATCGAAAATGAAATAAAAAATCCCTAATCGAAATACAAATCAAAACCCTAATCCATAGAAGATCAAAAAACAAAACATCAAATTCAAATAACAAAATCACAAATAGAATCATAGGAGTATTGAACTTACCATCTGAGTCTCTGACTACTGATTTCAAACACCGACTGGAAGAATTTTAGAGCCATCGAAGAATCGAAGACGATGTCGCGACAAAGAGCTTGGCCCACAACGAACGAAACCATTAAATGGAATTGAAGAATTGAAGACCCAGTTCTAGATGGCGGGAGGTTAGAGTTGAACGAAGCTTCGATGCCATGTCTCACGAAGAGCAGAAGAGGTGAAATGAACATGTCGGGGAGTTGTGCAGCGAGGAAATGAAAGCATGAACCCTAGAACATCATTTAGAGTCAATTTATACGGTCGGGTCGGGTGTATCTCGGGTAGCATGCTTCAGACCTGGTATCCGATCCGAATAGAACTCATTTTTTCGGGTTTCACCCGACCGGCCCGAAATTTTCGGGCCGGTCCGATCGGATTTTCGGGCCTATTTGATATTTTGCATACCCACTATTCGCGGGTGATTTGATAGTGTCGCAATCAGCGGCGGGCACAGCAATCGAGAAGACAGACCTCAGAAGTTGAAACCTCAAAAGCAACCTGAGCGAGGAGCCGTTGTCTTTTGACATGGCAATTTTTGCCGGTTCGGTGTGACCCATGTCTTTTTACATGCCACAAAGACAATTCCGCCCTTTGGAGCATAAATAACTTGACACGTAGGTTCGGTGTGACCCACATTTGTATCTCTTTACTTTATCCATCCCTCCTTCTCTCTCTAATCTCTCTCTCTCTGGATTAATAAGAACATGTGCACATACTATTGAAAATTAGTAAAAATATTAACAAAAATACAAGATAATGATTAAAATTTGATATAAAAATGTGAACGATCACACCCCCACATTTACCTTTTGCTAACCCTCGAGTAAAACAAAATTCTAAAGAAATGTTTCAATTTATATGTACTAGGTGTTGTTTTTTAAATTTATATGTATACAAAATAGTAAATAGTAAAAAATTAATTAATAAATAATATATATATACTTGAAATGCACAAACTATATAATTAAATTCAACCATTTGAAAGTAAAAGTATGAAATTTTTAAACGAGAATTTTTCTTCCAATTATTTTATTTCTTTATCTAACCATTCATTAAGAAAAAACTTTTTGGTTCATTAAAAATTTAGAAGAAAATTTTTGATAGACTATTTTTGTAGAAAAGATGGTTCCATTGGATATATAATTAATTTTTTAGATTATTACATATAATTTATATTTAATTATAAATTTTGACATAATGTGGAATTTATTATATTTTTACAATGAGTACCATGATAATATATATGTGTGTGTTCAATCGTGAAAATGACTTGAGGATTATTGATTGTACACCCCAAGTTTATGCTTTCCTTTTGCGTTTTGAGAGACAGAGAATGTGCCACCCAACAACGCCAATCCAAGTTTGACTAGGAAAAGGTTGTCAAAAAAACAAAATGACAAAAAGAGAGCTTTTCAATCTCTTTCTCTCTCCCCCCCCCCCCCCCCCTCTCTTTCCTCGCGACTTCTCTCTATTTTTTATTTTTCTTACATTTTTTTCTTTATTTATGTTTTGTATTTTCTAGAATAAAATAAAATAAAACAAAATGAATTATAAAATAAAGTATAAACTTTTGCGGGGCGGTCAAAATGTCGTGTCTACAGGTCGACCGTCACTTATTCTTCTATCGACCGATCAATTCAGTAAGTTTCACAAGTCGACCTCTCTGTCGATCTAACGATTCAGAGAGTCCATCTTTTAGCCATAGGTCGACCTACCTGTCGACCGGAAGATTCAGGGTGTAAGACCCCAATTTCGCACGTACGTCATTTTATTTTCATTTTAGTGTATTTAGAAATTTCGGGGTGAAATTGTGTTAATTAAAATTCAAATTAAAAGTTTAGGGGTCAAATTAAAAATTTAGAAACATTAAATCCAAACTTAGGGAGATAAATTGACATTGAACTTTTGATTTAAAACTTTTTGGGGTGAAATTTTAATTTAGAAAATCTTGAATGTGAAATTGGACTAAAAGGAAGACTTAATGAAAGTTAGGGGGAGAAAAATGCAATTTAACAAAAGATTTTTTTTTTTTTTTTATCAATATATACATATATATGTGTCTAAAACCCATAAATCCAAAACAAGGCACGGAATGATCGAGAAAAAAAAAAAACCGAAGAGAGAGGGAGAGATCAACGTGGCAAGTCGAGGGATCGAGAGTTACTACTACTTTCATGCACATAAATATACCCACGTAATTGAGACCATGAACCTCGACAGAAGAAATTCATAAAATTAGTGGACAAAAATCTAGAAAATCTAGAGAGAGAGAAATAGAGAGAATCGGAGGTGGGTTCTTCAGCGTGCGTATGTGTATTTCTCCGGTGGATTTGGCGATTTTATGGGAGCATGATCAAAGTGTGGGTTCTGTTGGGTCGGTGGGCCTGTCTTGTCCGACGACGTGTGTAAGTGTGTGGAGGTGTTTGTGATCCGCTCGGTGTCGACGATGGTGTGTGTGTGACGGTGCATGTGGGTGTGTGCTGTTTTGGTAGTCCGACGTGTGTGTGGGTATCAGGACTGTTTTGTTGATCGTTGGCAGTAAAGGTGTAAGACCCGGATTTTTTTTAAGTCTTATGTTAAATGTTTCAAAAATAACGGGGTAGGTGGCGTAATTTATTATTTGATTTAAAAAATTTTGGGGTCAATTTGTAAATTTAAACAACATTCAATCCAAAATTGGCATTTAATTTTTGAATTAAAATTTTGTTGGGGTGGAATTGTAATTTAAGAAAATATTAAATGTAAAATTGAGTCAAAAATGAGATTTTAAGAAAATTGGGGGAGCAAAGGATAATTTGATTAAAAGAATTTTTATAAATATATATATATATATATATATATATATATATATATATATATATATATATATATACACACACACACACTTACCGTATACGCCGCCAGAGACAGGGGGATCGGCAGTGGGCGACGTGGCGTGAGATGATCAAACCCAGCCATATATATATATATATATATTGAAGGGAGGATCTCAAAAAAAGAGAAATCAGAAAAAACCGAGAGGGAGAGGAGAAGGTTCGGGACGGTGGGTTCGGATCGACGTTGTCACTCCGGCATGAGTGTGTGTGTGTGTCGTCGCCGTCGATCAACCGGAGATCAACCGCGTGTGTGAGGGTGGTTCGTTGTGCGTGGGTGTTGAGCTAAGGGTGTGTGTGTGTGCCGGTGGATCCCAACCGAAAAAAAAAACAGAGAAGAGAGAGAGAAGCGTTCGCCGGCAAGGGGGTGCCGTTCGGCGTGGGTGGTGGCCCTGATCAACTTATGGGTACGTGATCACCGTCGTTCGGTGAGTAGATGCATGCCGTTCGCCGTCGTGTTTGCTGTGGGGGGGGGGGTGATTGAAGTGGGGTGATCGGAAAGTTAGAGAGAGGGGGTGGGTTCGGGTTGGTGAAGATACGTTCCGGCGTGGGTGTGCGTCGCCATGCTAGATGAAGCAGAGCAGAAAACGGAAACGGTGGTGGCTCTGTACAGTGTGTGGGTGTGTGTTGATCGGCGGCGGAGGAAGGTCACCGGCGACCGGCAGTTGGAACCAGACAAAACCGAGAAAAAAAAAAACAAACAAAGAAGAAAGAGGAAAAGAAGGAAGAAAAGAGAAAAAGGAAAAAAAGTAATAATAAGAAATTGTAGAAAACACCCCAGGAAAATCCAAAATCCATTTCGTGATCGTCAAAAGGTTCGGAACAGGTGAAATTTCAACTGATTATTAATTTTCATTAAATTAAATTTTATTTAGCATTACAAATCCTAAAATCGTAATAATTTCGTAACGGTTAATTAATTTTAATTACATGGTACATAAAATAGTAACGATTTGAAATATAGGGCATGTATTGCATGATTAGGATGTTTTAGATAAGATATTAATTTAGGCTCTGTCACTATTAGGTTCGCAAGCACCGACGTCCAGATAGAGTATGGTCAGTGTCGATTCTGCAAAACAGATATCGAGGTGAGTGTACTGTCTTCTTGCCAACCTATTTTTTATATATATATGAGATGACATTTGTGATTACCTAAACTGTATGGATTTATAAATGATATGGATCAAGCAAGATTTGAATGAATTGGTAAACTGGACTTCGATAGATTTCAAAAAGAAGTTGGAAATGAATTTTCGCTGGATTTGGTGAAAATAGACGTTGTTTTTAAAAAGAGAATAAGAAACATCTATTTTTCTAAAAATATCTAGTTTTCTAAAAATAAGGGGTGAAAAAGTGGTTTTGATAGAATCGGACGTTTTCTTTAAAAAGGAAATGCGAAATATGATTTTTGGATTTAAAAGTTGGTTTTGAGGAAAAGAGATAGACGTGGTGATTTGACGATGTTGAGTAAACAATATTTATGGAGTTAAGATTCGATGATGCTATATTTGCTTTTGACGATGCCATGATTGTTCTCCCCGAAAGGGGTGTGAATTATATTTCTCCCCGTAAGGGATGTGGATTATATTTCTCCCCAAAAAAAGGGTGTGGATATTTCATAGGAAGGCATTCCTATGAATGTTACGGTACCGTTGCAACTCCCGATCGTGAGGTTAAAACGATCACTAGAGCTGGTCAGCGTGTGTGTGTGTGAGATGTGGTATTTTGCTTATACTGGGTGATTCATTATTTATTATGGTGATTGGCATGACTCTTATACTAAATGACTTTGCATGGAATATATATATATATATTGTGCTTTATTCTCACTGTTAATATTAGGAAAACTTTTACAAGTTACGTGATGTTTACATATTTAAGCTTGATCCATTTAGATGTTGCAGAATAAATTATTATTATTATAAAAATATTTTACTAAGAAGGCAGTGCACTCGCAGGTGGAATAACTAGGAGTCAGTCGGTCCCCTATTGGCGCTAGATAGAGTTATGCGGGTTAGGCGAAGGAGTCTTTTGGGACGAGATATCAGAGATGAAATCTAAGAGAGGTTCAGGAAATTTGTTTGTTTGTTTTATATTCAGGACGGTGTATCCCTATCAAATGAAATTACTACATGTGTTGTATAGATTTACTATGTGGTTTGGTGACGTATTAAGGTTGGCTAGTCAAGTGGGCGGTGTCATGTCTACATCACGCCGGCCTCACAGGATGGGTGTTCGGGGTGGGGTGTGACAATTTTGGTATCAGAGCCTAGGTTATAGGTTCTGTAGACTTGTCAGTAGTGGTGTTAGTAAAAGGCCATGAGATAGGAGGACGTGCCAATTGTGTAGTCAGTCAGTAGGGGACATAAGATAGGATGTCAATAGGTGAGTTCGGTACGTAAGTGGTATTCAGTTTAGTCGATATGTTGACTTTAGGCGTGGTGGGTTGTCGTATTAGAAATTAGTAGGTCTGATGGAAGTATGATAGGGTTAGTTGATGGATTCAGGTGGTGTTGTATTGGGAGTATTAATAGTTGGAAATGTGAGATTTTAATTGAAAAATAACCATATGCGTATTATGTAATGATGAGATAATTAGCGGTAGCACCCAATAAATCGTTATTAAAGTACGAGATAGTATAGCAGGACATACTTAAGTTAGAAAAAGAAACGACATTTAAAATGAGTATAAAAATTGCCTTTTAGGCAATATAAAAGGACTCTTGTGATAGTATCAAAGGGAGAGTTCGTATTAGTTATTAAGGATGTGAGAGAACTATGGCGATATTAGAAAAGATTTAGTAGTACGTTCTAAATTGACGGGGAGTTGGAGTAGAAGTTTGTAGAACTAGTAAATATCACAAATGATATGTAGAAAGTAGTCGAGAATTGTAGGTTTGAAATGATAGTAAGTGCGCATAAATACAGTCGGTTTGTATAAGTAATATAAAGTGGCCGGTGGAGTCAAATCTTAGATGAACCAAAGTGTATATGGTTGGGAAGGTATAATTAGTACTTCAGTTAGTTTGATAGTGGGTCTACGAGATCAAAAAGGTGTTAAAAAAAATGATATCAGAACACTGTACGTGGATGTTGGGCACCAGTCAGAACAAGTTCAAGCGGTGAATATTAAAATAGTTAGGGATTTCCCCTATGTAGTGCCGAGAAGAATTGTCAAGGTGTCAGTAAGCATGATTAGTAATCGTAGTTGTTGTAACATAAGTTTCATAATTTTAAGAAGGTGAACATTCGGTTCATTAAGTTGGTTAAATATGGGCATATTGATAAAAATGTAGGGAATTGGGAGAGAAATAATTATAAGTAGAAGATTGATTGCTATAGGAGAAGTCGTGTGACGGCCCATGGAAAATTGGGCCGTTACAATAAAGTAGACTGTTAACTTACGATTAAGTTAGATCTGGTGTTTCTTTCCATGAAAACTCCGGTGTTACGGGAAAGAGAGATACGAAAAAGGAAGACATGTTAAGGATGCATGTTGGTAACTCATTATGTAAAATTGATGGTTTGTTTAATCAATTGCGAAAGAACAGGGTATCTTCCCAATAGATTGCAGAGTATGATGGTTGTAGAGTCGAATAGTCCCAATTGGAGGATAGAGATGGTGGCATGGTGAAAGCGACGATCCGGACGAACGTAAAGCAAAGTATATAGAACATCTCCAGCTTATGTTGTTAATGCTACGAGGAAAACAATGAGTTGTTGGATTCAATACATGCGAGATCTTGGTTGGATCGAGTGATAATTCTGGGACGAGTGATCTTGAGACGTAGTATTCAAGTGAGTCCAAAGGGAGTTGAGGTTGTGGTTTCATGAAGAATGGAGAAGATCAAATTTGAAACTTTTGGAATAGCAATAATTGTAGTTGCCATCACAATTTAGCAATATTTCCTTTATGACGGGAATTATGGGATATGCATTGATCATCAGCGTTTGACATGCTTGTTTATGCATGAGGAGCTAAATTTAAGGCAGAGACACTGAATAAATATCGTTCAAAGACTACAATCGTACTATCTATTAGTATTCAGGAAAGGCTAATGCTGTGACAAATGTTTTGAGACGGAAATCTGTAAACGTGGCTGCACATATTCAGGTTATTCATGCTAATGTATGTGCTGAGTTGAGATCTTTGTAAGTTCAGTAGGCGGTTGGTTAGATAACCACGCTGTTTGAGTTTTGGTTTGAAACCGACATTGATCGATTGTGTGGTAGAAGCGCAAAAGTCGGATGTCCGATTGGGGGAAAGATTAGAGAGGAAATGGAAAATGGCCACGGAGCTGACTATCACATCAGAAATAATGATAAAGTTGGGATGGTAGGAAATGGATTGTGTGTTCCTAATGATGCCCATACGACGAAAGAAACCTTAGAAGAGGTACATAGAATAGTATATGCAATGCCTTGGTAATATCAAACTATATTGAGATTGTGTGAGTATTATTAGTAGATTGGTATGGGAAAAGGGAAATCGCAGCAGTTATTGTTAGGTATCTTGTTCGTTGGTAAAGTTAAGGTCATGTGGTAATACCCATGTAGGTTATAGTAGTTTTAACCCATTCCAGAAGGAAAAGAGAAGTGTAGCCTGATGAATGTTCCCTTGATATGTATGCCGAGTATATATTGCCGGGATTGTTCGGCCACACGTGGCACCGGTTTCATGCAAATGTCAAATAAAGTTCTTGAGAGAACTATTTTAAACAAAAACAAAAAGTGGAAAAAATTGGATGTTGAATTACACGGTTGATAAGGATTAGTGGCTCCTGGATTAAAACTTCAGCATATGTTGATAAATTGACTTATTAGTATAAAAAAAAAATAATAAATAATAATAAAATAATAATAATAATAATAATAATAATAATAATAATAATGCTAATGAATTTTATAGATATTAAACTAGGTTGATCAGTTATTCGAAATTTTGAATGGAATTCTGAACTCATAAGTGTGTCGTCGTTTTGTAACTTGGATATAATTGTTATCAAAACAAAGTAAGTTGCCATTGTGTGAACAGTCCGCAGAGGAACTCGAAAATGCAATATTGAATGATGATAATTTAAATTGGTATGTTGTAAATATGAAAAAAATTAGAAAGTATTTCCAGATAATAATCCTCAAACGAATAATCTATATATGTAAAACTGTAGTACCAGAATTGGATAATTATTTTGATGATATAGTCAAGTTTCCATATTGCTTTGGGTGTCAAGTTGAGAGTTCGTAACTCTTCTTATTTGTAGATTAATGGTCAATTGAGAAGTGCGATTCAAAGATTGAAGGATATGTTTAGGATTTGCGTTTGGGAATTTCGGGTAACAAGAAGGATCACATGGCACTAATAGAATGAGTTTAAACTCATAAATACCTTTTCGGTGATTAAGGTGAGACCGTATAAAAGTGTTAAAAAAAAAAAAAAAAAAAAGATGTATGACTTTAGTCAAATGGATTGAACTGAGATGGAAGAATGAATTTTTCTCGAAAATTGGGGACAACCTGGTGTGGTTATTTTTTTTTAGAAAATAGAATTGATAAAAGGAATTCAATTAGATGTAGTGATCTCCTACTAATTATTAGGCGAAGTTGGCATGTGGGATCACTGAGATCTCATGAGGGAAGGATAATTTGAATTATCCCGAATGGCTTCTGTGATGTCTTGAAATTTTGTAGTTGGGATGTGGCTAGGTACTTCGAACTATATTGTTATATGCTTAAAGTATGAGGTAGATAGACTGAAATATGATTAAAGCGCGTGGCTTTGCCAGGGATTTGATTAAATGTGAAGGCATGAAAGGAATTCTTATAGATGACTCGTTTAACGTATTTTAATATGTAATTGATGTGGTTTGATGGTATCTATGTGGTTTTGACGCAATAACATCTTACGGGAAAAATATATATAATATAATATATTATTAGTTAACGTGGGTTTGTGATACTAAGTATGAAACGTTTATGGGATGATTAAAGGTTCTAATGTAATTATTGCAATCAGTGACTGATATTCTCTCGACCCAAATCACATGGGGTATGAGCTAGTTGTTGCTTATGAGATTAGTTGCGAGTATTGTTGGTCTAAATGTAAATGAAAATATTATTGCGAACTGGTTACCTGGAATTGTTGGACAAAAAAAGGATAAATGTTAGTTATGGGAAATTATTGAGGTCATGGACCTTTTGGGAAGAATATTCGTTGGTAGTTGCTTGTCTATGTTAGGTGTTACTACGGATGGTCATGGGCCTGGAGGCCCGATCGGCCCGCCGAGCCCGGCCCTATTTTTTAGGGCTTGGGCTTGGTGTTTGAGCCCATGGGCCGGGTTAGGGCCTAAAGATTAAGGCCCATTCATTTTTAAGGCCGGGCTAGGGCTTGATCATTTTTGTTTAGGGCCGGCCCGGCCCGGCCCGAACTTTTTTAAAATATAAAAAATATATATTTTATATATATATCCATAGAGAAAGAGTTGAGGGATCATTTTGTAATTTTCAATTTTAGTTAAATAATTTAGCAAACCTTAGTTTCATTCCTCTTATAGAGAGAGAATTGAGGGGCCATTTTGTAATTTTAGTATTTAGTTTTTAAATTTAAAAAAAAAAATTATAGGGTTGGGTTAGGGCCGGGTCTGGGCTTAATTTTTTTTTGTAGGGCCGGGCTTGGGCATAAAATTAGGGCCTGATCATAGGGCTGGGCCAGGCTAGGGCCTAACATTTTTGTGTAATACCCTAGTCAAAACCCAGCCCAAGCCCGGCCCGGCCCGGCCCATGACCATCCCTAGGTGTTACCGACCAAGTATACCTTGCTGGTTGATTATTTAAAATAGGGTTGGCCGTTGTAAATGGAAATGTTGCAATGGGCAGAAAGGACTTAACAAAAGTTGACGATTACAAATAGAGGGTGACTTCGGTTGTGGGACCCTACACAAGAAACAATTGTCCTAGGATCAAGTGTAACTAACATGACCGTGTGATGCGACCCTGAATTTTGGTTTATGTTGACTAAAACTTTAATTCCTATTGGGTTGACGAGAATTTCGGGACAAAATTTCTTTTAGGGGGGAAGGGTTGTAAGACCCCGATTTTTTTTAAGTCGTATCTTAAATGTTTCAAAAATAACGGGGTAGGTGGCGTAATTTATTATTTGATTTAAAAAGTTTTGGGGTCAATTTGTAAATTTAAACAACATTCAATCCAAAATTGGCATTTAATTTTTGAATTAAAATTTTGTTGGGGTGGAATTGTAATTTAAGAAAATATTAAATGTAAAATTGAGTCAAAAATGAGATTTTAAGAAAATTGGGGGAGGAAAGGATAATTTGATTAAAATAATTTATATATATATATATATATAATTATTGAAGGGAGGATCTCAAAAAAAGAGAAATCAGAAAAAACCGAGAGGAAGAGGAGAAGGTTCAGGACAGTGGGTTCGGATCGACGTCGTCGCTCCGACATGAGTGTGTGTGTGTGTCGTCGCCGTCGATCAACCAGAGATCAACCGCGTGTGTGAGGGTGGTTCGTTGTGCGTGGGTGTTGAGCTAAGGGGGTGTGTGTGTGTGTGCCGGTGGATCCCAACCGAAAAAAAAAAAAAAAAAAAAAAAACAGAGAAGAGAGAGAGAAATGTTCGCCGGCAAGGGGGTGCCGTCCGGCGTGGGTGGTGGCCCTGATCAACTTATGGGTACGTGATCGCCATCGTTCGGTGAGTAGATGCATGCTGTTCGCCGTCGTGGTTACTGTGGGGGGGGGGGGTGATTGAAGTGGGGTGATCGGAAAGTTAGAGAGAGAGGGTGGGTTCGGGTTGGTGAAGATACGTTCCGGCGTGGGTGTGCGTCGCCATGCTAGATGAAGCAGAGCAGAAAACGGAAACGGTGGTGGCTCTGTACAGTGTGTGGGTGTGTGTTGATCGGTGGGGGAGGAAGGTCACCGGCGACCGGCAGCTGGAACCAGACAAAACCGAGAAAAAAAAACAAACAAAGAAGAAAGAGGAAAAGAAGGAAGAAAAGAGAAAAAGGAAAAAAAGTAATAATAAGAAATTGCAGAAAACACCTCAAGAAGATCCAAAACCCATTTCGTGATCGTCAAAAGGTTCGGAACAGGTGAAATTTCAATTGATTATTAATTTTCATTAAATTAAATTTTATTTAGCATTACAAATCCTAAAATCGTAATAATTTCATAACGGTTAATTAATTTTAATTACATGGTACATAAAATAGTAACGATTTGAAATATAGGGCATGTATTGCATGATTAGGATGTTTTAGATAAGATATTAATTTAGGCTCTGTCACTATTAGGTTCGCAGGCACCGACGTCCAGATAGAGTATGGTCAGTGTCGATTCTGCAAAACAGATATCGAGGTGAGTGTACTGTCTTCTTGCCAACCTATTTTTTATATATATATGAGATGACATTTGTGATTACCTAAACTGTATGGATTTATAAACGATATGGATCAAGCAGGATTTGAATGAATTGGTAAACTGGACTTCGATAGATTTCAAAAAGAAGTTGGAAATGAATTTTCGCTGGATTTGGTGAAAATAGACGTTGTTTTTAAAAAGAGAATAAGAAACATCTATTTTTCTAAAAATGTCTGGTTTTCTAAAAATAAGGGGTGAAAAAGTGGTTTTGATAGAATCGGACGTTTTCTTTAAAAAGGAAATGCGAAATATGATTTTTGGATTTAAAAGTTGGTTTTGAGGAAAAGAGATAGACGTGGTGATTTGACGATGTTGAGTAAACAATATTTATGGAGTTAAGATTCGATGATGCTATATTTGCTTTTGACGATGCCATGATTGTTCTCCCCGAAAGGGGTGTGGATTATATTTCTCCCCGTAAGGGATGTGGATTATATTTCTCCCCAAAAAAAGGGTGTGGATATTTCGTAGGAAGGCATTCCTATGAATGTTACGGTACCGTTGCAACTCCCGATCGTGAGGTTAAAACGATCACTAGAGCTGGTCAGCGTGTGTGTGTGTGAGATGTGGTATTTTGCTTATACTGGGTGATTCATTATTTATTATGGTGATTGGCATGACTCTTATACTAAATGACTTTGCATTGAATATATATATATATATATATTGTGCTTTATTCTCACTGTTAATATTAGGAAAACTTTTACAAGTTACGTGATGTTTACATATTTAAGCTTGATCCATTTAGATGTTGCAGAATAAATTATTATTATTATAAAAATATTTTACTAAGAAGGCAGTGCACTCGCAGGTGGAATAGTTAGGAGTCGGTCGGTCCCCTATTGGCGCTAGATAGAGTTATGCGGGTCAGGCGAAGGAGTCTTTTGGGACGAGATATCAGAGATGAAATCTAAGAGAGGTTCAGGGAATTTGTTTGTTTGTTTTATATTTAGGACGGTGTATCCCTATCAAATGAAATTACTACAATTATTGTATAGATTTACTATGTGGTTTGGTGACGTATTAAGGTTGGCTAGTCAAGTGGGCGGTGTCATGTCTACGTCACGCCGGCCTCACAGGATGGGTGTCCGGGGTGGGGTGTGACAAAAGGTGTTTGGTCGGTTAATTGTCGTCATTCTCCAGTGTAGTTGATGTTCAGCCATCGACGATCGTCAGAGTGTATGTATCGTGGTCGATTTTAGGTGGGTGAGAATGATCGGCATCATCGATAATAGTGTGGGTTGCTCGGTGATCATGGGTGTGTTCGATCGAGGGTGTATGCGTGTGCGATCGTCGCCGTTTGTTCGGTGATTGCATGTGCAAGCCGTCTTCGGCAGTGTACGTCGGTGAGGGTCGTCAGTCGGTCGGCGTTCTGTGAGAGTGGTTGTTGTTGTGAGCATGTGTGTGTGTTCGGCTGATTGGGTGCCAGCGAGGTGTGTGGGTGTGAGGTCGCCGACAGTAAGAAAAGAAAGGTAGGGCCGGCTGGAATGGAAGCGAAGCAGAAAACAGGAAACAGAACAGAAAAGGAAAGAAAGAAGAAAGGAAAAAAAAAAAACAAAAAAAACAAAACTACACAAATAACCCCAACAAAATTCAAAATCGGTCTCACGACCCGTGAATGATTCGGAACAGGTTCGCAGGCACCGGAGTATCAGTAGAGAATAATCAGTGAAAGTTTTGCGGAGCGGATAGTCAGGTAAGTGTACTGTCTTCTTGCCAAACTATTTATATATATATAAATGTGTGTGTAAAATAATTTTACTTGGACTGCATGATTTTATAAATGATATGGATCAAGCAGGTTTTGGGTGAGTGGAGGAAATGGATTTTCGTTAAATTATGGTGGTTTTAAAAGGAAGTTGAAAAATGAGTTTTGTTGGATTTGGTGGTTTTAAAAGAGAGTGGAAAAAAAATGGTTTTGTTGAAATTAGACGGTTTTCAAACAAAAGTAAAAAAAATATGATTTTTGGATATAAAATCGGTTTTGTGGAAAAAAATGTGGATGTTGGTGATTTGATGATGATGATTAGACGATATTATTGAGTTATGATTTGATGATGTTGTTATTGATTTGACGATACCATAGTATTTATCCGCTTCGGCGGAGTGATGTTTATCCGCTTCGGCGGAGTGATGTTAGACGTTTATACTGCGCAGTGATTATCCGCTTCGGCGGAGTGATGAGTGTTCGTAGGAAGGCATATCCTACGGGTGATACGGTACCGTTGCAACTCCCGATCGTGAGGTTAAAACAATCACATGGCTAGCCGAGGTGTGGTGTGATGAGATGAGGTGTGGTGTGATGTGATGTGGTGTGGTGTGAGAGTGGTATGGTGTTTTGTTATATATGGTGATTGGGATGAGTAAATTTATATATATTATTTTCTACTAAATTGGCGTATTTATTATTGTTAGTATATCTATTGTTCTGATTTCATATATTCTGGATTGACTTTCACTGCTTAGTTGAGGTGTGATATATATATATATATAGACGTTGATTCTGTGATGGCAAGTAAATGAGTTTTCCTTATATGATGGGATATTTATATTATGAGATTTTTATATTATTGGTCGCTATGTGATATTTACATGTTTTATGCTTGATCCATCTAAAATGTTTTTATTAAAAAGACAGTACACTCGCAGATACAACATTGAGGAGTCGGTCTCCTACTGGCACTAAGTAGAGTTTGGCGATGGCGTAGTATGGCAGTATTTTTGGGAGGAGTTGTCTAAGGCGAACTTGTGAGAGATTCATTGTTGTTATGCTTTTATTGTTATTATAGTTCAGGGACGGGTGTGTCCCCAAACTTAGAAAGGATGTATATGGTCTGTATATGTGGTTGTACATTTATGTATGCATATTAACGTTTTCTAGTTGGTTGGACGTTCAGATGATGTCATGTCGACGTCACGCCGGCCCCAAGGTGACGGGTGCCCGGGGTGGGGTGTGACACAGAGACTTTAACTAATTTTCATAAGTCGACCGCTCAAACACCATGAGTCGACCGATCCCTACTGCACTCCTTCCTTAATTCAATTTTAATCAATTTTCTTTGATATTTTTGTCCCTTTAACCAATTTCTTTTATCGGTTAACTCCACTAAATTCATAAATTCAATTTTAATCAATTATCTTTCTTAAATAAATGTTTCTTCTTCAATTACACATAGGACCAAATATTTTAGCTAATTAAAATCCCATAAAAAACACACATAATTGTAAAAATATTTTGTATCGTGCGTGATTCTAATCGGGATACATTAAGAGTAAAAAATTTAACCTGAGTTGTTTTCTCAATATCTTCACGATAATCTCTTAATTGGAACTAATAAACTGAAACACTCAATGAAATCGTTAGTTCCACTAAAAATATCAACATTTAATTGTCCACTAAAATCTTAAAATTAACAAACACCAAATAAAGAAATAAACTTAAAACAAATAAAACCCAAAAAAAAAGCATAAAAAACAAAAGAGAAAAACTAGAAAACAAGAGAGAATGATGGAGAGTAAAAATAGAAAATAAAATAATAAATAGATATTTTTATCAACAAAATTTGATAAAAGATATTTCGGGTATTATAAAAATTATATGAGCTAACTTTTAATATTTGTTGAAATGATAAGGGTGTCTTGACAATAAATTAATTCATTGGAAACAAATCCATGTAAAATAAATTTATTTATACAAAGATTTTGCTTAGCTTTTATTATTTGATGATTTTTTTATTTTTTATTTTTAATTTTATTGTATGAATACTACTCAAATTCTTTTATTTCAAATTATTCCAACCAAATAAAACCTAAAAATATTTACATATATAGCCCTTAATTATTAATTTTAATTTGCACTATAGATGTTATTGACTTCATTCTTACGGTCCCTTCAATTTTTTTTTTATTTGTTAGGTTGATGGTGGCGGCAGCGGCGGTGATAATGAATATGCCGATGAAATCGAGGTACATGTTGGTGATGGTGATAGTAAATGTTTATTGTGGTAGTGGAAGTAGTATTAACAAATATATTTACTGTGGCGGTGATCATAGTAAATATTTGTTGTGATGGTAGCGATAGTAATGATGAATATTTCCTGTGATGATGATGGTGATATGAATATTTGTTGTGATGGTAGTGGTGATAGTAAATGTTTACTGTGGTGGTAAAAGTAGTATTAGCGATTTTTTACTGTAATGGTGGTGATAGTCGTGAATATTTAATAGTGATAGTGGTGGAGGAGTGGTAATAACGAATATTTACTATGGTGATGGTGGTGGCGACAAAGGCAAAAGCGAATGTTTGCTATGGTGATGGCGGCGGTGGTGAAAGCAAATGATTGTTGTGGATGTGGCGGGATAGTGAATATTTTTTGTGGTGGTAATATTTATTATTAGATAATTAATTAAAGGGTGTTTTTGTCATAAAAATATATACATTTTGAATTGGGGTTTTGATTAATAAAAAAAGCAAAGTGGGTGTAAACATAAAAAGTTGTGGGTTTTTGGGACCAAATAAAATCAACCAAAAAAAAAAAAAAAAAGACAAATAGAATAGAAGAGAAGGTTGCGTGGAGATAAAGTCACAGCCGAAAAAAGAGCACAGTTGCTGAAGAGAGAGAAAAACGAAGCAGACATAGAGATTTAAGAAAGAGATCCGAAGATTTGAGTTGGAAAATTATTATATTATTATTATTATATAATAGTCACTATTATATTATATCTATATAATAATAATATAATATATTATATTAATATAATAATAGTTATATAATAGTCACTATTATATTATATAATAGTTATAGTTACTATTATATAATAATAACATAATATGTTACAGGTCTATAATTTATTGTTGGAATGTTGGATTTGTTATTTTGAATTTATTGTTTAGGCGCACATCAAGCTAAGCACAACTACGAGTTCTTTACATTTCTAATATAAATTTAAAATAAAATTACTGAAATAAAACAATTTTCAAAATTTTCATCTTATTTATACAAGTAGTGCTACCCGAGATTCGGATCCCCGAATTTGTGGGGTCGACGGTATACCCGGGGTTCGAAACCCCGGGTATACAAAAAAAAAAAAAAAAATTATTTTGGTATACGGGGTTATACCCGGGGTTCGGTACCCTGGGTTCTACATAGAACCCGGGGTACTAAACCCCGGGTATAACCCCAATTAAAAAAAAAAAAAATCATTTTTGCCCAATAAATTTTTAAAATTTTCGGCAACTTTAAACTGATTAACGGTGATTTATCGATATTTTAAAAATATTTTGACCTCTTAAGTTTAGATGAGTTTTCAAAATAAGTCCCATTGAATAAAAAAACTAAAATACCCTTAATGAAAATGTTGACCGTTAGTTGACTTAACGGAAATCGCTTCAGGGGTCAATTGGACACTATTTTGAAATGTCAAGGGCCAAATTGTAGAGTTACAAAAGTTACAGGTCAATTAAACACCCGAGATATTTGTCAGGGACCGAAAATGTCTTTATCCCATTAAAGAAAGATATCCTGCTGGAAAATTATTATATAACTATTACATAATAATAGTTATATAATAGTCACTATTATATTATATAATAGTTATAGTTACTATTATATAATAATAATATATATATTATTATATAATAGTTATATAATAATAATATAATATATTATATTAATATTTTAATATATTAAGTCTCTTTCTGTTAGTAATTTGTTATAGATGGGTTTTGAATATTAGATTTGAAGAATAACTACTATTAGTTTTGTATTCATTTTTTTTTCCACTAAGGTAGTATAGAATCAGAGATCCGCGCGGACCTATTGATTGACCATAGATGCGAACCGATCCACCGCTACCTAAGAGGAGAGAACATGTAGCGGCTTGCCTAGATTTGTATTTCCCACGTAGTCCGTAGGTCAAATCATGTACACTAAGCGAAGCACATCAGCTTCTTCCTGCATTGAATCAGCTAAGCATGTCGATTGAGGGTGTGATCTTTAAGTAATACTACCCAGTATAGTCTTAGTAGAAAATTATTATGAATTTGGTGTTTGTAAAGGCTTGTTTGATAACGATTTAATTTTTAAGTGCTGAAAATTTAAGAAGGTTGTTTAATAAAATTGTACTGAAAATTTAAGTGCTGAATTTTTTTTATTTGTTCGATAAGTACAAAATTTATATGCTGAAAATTGTTTAATTTACATAACTATTTTTAAATTAAGATAACGTGAAAAAAAAAATTGAGAACAAAATAATAAAATCAGGATATCATTTTAAAAAAAATAAAATTATATTAAAATTAAAAGTAGAAATTAACCCAAAAATATGTAAATATTATGTATTTTTTTTTATGTAATTTGATTGCTTAAATTAAATTATAGTAATAATTTAAATATAAAATAAAATTAAAACCATAAAATAATCCAAAATTAACAATTCTCATTAATCCTAATTCTAATTAAACCCTAATAGGGAATCAAGGGTAAAATAGTTAAAATATAATTTTTTTTAAGTGAAAAATAATGGAGTGCATTAAGCAAAATGAAATAAGTGAATGAATTTTGACTTAATTTTTTACTTACATTTTGACTTAATTTTTAAGTTAACTTAATTAATTAAGTGATACTAATTATATTTATCAAACAAACTTAATTAATTAAGTATTTAATATAATCAAATTTAAGCACTTAATTTTTTTATCAAACATGCCTAACTAAAAAAAATTAATAGTGAACTATATAGAGACTTTTTTTCATGTAGTAGCTATTGATTCATGTAGGAAGATATATTGATAAGTTAAGTGTGAACATCTTTTCTTTTTTAATTCGTGCCTGAATATATATATGGTTTGAAATGTATTGCAATACTAAATAGAGTTATTTTCCCGCCTTTTATTCCTTAGTAAAAAATTTTATTTATTTTTTATTTTTTTATTGAGTGGTTAATTGTTATGTAATTGTACTACTCCTAGTTCAATAAATGAGAGAAAAATAATTTAATTTAAATAAAATGAAATGAAATAGTTTAAATATAAAAAATTAACTTAGAGATATATCTAAAAAATATTATTAGATCGTTCTTCAAATAAGTTTAAAAATAATTTTTATGTAAAGTCCCATGCGGACCCCTAAACCTAGTAATTTTTTTGACCAAGTCGACTTGGTCTAAATATACTTGTAATACCTCTACATAATACTTCATATGTAATTAAACAGGTAAAATGTCACAACGATTTACCAAATAATTTCATCATCGCACCATGAGACAACTAAATACATATATATTAAGAGAGTTCGGAATTCTACCGGTTCCGAATCGTCTGTTTGACGCGAGATAGATTTATTGGATTTTATTGGGGTTGTTTGTGTAATTCTTGTTTTTCTTTTTCTTTCTCTTTCTTTTCTTTTCTTTTCTTTTCTTTTCCCCGCTTCTGCATCCCGCTTCTGCTTCAGGTTCTGGGACTCGCTGCCGACCGACCTTACTCCGATCACACCACACACCCACGAAGACAGAACACCCACGACGCCGAACAGAACACACACCGCCGGCCTCCTGCATAGCCCCTGCCGAACCCACGACCGAACACACACACACAAAGCCGAACCCACCTTCTCTCTCTCTAACTCTCCGGCCGGCCAAATGACCGAAACCAACCTCCGGCGACCGAACAACCGACCACCCTCACACACAGCAACACACACACACACACACACACAGAGTTGGCGCTGCAACACCCACGAACGACACACACACTCTGAATCGCCTACACCCAAAGCACACACACATGACGAAGGCGACGGCTACCTACAAATACCCACAACCACTATTACGAACAGATGACACACCCATACACCCTTACTGAACGACGGCGATAATTACGCACCACCGGACGAACGGCGATCAAACACCCACCGGAGCGAACCGCCTTCTCTTTTTCTTTGAAATTTGATGACGACACACACCCACACGAAGAACACGAACACACACCCACGCTGCGTTTCTTGTTTTCTATTTTGAATTCTCGCCGCCAGCGATCTTTCTCTCTCTAACCCACCGCCGGCGACGACTCCGGCGATCAACGACGAGCACACCCACGAACACACATGCTGAACGACGGGGACACACGCACACACCCACTCAATGTCCACACCCACGTTCACCGTCGGCCTGAACAACATACCCACACAAAATCGCCGATAAACCGCAACATCACCGACGACCCCTCTTTCTTCTCTGTTTTTCTTCTCCTCTCTGCATATGTATGAAGTTATATATATATAGTTGAAAATGAGGCACAAGCTAAACCCATTCAATCCCTCCGGTTGACACGTCGCTCCTCCCCCTCTCCATTTCTCGATTCTTCGATTGATTGTCCCTCAAATTCATGTGTGTATATATATATATTCTTCAATTACATCATCTTCCCCTCTAATTTCTTTAAGTCTCATTTTTAATCCAAATTCAACATTTAAGATTTTATTAAATTGTAATTTCACCCCTAATTTAAAATTTGAAATCATTTTAAGTCCAAAAATTTACAATTTACATTTTGAAAATTGCTAATTAACCCCTCAAATTAATTTTAAATTAAATAATAAATAGCACAATCTACCCCGTTATTTTTAAGTGTACTAAAATACAACTTAAATTGTGCAAAAACGCGTCTTAAAAAAAATCAGGGTCTTACAGGAGTGCTGTTGTTGAAGACAAGCTGAAGGGGGAATCTTCACCTCAAGTGGGACGAAGGGTTGTTTGTCTCCGCCTTCGAGCTGCACGCGTACATTTGGCCACTGCCTGGATGCCGCGGTGCCACCAGGGTAACAGGTAGGCGCCTGCCCCTACCCACGACGGGCCCTCAGGTCGGTTCTTGTTGCGTGGCTGGGAGCTAAGCCCAGGGGTAACTTTGGTCAGTTCCTGGCACCATGCCTTTATGGATGATGGGACCTTGATACAGTTGGGGGAGCCCTCTCCGATCCTGTAGACTCGTGGTCGCGAGACGGAGGGCAGTTCCTGAGTGTGTATCCCTTCAAAGATATCACACGAGCATCGTGATCTTGAGGTCAGTCCTCGGGCCCTACGGTCTGGAGAGTTGGTCTCCCTTGGACAGGGGTCAGCGGCGGGCATGCCAAGAGGAGCTAAACGTACGACTTGAACTCTTACATTTGGCATTCATGTAGATCAACCAGAGATGTCTCCACAGCTCTCGAGGCTTGTCCGACAGCCCCAGGTGGTAGAGTGGACAGTCCTGCCTGGTCCTGGGAGGGCAGTTATCCTCGTTGTTGGGAGATGGAGGGTGTACCCTTGGAGTTCTTGACATGTCTTCTCTTTCTTCTGTTGCGGGTTTGTCTGTCCAACCAAATCTTATGATCATCCAAGCTCAGTTGAACAGAGAACAGTGATAAAAAAAAGGCTTTTTGCACAATTTTCACAGACGGCGCTAAATTATTAGTGTATAAAACTGGTACACATCTCAAGTGTGATCCAATCGGATGATAAGTGGGTCCTCCTGTTGAGGTAGAGTCTACGGTTGAAAAATCCTCACGTGTACTGTCCTGGTCAACCTGAAGAACTGACTTGCTGAAGTCTACAGTCCCTGCTGTTCCTAGAGTCCTACTCCTGAGTGACCTGTATATGCACACGTAACCTGACCGGTGGTATCTTGGAAAACCCCTTCGGCGTGAGAATCAAATCTCAGAGAGAAAAGGTACAGTAATATAACAAGTAAACAGATGAACTCGCGCGTAATGTAAAGTTGTTAAAGCGTACATCGGACTTACTTAGCCCCCAATATATATAGGAGTTGGAGATGATTAGTTGGGCCTAAACACGGTTAATTAGTCGAAACTCTGTATTTAGTCGCTAATCCGGGACGTTTAGGAGATAACCACTGGGCTTGGATTTTTGGACCCATTTGGCGAGCCCACAAGCCTTTGTCGGGCCTGTGATGATAAACTGGTGGAGGAGAGCGGAGATCCGTGGAGTTTTGGAAAAGAAATGAGTTAGAAGGGGGAGCTAATCGAGATGAACGTCAGAGTCCCTGAAATTGACCGTTTAGGACATGGCGCAGAGTTCAGAGCGGCACGTCCCTGCGGGGCTCTCCACTAGGTGCAAATGAGATTCCAAGGAGAAGTCGTGATCGGTGTATGTTCCAGCGTGATGTTGTGAATTTTGGAATGCGTCTCTGTCAGTACGAGGATGGACACCTGACTGGATCCCAAGTGCTGATTTATAGGTGCCCAAAAATACCCCTGTCGAAGGCTATACCCATAATTGTTGAAATAAATAATTAGTGAAATAAATAAATAAATAATAATTGAGAAAATATTCCAGAATTATGTGCTACCAAACGCGATTCTGTTTCCAGCAAAAAATAAAATTTTATCGTTGCCAAATGTAATTTTATTTTCAGAAAGAAATAGAATTCTCAACTCAACTCATTCGATCTCATCCCAGGTGGATGAGAAAAGTAAGAACACTAACAAAACACCACCTTACATTTTCACGTTCATTTTTTTTCCAGTTTTAAAATTCAAATAGGTTTTTAATCTTCGAAACCTTGTTAATTAGATTGAATCCATTAAGCTCATACCAATGGAATATTAAATTTATATATTGTATCATAATTAAACATAACTAAAATTTAATAAAGATTAAAAAACAAATTAATAAGCATTCAAAATAAAATGGATTGGATTGCGCCGTTTAACCCGTACATCACGGGTGACATGAAAAATGGATCCAACGGCCGATAGTGTCGCGAAAAATAATTAAATTCCAACGGCTGATAGTGTCGCGTCAGTTCGAAGCCCCTTCTTTTTGGTATAATTTTTTATTTTTTTTGGTATTAAGTTTCCCGCCAAAACCTAATTTTAAATTTTTTTGGTATTAAGTTTCCCGCCAAAACTGGTGATATATATACCTCTGCCGGCCAAATCTCTCTCTCCCTACCTTGTCTCTCTCTCTAGAAAATACGCCCACACGCTGCTGACGAATCCATGGTGAGCATAGAACATTAGATTTTAGGAATATGGAATAAAAATAAATATTAGGACTTGGATTTTGGCCCCGCGGTTTGCCCAACCTCAACGGTTCGAACTTATTTTTTTAAGACTTGAATTTTGATTTTGACTTTAAGCTCATGGGTAGGATCTGAGCCTATGTGTTAAGACTTGATTAATTTTAGGGTCGGGTCAGCCCGGCCTGGCCCAAATAATATTTTTAAAGAAATAAAGTTGTATACATATATATGTATATATCCTGGTCCCCTTAGCCGTTCAGGGGACTAGTGTGAATGGATGATCAAACCTCAGGGGTGCTTAGTGTCGAAATTGCCTTCCCGTGGCTTTGAGATCGTTGGCAGCTTTGAGGAAAGAACAATAAACTAGTAGGCCCCACCATGCATTACACAAGCACTTACTTTGATCTTAAGGGTTTTTTAGAATTTTTTTTTTTTTTTTTTTGAAAGATTTCAAAAATTCAAAAATTAATTTTTAGGTTTCATTTCATATTAAAAAATTATTGTTATAAGTTTCAAAAAAGTAGAATTTTTTGTAGGATGGGACATTTGAGAGATTTTTTTTTTTTTTTTTTTTTTTTTATTTATTTATTTAATATAGGATCGGGCCCACAGAATTAAGGTTCGATCGTCTAGTAATTTTTTGTAATATCTTAGTCTAAGTCGGATCCAGCCCATGACCACCCGATTCTCTCTCTCTCTCTTCAGCAACTGTGGATCTCATTTCTTCGATGGTTCAGATCTGAGATATCAGATCTAGGGCTCGACACGTTCCCTCATGAATTTGACGAACGCCGGTTGTATAGGCGGTATTGATTTGGCTTGTGTCTTGAAGCTTTCGGCGATGACTCCGGTGGTGGTGACTCTGTCGATTCAGAGCTCGTTGGCCTGCCCTAGATCCGGATCTCTTACTGTTCCTCGATGGATCCGTAGGTAACAGTTTTTAAACTTCAAATAATGAGTTCCTTTCATTTTTTTTTTTTTATTCTATGTTTGGATTTGTTGCCTCTGTGCAGTATTCTTGATTCTCTTGTAGATGTTCTCCCCTGTTCTTCTTCTAGCTGCTTCTCTGTTCAGCAGCTTCGAATCTTGTTCTTGGACTGCTTTGTTCTGCAGCTCGGTTTCTGCTGTTTCAGTTTCTTGTTTTTTGGTTTCTGCAATCGCAGTGTTATTCCGGGATATCAGTCCTGTGTTCTGTTTCAGTTTCATCTTTTACTTAGCAAGATGGGAATTCAAAACTTGTATTCTCCATCCCCTCAAGTATTTCGTTTTAGGAATATTCTATTGTTTGTTATAGATAGTTGTGGGTTCGTTATTTTCTCTTCTATATATTGTAGTCTTTTTCTATTCAATATCAATGAGAATATGTATTTCTTTATTCCATTCTTCATGTTGTAATATTGAATTAGATCATGTAATTGCTGTTGTCAATCTTGATTTGATCGCAGTTGTATTGCTGAAACAAGATCCAGGTTTCCTTCCTTTTTTTTTTTTTTGGGTCTTATTTTTTGTTCTCAATGTGGATGTTTTCATTGCAGGCTTTGCTGAATCAGCAAACTGTTGATTATCCTAGTTTCAAGTTGGTCATTGTTGGTAATGGTGGCACAGGTGAATTAATTTCCTTTTATTTGATCAAAATCACTGTATCATCATGTTTCTCTGTCGAAAAATTGCGGAAAATGGAAGCATTTTTTTTTTTTGTAATTTTGGAGTTTTAAACTATAAAATCGTGCTATTTTTGGATTTCAATAAATGCAGACAAAACCGCATTTGTGAAGAGACATCTTACAGGTGAATTTGAGAAGAAATATGAATGTAAGTTATTTAATGTCTCGACGTTCATCGATTCTTTGTTTGTTTTGTTGGATTGAGTGTGAAATCCATTGAAATAATTTTGTGTTTGAATTGATTATATAGCAACCATCGGTGTTGAAGTTTACCCTTTGGATTTCTTCACCAACTGTGGGAAGATTATGTTTTATTGCTGGGACACAACCGGGCAAGAGAAATTTGGTGGTCTCCGGGACGGCTATTAGTATGTTGAAATTTTCATCTTGATTTTATGCTTTCCTTTTGAATTGACTGTCTACTCATCCTGCAATTGTATAATGCATTAACTGATGCACATATACTTGTACGCACTAATTTTAATTCAATATATTATTCTTGAATACATTAATCATGAAAACACATTATTCTAATAGTTTATTATTTAGTTTCTCAACGATATCTAAATCAACAGCTCGAATGTCTTAAGCCATACAATTGTCAAAAATGTCTAAAATATAAAATGTCTCTTGATTTATTATATAGATACGACCGATGAAAATTAGTCATACAAATATAAGAACGTAAAAGTGAAGCATGTTGTCAGATATCTCTGTATCATGAAAAATCATTTTGTTAACAATAAAAACGGTCTTGTATACCCGGGGTTGAAAACCCCGGGTATATGGTGTACCCGGGGTTGAAAACCCCGGGTTTTAGTACCTGAGGATCACATCCTCGGGTAACTCTATTTTGGTAATATTTTTAAAAAATCCATGGATTCATAATTTGTTTTGCTAATGGATTGGATCATTCTCATTTGCAGCGTCCATGGACAATGTGCCATCATTATGTTTGATGTCACTGCTAGATTAACTTACATGAATGTTCTAGCATGGCTTCGTGATCTTCGCCGGTATGCCAAAAACAAAAAACCCTAATTTTCATAGTGGATCATGAAGACTCGTGTTCAAAAAAATTTTGCGTTTAATTTTTTTTCCTCCAAATGACAGGGTATGCGGGAATATACCGATTGTGCTTTGTGGAAACAGGGTTGATGTGAAGAACAGGCAAGTGAAGGCGAAACAAGTGACATTCCACAGGACGAAGAATTTACAGTACTATGAGATATCGGCAAAAAGCAATTACAACTTGGAGAAGCCTTTCCTCTATCTTGCGAGGAAACTAACTGGGTAAAAATGTTTATTCTTTTACCTTTTAAACCCGTTATGTGTTAGTAATTTGTGCACACATTTTCGAGATGCTAATTTTCGAAAAACATTTTCTTTGTAGGGATCCTAACTTGCATTTCGTGGAGTCTCCCGCCCTTGCTCCTCCTGAAGTACAGATCGATTTGGCTGCCCAGCAACAGTATGTTCTCTCTCTCTCTCTTTCTCTCTATATATATATGTATGTATACATATATACACATATATGTATTTTACGTATACAACTCTGCATTTATTCATGAGATATTTTTTCGACCCCTGGATCTAATTTTAGATCCAAGGGTCGAGATCAAAACATAAAAGCCTGCCTTCCCTGACCTTCAAATTGCTTCCCCTCTTGGGGATGGCAACGATTTGGGTTTGGGCCGGTTTCATTAGAAACCAAAACCGTCGATTTAGAAAACAGTTTTAAAATCAAACCGTTTAATTTATGCAAAACCAAATAAACCCGTTATTTTTTATACACACACAAATTAGCCCAATTAACCAAATATATATTAGGGGTCAAAATGTAAATAAAAAAAAAAGTGAGGGTAATATATATATATACACACACATATATCTAAAATACCTATTACGCGGTTTGGTTACGCAGTTTGGTTTTATGTTACTATTACAAAAACAAAACTTTAACCAAAACCATTTAATCGGTTTCAAAGTCGAACTATTCGGTTTGATTTGGTTCGGTTATCCGGTTCGGGTTGAATTCCCCTCCCTCCCCCTCTTCCCCTTTAATCTATGCATTCAAACACAGGGATATATATTAGTATGTGTATGTATAACATATATATATATTGATGATGATTAACTGCAGGCATGAAGCTGAGTTTGCCGCTGCAACTAGTCAGCCACTTCCCGATGACGATGATACCTTTGAGTAGGATTCATTGTTGTGTTTGCTATCCCAGTTTTCCAGTGACTCCTTTCGATCATACTTACGTTTGAAGAACAATCTCTTGTCTTGATGATTTGTGTTTTTTTTGTTTTTGTTTTTGTTTTTTAAATACTTACGTTACGCTTGGTACACTGGAATATAATAGAATGAGTGTGGTATTGTAATAAATTTAATGTTGGAATTGAATGGTTATTATTATTCCTATGTTTGGTAACAACCGAGATTGAACATGACATTAGAATGACTATTATCATTCTTACGTTTGGTTATAAAATACATTAGACATGGTATTAGAATGATCCATAAATAAAAATAAAAGTGAAATACAGAATATTCAAACATAAAAAACATCAAGCATAAACTAATTGAAACAATAACCTGTACGCTTACTATACCATGCCCTAGTTTTTGCTTTTGTCCCTCAACAGTCTGCAAACATTATTAAGAGCCCAAAAATTATGGGAACAGAAACACTAAGGCGGCGATTGGTTAGTGTTCTCACTTTTCTCAACTCAACTGGAATGGTTAGGTTAGAGTTGAGTTGAGAATTTTGTTTCATTCTAGGAATAAAATTGCGTTTAGTACCGACAATTTTTTTTTTTTTTTGTGTTGGGAACAGAATTATGTTTGGGAACAAATTCAACTTTCTTCTCTCTCTCTCTCTAAACTCAATCCCATGAAAACCTACCCAAAATCAGCCATATCCTTAAAATCAGAAGGATTCACCATTCTGAAAGAGCCAATCTCATAGAATCAATCCATACAAAGCACATGCAAGAGCAATTTCATCTAAAGCCAAAAAATTGCTCAACAATCACATGAATGCAATAAGATCATTGATCCAAGTAAAAAAGAAGACAACCAAATATAATCCCAAAACCATGCTTCATTCAACCTAATGCTCTAGCAAAATTCATAAAACATGCATACAAGGTATGTCTAATCAAAGCTAAGAACCATTAACGGAACTTGCAGATAAAGAGCAAGAGCCCTTCGGATTACATAAATGGCATTTTTGTAATTCGTTTTCAGCCTTCGATCGTCACTCTCTCTAATTTCTCTATCAATCCCCAGTAAGAACATTGACGAAATGGTGTGACGAAATGAAATCGAAATCGAAAATCGATTTCACGAACAACGGATTGGAGGAATAAAAATCAAATATTTTACCTGCCATAACAACCGATTTCAAATTTCACGATCGAACGACCTTTTTCCTTTTTCAACGATCGAATCGGCTGAATAGGGCTTTATCTCTTTATCTCTCGATGAATCCACGATCAAACAGCAACGAGAATGGCGAGGACGGCGAAGACAATGGCGAGAAGAGCTTCAATTAGTGATGGAGAGCTTCGACCAAAACTTCGGCGACGATAATGGAGACCTTCGAGTAGACGAAATTGAAATCGATTTCACGAATCCTAACTCGTTGACGAAATCGATTTCCTGAACAAAATCGATTTTGTCATCGAGCTAGGGTTTCGATTTCGCAGGCGATGGCAATTTCATTAGCCTCCTGAACGACGAATTCGTTGTTCTTCGCCGTTGGCTAGGCGATGGCGATTTTGTTGGGCTCCTCATATTGATAGTTGTTGGCAAAGAATCAACGGTGGCTAACTGGAGAAGAAGTGGAGCAAAGAGAGTTAGAAAATGATAAAGAAAAGAAAATGAAAATGAGGCAACCAAACAAATTAGGAAATGCTCACCGTGTCATTTTTTATGGGTTGTGTTTTTGCCGCGGGGGAGAGAATTGTTTTTCATTTCCTTAAGATTTTAAGAATCAATTCTCATTTTTTTGTATTACTAAACGCGTTCCAAAAAATTAATTTCATAATTTTTGAATTGGATTGAGTTAGAATGAGTTGAAATAAAAACACGAACTAAACGGGGCCTAAGCAACCAGGCTCTAACAATGTTACCATGGCTTTAGTATTGATAGAGCTTGATATAGAATTCCACTAATTGTAGTAAGCCAAAACATCAATCAAAATCAGATCGGAGAACACGAAGAAAACAATTGAAAATCGTACAAAATAAAACTTTTTACTTTGTTACTTACCAAATCTTATTTTCAATTTTTTTTTTTATTTTTTTTTTCACTATTCTGAATTTCACATTACATAATTTTTTTTTTGTTTTTTTCGCTCGTTTTGGTTGCACATTACACGTCATTTTCTCATAGTCAAATCATCGTGCAAAACTAAAGTGGCGGATGTTAAATTTATGGCTCATATTGATCACTTGAAAGTTCCCAAACCACTATATATATATAAGTCAAACGAATTACTCTACTTAACACCATATGATTTTAATTCTTAAGTTGTAACTTCCTAACATGACGGGGTTACATATTTTTCATTATTTTTTCGTAACCAAATTTTCTGTACAAAACGGGATTGTACTTGAAAGTGAGTATTAAATTTTTTATCTCACATCGATTACTTGAGACACAAGAGTTCCTAAACCACTATATAAGTCAAATGAGTTACTCCAGTTAATCCAGCTCAAAACATGAAAGAATCTATATATTACAAACATGTTTAGTTCCAGATTAATACCGTTGGGGGACCAAATGGGGCTTCCACCATTTGGTCTCCCAACGGGTGGCTTGCAATCACCGGAATGATAGATTATTCCAGCAGTTATGTCATCCCATTCCCATCCCACTGATGGGATGGGAACAGAAACAGTTACCAAATGCCACCTTTAGTATTTCTTGATAATGTTTCTGTTTTTGTTAGTGATTTATTTAACATGGTGGTTTTCATGTTTGCATCTGTAGCTTGGTTATATAAATTACAGGCCTATAATTTATTGACATATTATTGGTCCATTGGTTGTATAATGGGACCCACCGTAATTTTATTTTCCTTTCCTTTCCTTCGATGGTTGAGAAGTGTAGAATATTTTTGGGATAATCGGTGAGAAGTTATCCATTTAAATTTTAATTGGTTAAAAGTCCTATATGCGGTAAAAAAAATTTGATTTAGTCTCATCTATTTTAAAAAGGCGGAAGCCTTACTCACGTGAGCCACGCGCCAATTACATGTAATTACGTTGTGTGTAATATTACTGTATTAGTTACATGTAACTAATTTTTTTTTTTTCCAGTTACATGTTCCAACAATATGTAATTTTTTAGTTACGTGTCTCTGATATGTAACTAAAAAATTTGATATTTTTCCAGTTACGTCACTAAATATTATACAAATATAGGTAATTGTAATATGTAACTAATATTATATAAGTCCATGTAATTAAAAATACACAAATATATATGAAAAGTAACAATTATGAAATTGTAATTAACATTAATTACATGTAACATAATTCACTATAAAAAATCGAATGTACTCACTAAAAGACTCCCTACAATTCATGCAATATCCCTACAATTCTTGCAATGCGGGACTAAAATGCAAGTAAAATCTAACTTAAATGACTAAATCAAAACTTAATAACACAAAAGGATTTTTTACCAATTAGACTTAAAAAATGAATTTTTTATCTATTTTTTCAATATTTTTTTCCTTTTTGTCTTTTTGGTTTTTAAATTCAAATAGGGACCCACCGTAGAGTCGTATTACTTGGAAGAGTAGAAAGAGAAAAAAAAATCATTTTTCTTGTTTGATCGGAGAGATATAAAAAGAGAGAAAATAATATTTTGTGTATTAAAAATAAAATAATATATATTATTTTAATTTATAATTTTATCCTTAATGAATTAACTATTTGTTATATAAAATAAAAAGGTAAAATAATAATTTTACACCTCAAATTTGGGGGAAAAAAGGACCGGAAAGGACAGGTGAGGATACTATCCACCCCATTTTCCAGCTCAAATCTTTGTATTTAATTTTTCATCGTTCATTATTTAATTATTAGTAATAAAAAAAAACCAAAAAAAACAAACGAATTCTCACAATTTTACTCAATTTTCTTTATTACAAATTTCTAATAAGTAATAACAAAATGCAAAATTTTCAACTCAACCCATTCCATCCCATCCCAAATGTGATGAGAAAAGTGAGAACATTAACCAAACGTCACCTTACATTTTCACATTCATTTTTTTTTTCTAGTTTTTAAATTCAAATAAGTTTTTAATCTTCGAAACCTTGTTTGAATCCATTAAACTCATACCAATCGAATATTAAATTTTTATATTGTATCATAATTAAACATAACTAAAATTTAATAAAGACTAAAAAACAAATTAATAAACATTAAAAAAAAAAAAAAAAAAAAAATGGAAAAAGAATATTCACTATTCACAGTTGTAATGGTTTGGTGTTTATAAAAAAATAAAAAAAATAAAAAATAAAAAACAAAAAGAAAACTTTTACTTGTTACTTACCAAATCCTATTTTCCAAAATATTAGGGTTTTTTTTTTTTTTTTTTTAATATTATGAATTTTATTTTCTAGATTTTTATTTTCGATTATTTATTTACCAAAAATAAAATAAAAAATGCAGAATAAAAAAATAAAAAAATAAAAATAGAAACAAGAGAGAGAAGGAGTAAAAAATAGAAAAATATGAATAAGCAACAAATGTAAGGGGAATTTTTTTTTTTAACGAAATGTGATAGGTGATGTGTTGAGCAATTAAAGTAAAAAGACAATGGATCACTTTTGCATTATAAAAATGGATGTTCTTAATATGTCAAAATGACCGGAGTTTTTCAAGTTTAAACACATCTGACTTAGGGGATTGACCGTTGATCATTCATTATGATGTAAACAGATTCATGTAACCGACCCTTTTAAGTAGAACAAAGACTTAGTTGTTATTGTATTATCTCCATCTCTATGATAAAGCCAATTGGGTATTGTTATCATGAATTTTGAGATTGTACATATTTTTCACTTAAGATTTGTGAAAAAAAAAAAAAAAAAACACGAAGGGACCATAAGAACGAAGTCAATAACATCTATAGTGCAAATTAAAATTAATAATTGAGGGTTATATATGTAAACATTTTTAGGTTTTATTTGGTTGGAATAATTTGAAATAAAAGAATTTGAGTAGTATTCCTACAATAAAAAAAAAAATCATCAAATAATAAAAGCTAAGCAAAATCTTTGTATAAATAAAATTTATTTTACATGGATTTATTTCAAATGACACCCTTATCATTTCAACAAATATTAAAAGTTAGCTCATATAATTTTTATAATACCCGATACATCTTTTATCAAATTTTGTTGATAAAAATATCAATTTATTATTTTATTTTCTATTTTTACTCTTCATCTTTCTCTCTTGTTTTCTAGTTTTTCTCTTTTGTTTTTTATGTTTTTTTTTTTTTTGTTTTATTTGTTTTAAGTTTATTTCTTTATTTGGTGTTTGTTAACTCTAAGATTTTGGTGGACAATTAAATGTTGATATTTTTAGTGGAACTAACGATTTCATTGAGTGTTTCAGTTTATTAGTTCCAGTGAAGAGATTATAGTGAAGATATTGAGAAAAATGCTAAATTGATGCTAAAGACATTGACAAAGATGATGCACGTTAAGAGATTGAAGAATTAGAAGAATTTAGGGGAAAACAACTCAAATTAAATTTTTTACTCTTGATGTATCCCGATTAAGATCACACACGACACAAAATATTTTTACAATTATGTGTGTGTTTTATAGGATCCTAATTAGCTAAAATATTTGGTCCTATGTGTAATTGAAGAAGAAACATTTATTTAAGAAAGATAATTGATTAAAATTGAATTTATGAATTTAGTGGAGTTAACCGATAAAAGAAATCGGTTAAAAGGACAAAAAAGTAAAAAAAAAAGAAGGATTAAAATTGAATTAAGGAAGGAGTGCAGTAGGGATCGGTCGACTCATGGTGTTTGAGCGGTCGACTTATGAAAATTAGTTAAAGTCCCTAAATTTTCCGGTCGACAAGTAGGTCGACCTATGGCTAAAAGAGGAACTCTCTGAATCGTTAGGTCGACATAGAAGTCGACTTGTGAAACTTACTGAATTGATCGATTAATAGAAGAATAAGTGACGGTCGACCCATAGACACGGCATTTTGACCGCCCCGCAAAAGTTTATGCTTTATTTTATAATTCATTTTGTTTTATTTTATTTTATTCCAAAAAATACAAAAAATAGATAAAGAAAAAAAATGGAAGAAAAATTAAAAATAGAGAGAAATCACGAGGAAAGATAGGGGGAGAGAGATAGGGAGTAGAAAATAGCAAAATATGAATAAACAACAAATGTAATACGGAATTTTTTGTCAAACAAAATGTGATAGGTAATGTCTTGAGTAATTAAAGCAAAAAGACAAGGGATCGTTTAGGATGTGTTTGGGTAAGACATTTGGGAAATGGATTTCAAAATCATTTTTTTAAGAAATCCCTTGTTTGGGTATTAAGTTGAATGAATTTGTAAAATCCTTCAAATGTGAAAAAGTTGTGAAAGAAAGGATTTGAAATCCTTTTGAAAGAGGTTGAATTTGTGAAATCCTTTTGAGTTTATTTAAAACACCGATAAACTACCATTAATTAATTCAAAATTGTCGAACATTAAAAATTCATTTTTCCAACATTTTTGTTAAAAAAAAAGTGTTAAAGCCGGGGAACACATCCCCGAGTTTATTAAACCTGGGGATGTGTTTCCCAGGTTCAAGACCATCAAACAAAAAAATATCCAGAGTTCGGAATCCCGGGTTCCTCTCATACCTACGGATAACATCCCCGGAAAGCTCTATTTTGGTAAATAATTCGGTAAATAAGTTAAAAGTAACGACTTTTCAGTAATTAAGTTTTAAAAAAATTATATTCTCGAAAAGAACTTGTATTGATAGAGATTGATATAGAATTCAACAGCTGGCACTTCTCAAATTGATTGTTCAATTCATTAACCTTTCCAAAAGAAAGCAAAATTCACAAATCAAGAACAATCCAATCAATCAACAAATCAAACGAACCAATGCAACTGAATGTTGATCGCGATTTTCATTTTCGACGACGTCTGCTAAATTCTCCACCAACTATAGTAAGCCAAAACTTCAATCAAAATTAGATCGGAGAAGACGAAGAAAACAATTAAAAATCGTACAAAAACTACGGTTTTAGAGTACATGCAAGAGGTGAAAGAATTGTTGGATTGCGAGCAAAATCTATTGAACTAATTGTGTTTTTGAATCGATTATATAGCAACCATCGATGTTGAAGTTCATCCTTTGGATTTCTTCACCAACTGTGGGAAGATTAGGTTTTATTGCTGGGACACAGCTGAGCAAGAGAAATTTGGTGGTCTTAGGGAGATCTTTGTATCATGAAAAATCATCTTGTTGAAAGTTGTTTAATTTCACAACAAAATTTAAAACGGTTTGCAGCGTCTCCATTCATGCAATGGTAAAAAAATGCCTGAAATTTAAAATATGCCCTAGTGTAATATATAGATACGACTGATGAAAATTGGTCTTGCATATGCAAGAAAATAAATTGTCTTATTTTATTTTAGGGGCGTGCACCGATTAGTCCTAAAAAGCGCTGCTAATTACCGAATAAACCCAGCCGCTTTTTTATGTACCGATTAGGACTTTTGTCCATATTGGACGATTTTACTCTTCATTAATTAGGCGCTCATCCTTCCGCTAAAACGCTGATGAAAAATCTTTGTTCTGATGCAACTTAATTCGCACAACTCAATCATGCCAAACGCTAATGAAAAATCTTTGTTCTGATTTCTAAAAAATGATCTATAATATCTAACCTGTAAGATCTACAAAGTAAATTTGCGTTTCTTTACATGTTGAATGTAATATCTTCTGTTCACAAAGTCAATTTGTATCCATTAACGTGTTGAATGTAACACGGCTCGTGTTCACAAATTGAATTTGCTTTTCTTAACGTGTTAAATGTAATATCTTATGAAGAACACCATTTTTTTGTCTATTAACGTCTTGAATGTAATATCTTCTTATTTCAAAAGAAAAACGTCATTTTTTGTGTCTATTGACGTGTTGAATGTAACACGGCTTGTGTTCACAAAATCAATTTGCTTTCTTAACGTGTTGAATGTAACATCTTCTAAAAAACACCATTTTTTTTTCTGTTAATGTGTTGAATGTAACATCTTCTTATTTCCACAGAAAAACGCCATTTTTCGTGTCTATTAATGTGTTGAATATAACACGTTTTGTGTTAATAAAATGTCATTTTGCTTTTATTAACGTGTTGAATGTAATATCTTCTGAAAAATACCATTTTTTTTGTCTATGATGTGTTGAATGTAACATCTTATTTCCACAGAAAAACATCATCTTTTGTGTGCATTGACGTGTTGAATGTAACACGGCTAGTGTCCGTAAAATTTAATTTGCTTTTCTTAACGTGTTGAATGTAACATCTTCTGAAGAAACAACATTTTTTGTGTCTATTAACGTGTTGAATGTAACATCTTATTTCCACGGAAAAATGCCTTTTTTTGTGTCCATTGACGTGTTGAATGTAACACGACTTGTGTTCACAAAATTCAATTTCCTTTTATTAACGTGTTGAATGTAACATCTTCTGAAAAACACCATTATTTGTCTATTTTGTTTTTGTCATTCAATTTGTTAGGACTGTGTTACATTAAACACTGTCATATGGTTTTTTGTCACTAATTCAACAATTTTTGTCCATAGGCCTCTTTATGTCACATTCAACACTGTCATAGGTTCTTTTTTGCATTCAACAGTCATAGGCACACATTCAGCACATATAAAAAAGGACAGCAACAAAATGTGTATGACATTGTGTATATACAATGGATTATATCCAAAAAATAACTTCGAAAAAACAATTTCAAAAAAAAAATTGTGGAAACCTAGAAGTTCAATAACATTTGTCCATTTTTCAGTTAGGTTTGGATTCATTTGCTGTGCGAGTGTGATATGAGTCAAGCGTCCATCTTCTTGGTGCATCATTTAAGCAGTCATGAATGATAGCAGCACGTTCCATGCGAAAACCATGCAAGCCCATATTGGTAAGGATTTTCCCCTTCCTAAAGATCTTCTTCATTACATGGATGATACATACTCCACAATCAACCCTGTAAATTCAACATCACCAACATTCAAACAACTGTTCTGTAGACACGGCATTTTGACCGCCTCGCAAAAAAATTATACTTTATTTTATAGTTACCTTTATTTTATTTTCCTATTTATTTTGTTTTGATTGTACCGTATTTGTGCGGTTTAATACTGCTAAATTAAGTTTTATTAATCTCTTAAGTAAATTAAATATTAGTAATTGATTTATTTATTTTTTTGGTTTTGTATATTTTTCGAAGTGGAATAAAAACGCGTTAATTCGGAACAAAATGGACAAGAAACAGACGAGAACGAGAGAGGCCTAGACTGAACAGTGGGAGGGGGGGCTGCATAAAGGTCGCACGTGCGACCAGTCTGGTCGCACCAGCGACCAGATGCACTGGTCGCTGGTGCGACCAGTGCTCTGGCCGCATATGTGGCCAGCTGGGCAGAGAGCTCTCTGCCCAGTGCACCTTTGGGTGTACCGAAATTCAGTGCACCCACCCCCTTTTTCTTACCTTTTCGTTTGATTTTGTCGGACGAATTTCGCAGCCTTCATTCCTATAAATAGAATGAAGGCTCACAACACCAGAGATAATTTTTTTGGGAGGGGAGAGGTGAAATTTGGAGACAAATTTTGAAGAAAATAATATTATTTTCATTTTATTGTAATTTTGAAGAAGAAAAAAAATCTCCAAGAAGGTTGTAAATTTTCATCTGTTGTAAATCTTACTCTTATTTTTAAATAAGTTGTTATTATACTAATTTTTTTTTTGTAAATGAGATTTTTTTTTTTTTTCTCTTTTTATTATTTTTTATTTATTTATTTATTTTTTATTTTTTTTGAGTAAATAAAACGAGGTGAAAAATTCCCAACCTTCCATTGGAACGGTTTAAGTTTAGAAGGGAATTACTCCCCTCGAATACGTGTGCGTGTGTTTTATTTAATTCGTATTAAATATAATGTGCTAACAATACGAGGCGAAAAACTTCTGACCTTCCATTGGAACGGTTTAAGTTTAGAATGAAATTACTCCCCTAGAGAAGTGTGCGTGTGTGTGTGTGTGTGCGTGTGTTTTATTTAATTTGTATTAAATATAATGTGCTAACAATACGAGGTGGAAAACTTCTGACCTTCCATTGGAACAGTTTAAGTTTAGAATGAAATTACTCCCCTTGAGGAGTGTGCGTGTGTGTGTGTGTGCGCGCGTATGTTTCTTTAACTCATATTAAATATAATGTGCTAACAAGATAAGGTAAAAAATTCTCAACCTTCTATTTGAACGGTTTAAATTTAGAAGGGAATTACTCCCCTCGATGTGTGCGTGCGTGTGTTTCTTTAACTCGTATTAAATATAATGTGCTAACAAGATAAGGTGGAAAATTCCCAACCTTCCATTTGAACGGTTTAAATTTAGAAGGAAATTACTCCTCTCAATGTGTACGTGCGTGTGGGTGCGTGTGTTTCTTTAACTCGTATTAAATATAATGTGCTGACAAGATAAGGTGGAAAATTCTGAACCTTCTATTTGAACGGTTTAAATTTAGAAGGGAATTACTCCCCTCGATGTGTGCGTGCGTGTGTGAGCGTGTATTTCTTTAACTCGTATTAAATATAATGTGCTGACAAGATAAGGTGGAAAATTCCCAACCTTCTATTGGAACGGTTTAAGTTTAGAAGGGAATTACTCCCCTCGATGCGTGTGAGTGTGTGTGTGCGTGCGTTTTCTTTAATTCATGTTGAATATAATTTGTTGACAAGATGAGGTGGAAAATTCCCAACCTTCCATTGGAACGGTTTAGGTTTAGAAGGGAGATTACTTCCCTCGATGTGTGTGTATATGTATGTGTGTGTATAGGAGGAGGATTTCAAAATAAAAATAAAAATATTCAGATTTAAATTTTAATTGGATAAGGTACCGTCTTTTGACGGGCGTCTTGGGGTGCTTAACACCTTCCCCTAGCGTAACTGACCCCCGAACTCTTTAAACGAATCTCTGGTCGGACCATGTTATTTTTGGAGTCAAAATTTTACTTAAGCCATTTTTTAATTTTGTTTTCAAAAAGAAAATCTGGTGACCTACCACATCATTTAAACTCAATGCTAGGTGGCGACTCCTTTTTCTAAAACGGGCTTAAGTATTTTAATAAGAAAATCGACGTTTTTAAATACCCTTCCCATTTTACCAGCGCCAAGCATATATCTATTTTTTTGATTTTCTTTGGAAAATTGAGGCGCGTTCAGCTGGGGACTCCGCTGGGGAAAACTTTAGAAGGTCGAGCCCAATATGTCTGAATAAGTCCAACTAATCTAAAGTCCGAATGTTAAATTTTATTTTATTTTATTTTCCCTCAATTCAGTAAATAAGTTGTGATTTTTTATTTTTTTTTTATCATTTATTTTTTATTTTTTATATATTTTCTTCTTCTTTTCCTTATTTCCTCTCAGGCTCTTATATCGTTGTAAATCCTCTGACAAAAGCAAAGTTGTCTTGTATCCATATTATCCCCTCAGGATTCTATGATACAAAACGAGAAAGGAATTTTTGGTACTTGATGGATTGATGACGTCTTGGGAAGTCCTAAAAAAAAAACACACCAAACAAATTCAAAGTTTTCAATATCGGTAGGGAATGACAAAAAAAAAAAAAGACAAAAAAAAAAAAAATAAAAAAAAATAAAAATTCATGTACCATTATTTGTTTTAATTGGTCGTTATCGAAATTGAAAGCTTCGAACTAGAATGGACTTTAAGACCATCTAAGACCCACGTGAACTAATAAAAGGATTTTATTTTTATTTATTTTTTTTGCAGAAAAGGGCAAGACAAAGAAAATTGGTCCCAGAAAAGCAAATCCAGTTCTCCCCTTTCGAAGTCCGATCTTTACACGCAGTCGAGCACAGACTCATTCTAGGATGACATCAGAAAGCAATCCCGAATCTCCCCGAACGACCCAGATGGCTCAGATGCAGGAAATTATTGACAGGTTGATGGAAAGGATCAACGAACTTAGCTGACCTCAGGAGGTGCCTATTCTTCCGTCTAACGGGACTCCTGTGACGGAATCTCCAAATGGAAACCCTGCAAGTATTAGGATGGAGAACTCAGGGCCGAATTCGAACCACGTCGGCCCGAACTTTGCAGTACCGGTCTACTATGGACCTCAGATTGGCCCTCATCCTTTCGCCTATGGAGTTCCGGCATATCCCATCCAGGGGCATGTCTATCAGGCCTTGCCAGAGGGCTCGGCCCCCGCCGCACCGCAGATCCTCATTCACCCGGAGAGGGTCGTTGCTCCACCAAACAATTCAAATGATAGCCAACCGGCCCCGACCATTGAAACTGAAAACAAAGAAGAGAATAGCCTTCCACCGGCTTGGCTTCTGAAAATGGAGAAATTGGAAAAAACTATGGAAGAATGGCAAAAGGAGAAGCCATCCAAGAAAGCGACATACAAGGAGTTGTCAGCACCACCCTGGGTTGTGTACCCGAAAAATTTCGTGGTTCCAGAGTTCACAAAATATGATGGCACTAGCCCTCCAGAATGGCATGTCAGCGTTTACAAAGAGGAGTTAGGAATTCATGCTCGGAACGAAGACCTTCGCCTAAAGATGTTTCGGAGATCGTTGAAAGGACCGGCTCTCAACTAGTACATGACCCTGGAGCTATCACAAATTAAAATATTTGAAGATCTGGTAGAGGCCTTCTGTGAGCAATATGTGTACAATAGGGATGCCGCGCCAGACCGCAATACCCTCTACCAGATACTAAAAAATAAAGACGAAAGTTTCCGGAGGTATACTGCCCGTTGGAGGGAAGAGGCTGCCAAAGTTGTCCCTAAGCTGAGCGAGGAGGCTCAGTTAGAGATATTCAAGTCAATTCAGTCACCGCCGTTCTATCGAGATCTCTCGAGCATAGCAGTGGTTTCTTTCGGCGATACGATCAAACAGGCCGAGGTGACGGAAGAAGGAATAAGGAGCGAAAAAATTGAAGGGGCCCAATCCAATCTGACGAAGAGGTCAACCCCGCCAAAGATGAAAGAAAATGAAGTAGCTGTTGTCGTTTCCCCTCAGCAAACCCATTACCAGAACTACCCCCAAGCTTCCTATCCCCAAAACTACCCGAACTAGAACAACTAATATCACAACTATCCTCCTCAAAATCGCTAAAACCAAAATTATCCTCAAAACCAACCCTATTCCCAAAGCCGCCCCCGCTATTACCAAAATGTACCTCCCCCTTATCAAAACCACATTCCCCAATATTATCCTCAAACCTACCCAGCACCCTTTTACCATACCTATCAACCACACCCGAACACCCCACCTCAAATTCCTAACCACACTCCAAGGTCAGGAACCCAATACCACCAAGGTCTTCTACCTCATGCTACAGGGGGAAATTTCCAAAACGACAACAGAGAGTTACAAGACCTTCCGGTCTCGATCACCGAGTTGTACCAGAATTGTTTGAAGTAGGAGATGCTGACACCCCTTCCATTCTACGAAGTTAAACCTGGGAGTAAAACAGCTTCTTCAAATACCTTCTGTGAATACCACTCGGGAACCAGAGGACATGCGACTAAGCAATGCTTTCAACTGAAAGACAAAATTCGGGAGTTTATACGGACCGGAGCCATCACGTTTCCTAAAAAACCTGAGGCCGGTACGCCAAATTGTCAGCAAAATCCGTTGCCTGAACACGCCTCCTCAAGAAGTGGCGTCAATCTAATTTTCACAGAGGAGGTCGAGGAAGAAGTTGATGTGATCGATATCGGTGGTGTTTGTTTACACCTGGAGGTTCTCTACGGAAGGTTCGAATTACATCTAGAAAGGGTAGCCCAAAAACTGGAGAAATCTCTAGTTTTGTCTTTCCCAATCCAAAAGCTGGTGGAAAATCTCAATAAGGTTCCATGGAATTATGAGATCGTCGCAAAAACAGGAGAAGGAGAAGAATTGCCAATCTCAGTAGGAGAAACCAGTGGAATCACTCGGTCTGGAAGGGTGTATACGCCACAGGATTTGATCAGGATTCTTGTGAGGGAACCAAGAGGGGCTCTGAAAAAGTCGGTGTCAGAACCGGAGGCTCACGACTTCCTAAAGGCAATGAAGAATTCAGAATACAAGATAGTGGAGCAACTCAGCAAAGCACCGACGCAAATCTCTGATGCTCTCACTACTCCTATCCTCAGAAGTACACAGACAGGCACTACTGAAAGTCCTAAATGAAGCCCACTTGCCTAGCACGATCTTTCCGGAGAAGTTTGTCACTCTGGTCGAGCAGGTCCTAGGATCTAACACCATCACTTTCACAGATAACGAGATGGACGATGATGGAACAGGTCACAACAAGCCTTTGAATATCACGGTTGACAGCCATGGAATGTTCATAGCTCAGGTGCTGATTGACAATGGATCGGTACTAAATATCTGTCCTTTGTCGACCCTGGAAGAAATGGGGATAGATCTATCACAGGTTCGATCGTCTAAGACGGTTATCCGAGCATTCGATGGGGCTAGGAGAGATAGCGTTGGAGAGATTGACCTGCCAATTGAAATTGGTCCAATACAGTTCAATGCGAAGTTCCAAGTGCTCGACATACCTGCTTCATACAACCTGTTGTTGGGGAGGCCGTGGATCCATAACGCTGGGGCAGTGCCTTCGTCTCTACATCAGAAGATCAAGTTCATCATTGATGACACACTGTACGTGATCAGGGCTGATTCAGATATCATACCTTTCCATCAAGCGATAAGTCGGCATGTCCCGTTAATAGACGATGGAAAAGAGAAGGAGAAGATTGAAGCCTCCTATCACATGTTCAACGTCGCGAATGCTACCTTTGTGAAGGAAGGAAGACACGAGATGACACCATCACTGTCTAATACTGTGGCCTTCGTTGCTAAAGAAATGAAGTCTCGGGGTTGCATTCTCGGGAAAGGTTTGGGCAAGAATCTAGACGGAATTACAGAACCGATAGAAGTCAAGGAGAAGAGGGGAGATTCGGATTGGGATACGAGCCGACAAAAGCAGACAGGGCGAAGTTCTTTCGGAAGAAGAGGGATGGATCCCCAGATAACCAGCCAATGAAAATTCCGCATATCCGGGTCACTTTCCCCTATCCAGCAGAAACCATCAACAAGGGGAAGGAGACCGCAGGATTCGAGTTGCACCCTGAGAGAGTAATGACCAAGGAAGCTGTGAATGTAATCATGAGAGATGAGGCAGGGCCAAGTCATGGGTCTGGTATTCGAACCAAGGGAAAAGAGAAGCTGCGGAATTGGGATTCTTGTTCTCTCCCAATTCGCCAGGCGTTTCGGTAAACTTAGGGAGATTTTCTGTTGGTCATCCCGCCATCCACCTAACCTTCTGGATGGAAAAAGATTTTGCTTTGTAATGGTTTTTTATATTTAATGAATGCAATTCTATTTTATCCGACATATGGTTTAAATATTTAAATTTTATGCTTTCAGGATGCCTAAATTACCAGTGTATGATGCATGCGATATAACTGAGCTAGAGTGCGATAAGTATGATTTTAATGCAGAACCAGACCATAACCTGATGGGAGTGGAAACAGAAGATGACTCTTGTCAGCCAGACGATGGTGAGATCTGAAAAGCTTTCACGGAGTTCGAGAACAAGCTGATTCCCAGTAACGATGAGACCGAGTTGATAAACTTGGGGACCTCGGAAGAGTTGAAGGAAGTAAAGATTGTATCAGCCCTCATGACTCTGGAAAAGAAAGAGTTGACAACGCTCTTAATTTCCTACCAAGATATCTTTGCCTGGTCCTACGATAACATGGTAGGACTGGACAAAAGTATCGTGGCCCATAAGCTGCCGCTAAAACCAGGGAGTGTACTAGTCAAACAAAAGTTGAGAAAGTTGAGGTCCGCTATCAGCCTCGAGGTCAAGGAGGAGATCGTGAAGCAATTCAATGCCCGAATTATTGAAGTCTGTAACTACAGTGGATGGCTCTCAAATGTCGTTCCCGTGCCAAAGTCCTCGGGAAAAATCAGAGTCTGCGTGGATTATCGCGGTCTCAACCGAGCAAGTCCAAAAGATGATTTTCCACTGCCAAACATTCACATCAGCCAAACATTCACATCATCATCGACAATACTGCGGGGCGAAAGCTCTATTCTTTCGCCGATGGATTCTCTGGCTATAATCAGATTCTGATAGATGAGAAAGATCGAGAAAAGACAGCCTTCACTACACTATGGGGAGTCTTTTGCTATAGGGCGATGCCTTTCGGTCTCAAAAATGCCTGGCCAATATACCAAAGAGCAATGACGACCCTCTTTCATGATATGATGCACAAGGAGATGGAGGTATATGTAGATGACATAATCGTTAAATCTCAGGAGAACGAGGATCATCTCTACCATTTGAAAAAGATGTTCGACAGACTTCGAAAGTACCAGCTCAAGCTCAATCTAGCAAAATGTGCGTTTGGGGTGGCTTCCGGAAAACTTCTTGGTTTCATGGTAAATCACCATGGAATCGAGATTGATCCTGCAAAGACGAAGGCCATTCGTGAGATGCCACCACCGAGAAATGAGAAAGAGATCTGAGGTTTTCTGGGGCGATTAAATTTCATAGCTCGATTCATCTTCCAACTCACTGCCACTTGTGAGCCAATCTTCAAGCTATTTCGAAAAGAAAGTGACGGGCGATGGAATGCAGATTGCCAGAATGCCTTGGAGAAAATTAAAGTCTATCTAACGAACCCTCCCGTTCTAGTGCCGCCTCGGGAGAAGGTTCCGTTATTATTATATTTGTCAGTTCTCGACTCCTCCATGGGAGCTATTCTTGGGCAACTTGATAAATCTGGAAAGAAGGAGCAAGCCATCTACTACCTCAGCAAGCGCTTCACGAAGTATAAGGAAAATTATACCTTGCTGGAGAGGACCTGTTGTGCATTAGCTTGGTCTGCTCAAAGACTGCGCCATTATATGCTCCCACTAACTACCTACTTGATAGCCAGGATGGATCCCTTAAAGTACATCTTCGAGAAGCCGATTCTGTCAGGAAAAGTTGCAAAATGGCAGATGCTGCTGACAAAGTTCGATATCATCTACAAGACCCAAAAGTCAGTGAAGGATCAGGCGATAGCAGATCAGTTGGCTAGTTGTCCAGCTCAAACGGATAACCAGCCTCTTGAGACGCTATTCCCTAATGAGTCGATTCATGCGGTGGAGGAAGAAAACGAGGAAACAGTTTGGAAAATGTATTTTGATGGAGCAGTGAACTCTCGAGGGGCTGGAATCGGAGCCGTTCTGGTTTCTTCAGGCAAGCAGCATTATCCAGTGGCTTCCAAGTTGAAGTTCCAGAGCACAAATAATCGAGCTGAGTACGAAGCCTGTATTCTGGGACTCCAGCTGGCTGTCGATATGAAAATCAAAGAATTGCTAGTGTTCGGAGATTCTGAGCTGATAATCAATCAGGTGACGGATAAGTATGCCACAAGAGATCCGACCTTGATAGCCTATAACAATCACCTCCTGGAGTTGTGCAAGCGATTTACGATGATAGAATTCGAAAGCATACCAAGGCTAAAAAATGACTTCGCCGATGCCTTAGCTACCTTGGCGTCTATGATCTCTATCACTTGGGAGGATAATGATATCATTCCGGTGGCAATCCGAGTTCAGCGCCGACCGGCCCACTGTTGTCAGCTTGAATCTGAACCAGCCAAAGACCCATGGTACCATGACATAAAGAACTTTCTGAAAGATCGGGAGTATCCGGAAGGGGCATCAGGTGTTGATCGAAAAACTCTCTGGAGGTTAGCAGGCCAATTTTTCCTAAGCGGGGAGACACTATACAAACGCTCCCCTGACATGGGCCTGTTGAGATGTGTTGGAGTCGAAGAGGCCATCCAGTTGATGAAAGAGGTCCATGGTGGCATATGTGGACCTCACATGAGCGGCTTCATACTCGCCAAGAAGATCCTGAGGACCGGTCATTTTTGGCTAACGATGGAAAGCGACTGCGTGCAGTTTGTCCGAAGATGCCATAAGTGTCAGATTCATGGTGATCAAATCCATGTCCCACCTTCGCACCTTCATTGCTTGGAGGCCCCATGGCCCTTCTCAATGTGGGGTATGGACGTTATTGGGGAAGTTACCCCAAAGGCGCCGAGTGGTCATCGCTTTATCCTGGTGGCAATTGATTATTTTTCCAAGTGGGTATAAGTTGTTTCCTTAATCCGAGTGACTCAAAAGATAGTAGCTCGATTCATCAAAGAAAATATTGTGTCAAGATACGGTTTGCCGCAAACATTGATAATCGACAATGCTAAAAACCTGAAGGGTTCAGAAATACAGAAAATATATCAGCAGTTCAAGATCGAGCACAAAAACTTAGCGCCTTACCATCCAAAAATGAATGGAGCAGTGGAAGCTGCCAACCAAAATATAAAGAAAATTCTTCGGAAGATGATTGATAATTATAAAGAGTGGGATGATATGCTGCCATATGCTTTGATGGCTTACCGGACCTCAGTTCGGACCTCGACAGGGGCAACCCCCTATTCTTTGGTCTATGGCACAGAAGCGGTGATACCGGCCGAGGTGGAAATTCTATTTCTACGAGTGCTCATAGAGGCCGAGCTTGATGAAACTGAATGGGTACAACAACGGTTGGACCAACTTTGTTTAATCGATGAAAAGCGGCTAACAACGATATGCCACGGATAGTGTTACAGACAGAGGATTACCAGAGCTCATGATAAACGGGTATACCCTAGAGTCTTCAAGGTCGGTGAGTTAGTATTGAAGAAAATCTTTCATTTCCAAGATGAAGCTAAGGGTAAGTTCGCGCCAAAATTGGGAAGGTCCTTTTGTCGTTCATAAGGCTTTGAGCGGTGGAGCGTTGATTCTCCAGGAAATGGATGGTGATGTATTTCTCGAGCCCCTAAACTCGGATTCTGTAAAGAAATACTTTGCCTAATAAATGTCATTCTTTTCTAAGTAAGTTTATTTCAATTTGTGATTATCTGTTGCTTAAAAAAAAAAAAAAAAAAAAAAAAGAGGGGTACGGCTCGAACATGGTGAAAACTCGAAAGAGCGCTATGAGAAAAATGTAGAGACCGTGTCGCCAAAAAAAAAAAAAAAGGGGAACAGTTAGATCACTCCTAGGGACATTTTTGGAATTTCCACTACGGCTGACTTCTATTGACCGTAAGACTTTTTCGTGTTCGGAACTTGATGGATTTGAGCAAGAGTTGGAATCTGTGAAAAAGAACATCAAATATGGCTCAAATTTGTATTGAAATCATACTTGTCAGACAATCCGGCTTGAAATCTCGCAGTCAACATATCTGGTGATAAAGAAACCTGTTTGGGGTAAGGTTTTACACGTTTTCCCCATATTTGGTTAAATCAGTTTTGTAGGATTTGAAAAATACAAAGCAAGCAGGAGTATATGATTCTCCTAAGCACTGAGGATGCCTAGTAGAAAAGAGAAAGTGAGAATCGGCGGGTGCAGAGAAACAAAGGCTGATAGGGATGTTGTCCAAAAACCAGACCCCGCCAACAACCCAGAGAAAACCTCCAGAAAGTACATCTCTAAGATTGACGGAAGTACGAGACGAAAAAAAATCTCCCAATACTATCTCGAGAAAGTCAAGCGCCATCAAACGAGGGATTGCGACGGAAAAGAGGGGATCGGAATTGCGAGTCGTCAAGAGTGACAAGTTTTTCAAACTAAATTTTCGTGTTGCATGTGTTTTTTGTCCAATTACAGGGATTTCAAAGGGCATGGAAGCATGGATTTCTCTCTCACAAAGACTTCTTACATTCCGGCTCAAATTAGAAACTTTTATTGCTGAAAGTTCAGAAGCTCTAAATGAGCGTCCAGGTATGCGTTTTGCCCTGAAAAGGGCGAAAAGTGAACTACGCTAAACTTGATCCTCGGCATAATACTAAGGTACGCAGGCAATCTATAAATGTTCGGTTATCTGAGAGTTCGGTTGGGGCACATTTATATCTTTGCTCTCTCATTCTGGCTCAGTCACAAGTTGGGGCATATTTTATACTCTTGAACTTTCTTTAGGCCCCTGGCCAAGAGGGCTGGGGCATGAAAAATTTTATTATTACTCTAAACGATCCTCTAAACAGACACGCGTTTGTCATGAGTATCGTCATGAGTCATTTTTATTACTCTAAACGATCCTCTAAACAGACACGCATTTGTCATGAGTATCGTCATGAGTCATTTTTATTACTCTAAACGATCCTCTAAACGGACACATGTTCGTCATGAGTACCGTCATGAATCATTTTATTACTCTAAACGATCCTCTAAACAGACACTTGTTCGTCATGAGTCATTTTTTATTACTCTAAACGATCCTCTAAACGGATACATGTTCGTCATGAGTACCGTCATGAATTATTTTATTACTCTAAACGATCCTCTAAACAGACACTTGTTCGCCATGAGTATCGTCAGGAGTCATTTTTTTATTACTCTAAACGATCCTCTAAACAGACACTTGTTCGTCATGAGTCATTTTTTTATTACTCTAAACGATCCTCTAAACGGACACATGTTCGTCATGAGTACCGTCATGAATCATTTTATTACTCTAAACGATCCTCTAAACGGACACGTGTTCACCATGAGTATCGTCAGGAGTCATTTTTTTATTACTCTACACGATCCTCTAAATGGACACATGTTCGTCATGAGTACCGTCATGAATCATTTTATTAATCTAAACAATCATTTTAACAGGCGCTTGTTCGTCATGAGTATCATCACGAGTTAATTTTTTTTTTTATCACTCTAAACGATCCTCTAAACGGACATTTGTTTATCATGAACATCGTCATGAGTCATTCTTTTATTTTTCTGAATGGACACTTGTTCGTCATGAGTCTTCTTTTATTACTCTAAATGTACATTTGTTCGTCATGAGTCATTTTATTTTATTTGTTCTATTATTGGAAAATACACTAAAAAAATAAATAAAAATAAAAATGGGACGATCAAAATGACGTGGTCTTTTATCTTTGTCAAGCAAGTGGGACTTGCATGACAAAGAGGGGCAGCTGTAGACACGGCATTTTGACCGCCTCGCAAAAAAATTATACTTTATTTTATAGTTACCTTTATTTTATTTTCCTATTTATTTTGTTTTGATTGTACCGTATTTGTGTGGTTTAATACTGCTAAATTAAGTTTTATTAATCTTTTAAGTAAATTAAATATTAGTAATTGATTTATTTATTTTTTTGGTTTTGTAGATTTTTTGAAGTGGAATAAAAACGTGTTAATTCGGAACAAAATGGACAAGAAACAGACGAGAACTAGAGAGGCTTGGACTGAACAGTGGGAGGGGGGGCTACATAAAGGTCGCACGTGCGACCAGGCTGGTCGCTGGTGCGACCAGTGCTCTGGCCGCATATGCGCAGAGAGCTTTGCTCTCTGCCCAGTGCACCTTTGGGTGCACCGAAATTCGATGCACCCACCCCCTTTTTCTTACCTTTTCGTTTGATTTTGTCGGACGAATTTCGCAGCCTTCATTCCTATAAATAGAATGAAGGCTCACAACACCAGAGAGAATTTTTTGGGAAGGGGAGAGGTGAAATCTGGAGAGAAATTTTGAAGAAAATAATATTGTTTTCATTTTATTGTAATTTTGAAGAAGAAAAAAAATCTCTAAGAAGGTTGTAAATTTTCATCTGTTGTAAATCTTACTCTTATTTTTAAATAAGTTGTTATTATACTAATTTTTTTTTTTGTAAATTAGATTTTTTTTTTCTTTTTCTTCTCTTTTTATTATTTTTTATTTATTTATTTATTTTTAAATTTTTTTTTTTGAGTAAATAAAACGAGGTGAAAAATTCTCAACCTTCCATTGGAACGGTTTAAGTTTAGAAGGGAATTACTCCCCTCGATGCGTGTGCGTGTGTTTTATTTAATTCGTATTAAATATAATGTGCTAACAATACGAGGCGAAAAACTTCTGACCTTCTATTGGAACGGTTTAAGTTTAAAATAAAATTACTCCCCTTAAGGAGTGTGCATGTGTGTGTGTGCGCGTGTGTTTTATTTAATTTGTATTAAATATAATGTGCTAACAATACGAGGTGAAAAACTTCTGACCTTCCATTGGAACGGTTTAAGTTTAGAATGAAATTACTCCCCTTGAGGAGTGTGCGTGTGTGTGTGTGTGTGTGCGCGTATGTTTCTTTAACTCGTATTAAATATAATGTGCTAACAAGATAAGGTAGAAATTTCTCAACCTTCCATTTGAACGGTTTAAATTTAGAAGGGAATTACTCCCCTCGATGTGTGCGTGCGTGTGTTTCTTTAACTCGTATTAAATATAATGTGCTAACAAGATAAGGTGAAAAATTCTCAACCTTCCATTTGAACAATTTAAATTTAGAAGGGAATTACTCCCCTCAATGTGTGGGTGCGTGTGGGTGCGTGTGTTTCTTTAACTCGTATTAAATATAATGTGCTGACAAGATAAGGTGAAAAATTCTCAACCTTCCATTTGAACGGTTTAAATTTAGAAGGGAATTACTCCCATCGATGTGTGCGTGCGTGTGTGAGCGTGTATTTCTTTAACTCGTATTAAATATAATGTGCTGACAAGATAAGGTGGAAAATTCCCAACCTTCCATTGGAACGGTTTAAGTTTAGAAGGGAATTACTCCCCTCGATGCGTGTGAGTGTGTGTGTGCGTGCGTTTTCTTTAATTCATGTTGAATATAATTTGTTGACAAGATGAGGTAAAAAATTCCCAACCTTCCATTGGAACGGTTTAGGTTTAGAAGAGAGATTACTTCCCTCGATGTGTGTGTATATGTATGTGTGTGTATAGGAGGAGGATTTCAAAATAAAAATAAAAATATTCGGATTTAAATTTTAATTGGATAAGGTACCGTCTTTTGATGGGCGTCTTGGGGTGCTTAACACCTTCCCCTAGCGTAACTGACCCCCGAACTCTTTAAACGAATCTCTGGTCGGACCATGTTATTTTTGGAGTCAAAATTTTACTTAAGCCATTTTTTAATTTTGTTTTCAAAAAGAAAATCTGGTGACCTAACACATCATTTAAACTCAATGCTAGGTGGCGACTCCTTTTTCTAAAACGGGCTTAAGTATTTTAATAAGAAAATCGACGTTTTTAAAAACCCTTCTCATTTTACCAGCGCCAAGCATATATCTATTTTTTTTATTTTCTTTGGAAAATTGGGGCGCATTCATGTTCCTTTTTTATTTTTATTTTTTTATTGAATGATGTATGACTTAAATTATTAAGTTATATATGCAGTACTTACGCTGATGAACTTTGATCTGGTACATTACCAACATTCAACATCTTATCTTTTGAAGGATTAGCCCACTCATGCTCCACATTATTTTTGCTGAGTAGTTGATCTACGTATGCAATCTATAGGTAGACAATAACCGTCAATTATTGTTGGCTATAATAGCAACAAAAAATGATTTTAGGAAAATACAAGCTTACAAGTTTTTTCGCATTTTCGAAAAAAGGGTCAACTATGCCTCTTCGTCTCAGATTAACAGAATTATAATGACGCCATGTTGACTCTTGCTTATCGCACACAGCTAAGGTCCAATGCCCAGTTGTTGGAGTAGGGCTAGCAGTGTTTATGGGAAAATGAACATAACGGCACTCAGATGTGAAGGCACGGATTATGTCAGGGTTCAAAAATTTGTTAAGTGTGAGTTCATCCCCTTCAAGAATCCATGATTGTAGAAAACATTTTTAACGTATGTGTGAATAAATTTTGTAGATGTATAACAGTCAAATGGAAAATAAGCAAAATGTACTCACCCAACATGTACTATTTATGAAAAATGATTGATCAACAAGAATGTCGCCAAGCTGTTTTAAATCATTTGCCATATTCATTTGTTCGAGGCACAAGAGCTCCATAACACCATTGATGACCTGATTAAATAAGCATCAATACGTTTAGAATATGCATAAGAGTTTTATAATGCCAATACATGTTATACTCAACATCCATAGATGTTAAATGTAACATCATATAGACTAAACCAAAAAAAAAAAAAAAACAATATACAGGGTAACTCACAAAATTTGTCAACTGTTTTTCCCATAGTAGATCAAGAATGTCAACAAAGGAGACCTGTGCAAAAGTCCATTCTCCACCCCAAACGAATGCTCTAATTGTATAAAGAAGAAAATATTTTTCATTGGATCAACACATAACAATCGAGACATAGATGAAAATGAAAAATAATAAAGATGGAAGAATGAGACTTACGTATAACCCTCTGTTTGCATAATAAGATCTAGGAGTTTCCATTCGTCTTCAGTTAACATCATAGCCACAACACTATCTCGGGAAGGCAGCATGCATGACTCATCCAACTCAGCAGTCATTTTGCTGGATTCTCCTTGATATACTGTAGTGCCCTTTGACTGATTGGTTGTCACTGGCTTTTCCTTCTCAGTAGCTTTTATAAGCCTCTTCGATCGTTTTGCAGGAATGTGATATTCATGGACTGACTCCTCACCAGTTTTCCGTGTCCTCGCGCGGCTTTTAACATTTTTTACAAGTGATGTGGGAGTTGTCATATGTGTTTTTTGACGTGTACTTCTTAGTCTAACCATTTTGTCAGGCAGATTTGGACATTTGACTACTGGTTCACAATCACGTTTGGCAATCTCACATGCTTGTTGGGCAATAACAGATTCGCGCTCTTCTAATGCCGAATTATAAAACTTTGCGATCTCCACAACCTGTTCTTTGAATTCTTGCTCTTTCTGAATGGACTGTGTAACAGAATGCACCACAGCCTCTTCTAGATGTTCCTGGAGTACTGTTTTTTCAATAACAAGTTTTTCCGTTTGCGTAACAACGTGTACCTCTGTTTCAACCAGTGAATTGGTCAATTGGGCTTTTAAAATTTCAATCTCTTTCTTCAATTTTTTATTTTTTTATATTTCTTCTTCAACTCTTTGCGTTCCCCCTTCAGACGATCATAATCACCAGCAAGTTTTTCATTTCTTTGTATAAGTTGAGCCAAGTTTTGGGCCCCCCTACAGAATTCAGCAACATCAATAGTGAACTCTTGCGAAATCTTGAGGTCAAAAGAAGGAAATTCTGACGAATCAACCTTCTTCTTGCCTTTGTGCTTCTTATCTCGACTAGACGATTCAATATCAGTATGACTTGGAAGCACAATACCCATTTGCATTTCAGCAATTGTTTCCTTAATTTCCGCCCGCTTAATCTAGACAACAGTACATGTAAGAATGTTACTATCAACATGAAAATGATGAGAACATTTTGGTGTTACATTCAACATCCACTGGTGTTGAATGTAATATCTTAAGGATTTTATTATTTACATATACAAACACAAGTGACCAATTGATGTTACATTCAACATCCACAGTGTTGAATGTAACATCTTATGAATTTTACTCTGCATACAGACATTAATAGAACTCTTGACGTTACATTCAACATTCACAAGGTGATGATACATAACAGAGAACATGTTTGCATATAAAATGCGTACCTGATTATCAGGCAATTGGGACAATTGCAAACCAGATACAACTTCCATAAGTTACATCATGTCCCATTTTTTCCAGCGTCGAATAGAATATTTCCGCCCTTCAACTTCTTTGAGCAAATATGTGTGCTCGCATAACCAAAACTGAATAAAAAATGCACCACATCATTAAATTTGAAACGTAAAAATATAAGGGGAAAAATGATATGTACTAGAGAACAATGTAAAAAAAAAGAGAATTATATAACCTGCAATGCGATAACACATCCAGTAACAGTTTCTGGTCTGCGGTAACCTGAGGAAATCGATGACATCAAGTTTGAATGAATTGCTTCAGCCCAGTTATAAGTCACCATCATTCCTAAATCCTCAACATTCATGATATCAGAGACACCAGCAGCTTGACCCTTGTTTGAAAAAAAACAAGTTGCTATAAGATGCAAGCATAGCAGACGAGCAACATCTTGTACATCTTCATGGTTATTACTGGCCAATGCTTTGACAATTTCATTCTTTATCTCAACAACACTCAACCTGTTTTTAGACAAGCACTTCCTTGCTAAGCCATTTTTAGAACCCATTTTTTTTTGCGTAACGACCAGGGAGTTGTTCATTCCCTAGTAGTAATCCAAAAATCAACTGGACATCATTGCTTGTAAATGTAACCAGTTTTGATCCAAGCCTGAACGCTTTTTTTATGTGGTTTATATGAGCGAATGATATTGGCGATGAGGGAATCTATTTTGTGGAATGAACTGATTCCACTCTCCCATCGCAGGAGAGCATTTATTGTGTTCCAAAATGGAATTGTCCGCAGAATTTGAAAGTGTTCACGTTGAAGATGAATAGACTTGATTAACGAATGAAATTGCGATAGATTTGAACGGAATTTTATTGGTTGCACAGTCTTCTCTAGCTCTGAAACTACCAAAAAACAAATGCAATGCAGTTAAGCTTAAAAGTACATACTACACATTTATAGATGATTTGGTAGGAAGACCAATAAAATAGTTAATGGAAGAAGGAAAATTACTTACCTATGATCTCATCAGATTCAGTGGATGAGTTCGTTTGTTGCGTTACATGAAAGAACGAGACATCTTCTGAACAATCATTACGATGTCACATTTTTTTCAAAAAACAACAAACAGTGTTACATATATAACAAATGTGACGTTCAACATAATTGCACTTTTCAACATATGTGTTTCGTGTGCAAGTAAAGAGCATTATCAAAGATAAAACAAGAACACAGTACCTGAATCAGACAGATTTACAGGATCATCAGCCCTATTAGGATTCTTAGTCACCATTTTTCTTCTTGTGTGCACCATTTTTTCGCCGGTTTGAGGATGAGAACGACGGGAGAAAACAGAGCAGAAAGGTGTTTTTTGGTTGCGTATGCGAGAAGATGAAAAGTTTGAGAAATGAAATGAATCGGTACAAAAATTATATTTGAGTGAGGGCACGTTTTCCAAAACAAACGTCGCCGGTGCAATATCTCTGCAGAAGGTACGAAATGCGCGGTTTTGGAGGAAAATAATATGGTGTATCGCGGAACATGAGTGATACATTAAAAAAGTCAGATAAAATAAGCACAAGCCGTGTTACATTCAATATGTTAATATAAAAACTTATATAATGAACACAAGTCGTGTTACATTTAACACGTTAATAGACACACAAAAAATGGCGTTTTTCCGTGGAAATAAGAAGATGTTACATTCAACATGTTAACATACACGAAAAAAATATTTTTCAGACGATGTTACATTCAACACGTTAATAGACACGGAAAATGGCGTTTTCCATGGAACTAATAAGATGTTACACAAGATGTTCAATTGTAGGACACAAAAAATGGCATGTTTCAGAAGATGTTACATTCAACACGTTAAAGAAACGCAAAATGACTGTCTATTGACGTGTTACTTTCAATAGACAGTGTTGAATGTAACACGAACAAGCCTACGAGAGTGTTGAATGTAACACAAAGAAACCTATGACAAAAATGTTGAATGCAAAACATAATCTGAACAAAAAATGCACTGCTTTTTTATTCAATATTGTTTTAAAAAAAATTATGACAAATAGAACATTATTATTTGAAAAAAATTTGACAAAAAAATCAAGATCCACCTCATGATTATTCATTTAGAGGTGTCTTACATGTTTTCCTATTGTGTCTACCCATTTTCCCACATCTACCACACCGTCTTTCTTTTACCTCTCCTCTAGATGGGATTCTAACTTTCTTCGGCCGTCCTGGTTGTTTCTTTGACAACGGAGGCAATATCATTGATTCACTTTCACCCAAAATTGGTCGTTCCATTGTTGGAATTGCATATATACCTCTTGAGTATGTCTCACGGTAAAAACAGCTTTGAAAATAGTCCTCTATGTAATTGAATGTAGGTAATCCACTCTTATATATAGCTGCAAAAGCATGAACACATGGGAATCCTTTTATTTGCCATTGTCGGCATAAGCATGTGCGTCCTTCAGTATCAACTAGAACGGAAGGGTTAGAATGGACCTCAAATACACCATTTCCCGAAGAACCGATATTCCATGTTCGTCTTTCGTTCATTAATTCACACATCCTATTCTCCCAATTTGGCATGATCTCAGATTGTAGTTTGTTCGCTTCATTTCTCCTCTCCGCCATTAAGTCCATCCATCGTATCCTTATTTTGTCAATCAACAAAATTGCCGGTAGATGACAATATTCACTTATCCATGAATTGAAGCACTCCGCCAAGTTAGACGTCATCTCACCATATCGCTTGCCTCTAAAAAAGACATTACTAAATTTTTGTGGTGATAATTCTTGAATGAAGTTATGCACCTTTGTACATCCTTCATTAATCATTTGATCAAATAAAAATTTAAACATTTCTGGTGAATGTGCATATGCTAAACCATTCAATTTCTGAACCATTATATCTTTAAATGTTGTAGTTGTACCAGTCATCGCAGCTCTTAAATTCATCTTTAAATGATTCAAAAAATAAGCATGGTGACAGTGTGGAAACACTTCACGTACCCCTTCCAAAATTTCGTTATGCCGATCAGAGATGAATGTTATGACAAGCTCTAGCTCAACAATCTTTCTAACTTCCAATAAAAACCAAGCCCAGTTATCATCATTCTATGCATCAACAATAGCAAATGCAAGTAGGAAACAGAAAATTGTTAATCTATAAGGTGTTACATTCAACAACTTATGGATGTTGAATGTAACATCAAGTGTTCTATTGATGTATGTATGCAGAGTAAAATCCATAAGATGTTACATTCAACACAGTACATGTTCAAAAAAATGTAACATCAATTGTTCAATTGTTCAATTGTCATTCAACACCAGTGGATGTTGAATGTAACATCAAATGTTCTCATCATTTTCATGTTGAAAGTAACATTCTTACATGTAACAAACAAAAAACTTACAAAAACGTACCTTGATTCCCATCCTTCGCTGTTGCCGCTAATAAATTGCCTTTGTAACGACCAATTAGGAATGTGCCGTCAAGAAACAACATTGGCCGACAGAACCTAAACCCATGTATACACGCTTGAAACGCGATGAATATTCTCATGAAATGTCCTGTCTCCAAATTGTATTCTAATGCAATGTGACTGTCAAGATTTGTCTCCTTACATTTATCAACGTACCATCTCAATTGATCATAGGATGACGAGTAATCGCCAAAGACATTATTCCTGGCCTTTTCTACCCCCATCCATGCATTCCGGTATGTTATTTCCAGCCCATATTGTTTCCTAAAAGTGTAAACAACATCAATCGGGCGAGTTTCGGGGTTGAAACGAACCTCATCAGCCAAACATGATGAAATAACTTCTGAAGTCAATTTTTTGTTCTTACTGGTGCGAAATGCAGCTCCACATGTGTGTTCTTTTACAAGAGTTCGAATATAAAAAAAAAAAACCGTTTTCGCTCCTTACCCTTCCATGCACGAACCATGGGCATTTTCTATCCTCCCGTAGTGAGCATTCAGCTGTCACGCGTGTTTTATCATTCTTGATATAGAGAAAATTAAACCCAACTTCTACCGTAAATTTCTTCAAAGCCATACGAAATTCACTTGTTCCTCCCCTGAATTTCTGCCCCACCTCTTGAATACCGTCAGCCCAAATTGAGGAAAGTAGCAATTTGTCATTGTTTAACTGTAACATATTACCATAGCTACCTATATAATCCATTTTCCCGTCGCTGTCACCATTGACACAATTGTTTGGGGGTAAAGTTGCACATGAAGAAGCACCGGTAGATGCACTTGATTCACTCACCTTTTTTTGGACACAGACTTCTAAAAAATCAATGTTCATGTGGGCAGCCACCAAAAACATTTCTTCATAATCATTCTGATCATCAAGTGTACACTTTGGATGTCCCGGGAGTGAGTATGACAACTCAAAGTTGGCAATGAATAGATCTGACCATTTATTTATTATTTTTTCACTCAATTCAACCAAATTGCTGCCGCTTATCATCCTCAAAACCGTTGTCACGTTCTCATATTTGCACATTAATACAATTGATGATGCCATTTCTGTGAAATATCATTAACATTAAATGTTAGTTGTGTTATGTTCATGTGAAATATAACCAACTATATGATATGATTAAGTGGATGTTGAACATAACATTATTGTTCATCATCTAATTATTGATTTAGATGTGGTCATATTGAATGTAACACTCTTTGTCCGATCAAAAAGGGCACTGGTTTAACATGTTATATTCAACATCTTATTGTCTAAAAAAAAATACATACTTATTGTCTAAAAACAAAAACTCATGCTGATGTTGAATGTAACATTACTGTCATCATCAGAAAACGCATACTAATTGTCTAAAAACAAAAAAAAAAACTCGTTCAGATGTTGAATATAACATGTTAAAAGAGTTAGCTAAACTAGATCAATACAAATCGTACATATTCGCATACAAAACACACATTATCGATATTGATTCATCAACTCGGCGTGCATATTTAATCAAAATACATGATGTACCAAATCAAATTATGAATTCCTTCATGAACTACGCTCGTTGTGTGTAAAAAAACAAGAATTCTAGCGAAAATATATAACTTAATGCATTTGATCGAATATGTAGAAATCAATTGATGCATTAATTCAACAAATTTGAACCGCAAATCTAGCATTTATTCTTATCTGTGTCAGTTTGATGATCACAAAAAGCTCAATCTGCGCCGACGTTGAATATTCTCGATCTTGAAATCGGAATATTGAACAACCTAACGACTGCACCCTATTCTGATTTCCGAATGAATGTACCGTTGCAAAATTAGGAAACTCATAAGCTAAATAAGGTAATCGTCGTTGGCGCGAAACACGGAAGGGCATTTTCGGTAATCTCCTCATCGCCGTTTTTGGAAACGGGAGTTTTCCGTGTTATGTTTACTGCCGACGGGACTAACCAGTGCAAGAAAAGCTATCGGATGGGATTGATCGGTGCAAGGAAAATAGGCGGGGAGCAGACGGTAAATAATTATTTTTTTTGGGAGTAAACGGTAATTTTCCCTTTATTTTATTTTACTTGTTTTAAGCTTATTTCTTTATTTGGTGTTTAAGTTATTCAAATTATATGGCGACATATTTAAAATTCAGTGTACCTGTTTGGCATACCATTTAGGGTATTGTTCACACCCCAATTAAGAAACAAAAAATAATTAAAATAAAAATTGTTACATCCCTGTCTCTCTCAATCTACTATATAATTAAGTCAAAAGAGTTTACTGGTTTTAATTTGTAATCTCCTAATATAGTATCTGAACTAAGGTTACGAGATTTCGTCTCTCATTCTCTCGTAGTCAAATCGTTCGTGCAAGACAGGGGTTGCACATTATACGTCATTTTTTCATAGTCAAATCATCCATGCAAAACTGAAGTTACACTCAAGGATGGATGTTAAATTTATGGCTCATATCGATTACTTGAGAGTTCCCAAACCACTATATATATATAAGTCAAACGAGATACTCTACTTAACACCATATGATTTTAATTCTTAATTTGTAACTTTCTAACATAGTGGGGTACATATTTCTCATTATTCTTTCGTAATCAAGTCTTCCGTGCAAAACGGGATTGTACTTAAGGCGAGTGTTAAATTATTATCTCGTATCGATCACTTGAGACATGAGAATTCTTAAATCACTATATAAGTCAAACGAGTTACTCCAGCTCATCCAGCGCAGAACATGAAAAGAATCTATATATTACGAACATGTTTAGTTCCACATTAATACCATCGAAATCCTCCAAGAAAAATTACAACATGCAGCCAAATTCAAAGGCGAAAGAAACTATGTTCTTGGATACCACAGAGAGGGCTCCCAATGTAGCTTTGTACCTCGGAAATGCCGTTTTAAAAAACAGTTTTTATAGTTGGAAAAAGACCTGCAGAATCATTTCAGACAGCTTATCGTGGAAATCAACTCAAGTATTTCAGTTATATATTATGATAATCCCATCTTCGATCCACTCTCAACTTGATTCTTCTCTGTCTGAATCTGAGAGAGAGAGAGAGAGAATGAGCAACTTCGCCCTCCCGCCTAACCTGAAATTCGATGAGGCGAGCCCGGAATGGATGAACAAAGCAGACAACGCGTGGCAGCTGACGGCGGCGACCCTCGTCGGCCTGCAGAGTGTTCCCGGACTGATAATTCTGTACGGAGGAGCCGTGAAGAAGAAATGGGCTGTGAACTCGGCTTTCATGGCGCTATACGCCTTTGCAAGTGTTCTTATCTGTTGGGTATGTTGGGGATACAGGCTATCTTTCGGGGATAAACTTGTACCGATATGGGGAAAAGTGAATGTCGCTTTGGGACAAGAGTATCTTCTCCAAAAAGGGTTTGCAGGGATGTTTTCGAACTCGACCATGGTGTTTTTTCAGTTCGTTTTTGCAGCGATAACCCTAATTTTGATCGCCGGAGCTGTTTTGGGAAGGATGAATTTTTACGCTTGGATGATGTTTGTTCCTTTGTGGCTGACCTTTTCTTACACGGTTGGGGCTTTCACCATTTGGTCTCTCAACGGGTGGCTTGCAGTCGCCGGAATGATAGATTATTCCGGCGGTTATGTCATCCATCTGTCTTCCGGCGTTGCAGGTTTCACAGCTGCATTTTGGGTATGGAATTTTCATTTTTCAGTTTGAATTGTTTAGGACCTGTTTGGTTGAGCATTTTTCAGTTTCTTTTTTAAACTAAAAATATTAATATTTATCCTTAAAAAAACATAATTTAAAAATATTTTTACAAAATAATTTTTACTCAATTTATCAGTATCACCTAGTTTTAAAAATGTGATTTTAATTACTTTTTTATATCTTTGTTTTTTATTCTTTGAACGACACTTTACTATTACCGTTCCCTGATTTCAGCTTCTGCGACTTTAAAATTTTGAGATTAATGTGCAAAAACGCGTTTGGTAAATGTGTTTCTGTTCCTAAAATTTTGGGAGTAATTTATTAATTCATTAAGAACCTGAGGAATAAAAAAATGTTGATCCTATTCTCTCTCACAAAACTGTTCCCACCACAATCTCCAGACACCACCACTAAGGGGATGATCCTTGATCGATCACTATGACGTAAGGATTCATGTGGCCGACCTTACATAAGTGAGATAAAAATTTAGTTATTGTTGTTGTATAATTGTTGCAACCAAACGTGTTTATTGTTTTTGTTCTCATAAATGGAAAATAAATAAATAAATAAGGACAATAGTAGTTATCAAGCATGTTTCTATACCAACAAGATGTGGTTCAAGTGAAAAGGTTTGCTTGAGTTAAAGCAGTTGAGGGACATTTACAATGTTAGGGGTTTGAACCTGCAGAAAAACACTTGTTAGGAGGGGCAATCATGCACCCCGAACATGATTAGTCTTACACCTTATGTGGGTATGGGAACACTCGTGGTATACAAAAAAAAAAATAAAAAAAATCATGTTTCTATGCCTGGAATACTCCAAAACGGAAATAGAATTCTCATCCAAAAGTAAGAACAGAAAACCAGAAACACTAACCAAATGCCGCTTAAGAGATTGCTTGGTTTGCAATGGCTTATGTTTTTTTTCCCTTCAGGTTGGTCCTCGTTTAACCAAGGATAGGGAAAGCTTTCCGCCAAACAACATCCTACTGATGATGGCCGGAGCAGGGCTGCTGTGGATGGGGTGGACTGGTTTCAATGGTGGTGATCCTTACGTGGCGAGTATTGATGCTTCACTGGCCGTGTTGAACACCCATGTTTGCGCCGCCACCAGTTTGCTGACGTGGCTCATTCTCGACGTCGTGTATTTCAAGAAAGCCTCCATAATTGGAGCAGTTCAAGGCATTATCACTGGCTTAGTCTGCATTACTCCGGCCGCCGGTAATCTCCATAAATTTGACTGAACAAATTATTGATCGAGTGAAATTCCACTATTTTCAATATAGGTTTAGTTAAATTCCACTATTTTCAGTATATATATTTATTAGCCGTCATTTTTTTTCCTTTAAATTTATGACAATAAATATATATATTTATTAGCCGGCGTGGTGATGGTGAGAATAGTTTTGTAGGGGATGAATAAGAATCAACATTAACGAGTAGTTCAAATGACAAGATATACTTGAGTTAAAAGCAGTTGAGGGGCCTTTGCAAGGTCAAAAGTTTCGAGTCTGCGGAAAAATACTTGTTGAGAAGGGGTAGCCACGCATCCCGAACGAACTAGTTTTTCAACCTGTGTAGATAGGAGGACACTCGTGGGTATACTAAAAAAAAAATAATAAGAATCAACAATTTATTGTTTCTCATAAACTTAAGAAATTCAAAAAAAAAAAAAAAATCCAAAGTTTTGGAAACAAAAACGTATTTACAGAACGCGTTTCTGTATATTAATCCCAAAAATTTAAGAGCGAGACGGAAACAGTAACCAAACGTGGACTTAAATTCCACTATTTTTTTATTTTTTTTATATGTTTTGGGATTAGTGGAATTCAACTATTTTCGTTTTTGTACCTGTGAAATTGCAGGCGTTGTACAAGGATGGGCAGCCATTATAATGGGAATCTGCTCCGGCTCAATCCCTTGGTTCACCATGATGGTCGTCCACAAGAAATCGGAGCTCCTCCAGAAAGTCGACGACACCATGGCCGTTTTCCACACTCACGCCGTCGCCGGCAGCCTCGGCGGAATCCTGACAGGCCTCTTCGCCGAGCCCAGACTCTGCCTGCTGTTCTACGGCAAGTCCGCCAAGTACGTCGGCCTGTTCTACGGCTTCCACATGGGGGAATACCACATGGGGTTTAGACAGATAGGGCTCCAGCTTGTCGGAATTCTGTTCATCGTCGCCATTAACATCGTCATCACGAGCTTGATCTGCTTATTCATTCAGGTCTTTGTGCCGCTGCGGATGTCGGAGGAGGACATGGCGGTCGGAGACGAGGCGGCTCATGGTGAGGAAGCGTACGCCATTTGGGGACAAGGAGATCGGCTTGAGACTTCGAGGTATTCGGCACATAATGATATTGAAGTGGCTAATAAGTAATAAATAAGTCTGCGGATAGGAGGATACTCATGGATATACAAAAAAAAAATAAGTCTGAGCTGTAATTCATGAATTTTTCTTTTAAATTTGGTTTATTTACATTTGTACACCCCATAATTATTGTTTTTTTGGGTTGGTTGAGAAAATTTGAAAATGGAACTTCTTAATTTTTAAAAAAAATTTCAAATTACTCATAATATTTTTATAAAATTAAAATATTTAAAAAAAATAATGTAGGAATTGAACCAAGATTGAGATTTTTCTTATTTCACGTAATTTTATTAAAAATATTTTCGAAAAAAAAAATATAGAGATCAATTTTAAGATGTCCCAGACTATAAGGGCTATAGGCGCCTTACCTCTAGACCGGACCTGCTAAAGGCCCATGGAAGATTCAAATTCCCCCTCAACTTTTAATTATTATTTTTATAATTATCTTTAAATTTAAAAATTCTTAAAATTTTACTTAAGTATTCTTGAAATTTAAATTTATCTAATAAATTCCGTAAAAAAAAATCTCAACTAATTTTTTGGATTCTTCGTTGATATTATGAGATTATTAATATAAATTATTGATGATTTTGAATTTTGATTACTTTATGAGAAATTCCTTCCACAATTTAAAAAAAAAAAATATTAAAAGATCTCGTTCTTTAACAACAAGTGATTGATAATGGTAAAACAAAATTGAAAGATCTCGCTCTATTTGACAAAGAAAGGAAACAAGACAACGCTATAAAAATTATCTCGAGAAATTTATCAGAAAATGTCTATTTTGAAGAAATTTAATGTTATTTTTTTGGTACAGAAGACATAAATAAAAATACGGGCACTTATCGAAGGCTTCCGGTTTCATTTCTGAGCACAAAATATTTGTCATATCATCCGAAGGTTTAAATAAAAGTTTAAACTCTTCTTTACAAATTGTTCCTCTATTATTGTTGATTCTAAGATTTTGATGAGTAATTAAATATTGATGTTTTTTGTGGAACTAGCGAGTTTATTGAGTGTTTCAATATAAAAGTTTCATTGATGATTTTATCATGAAGAAATGATTGAAGATGGTTATGGATACAAGAGATTGACAAAAAAAAGAGCATTAAGAGACTGAAGATTTTAAAAAATTTAGGGAAAAATAACTTGGATTAATTTTACTCTTAATGTATCCCGATTAGGATCACACACGACACAAAAATAATTTTTGTGATTATGTGTGTATTTTTATAGAATTTTAATTAGTTAAACATATTTGTTCCTATGTGAAATTGAAGAAGAAATATTGATTTCAGAAAGATTAGTGATTAAAATTGATTTTAAGTATCAATTAAGTTAATTGAGAAAAGAAATCGGTTAAAGGGGCGAAAAACGTCAAAGATTGGAATCAAAATTAATTAAGAAATTAATGATCCAACAGTGATCAGTCGACCTACCTGAGAAGATCGGTCAAGCGATAGGTGTAGGTTGGAATATGTTGAAGTCTCTAGATTCCTCGGTCAACCGACCAAGAAATATCAGTCGACCTGTGGCTAAAGGTGAAACTCTCTGAATCGTTAGGTCGATAGACCAAAGTGGAACGGTCAACCTACCATAACTAGATTTTGGGCTGGGGAACTCTCTGAATTGTTCGGTCGACAGACCAAGGAGTAGCGGTCGACCGACGGGCTAGAAATTTTGGCTTGGGCTACAACCTAAATCGATCGGTCAACCGATGGTTCGGTTTCAGGTTTAGAGGATTTTGTGGATTTTTCCAAAAATTAGTCGTTACTAGCCGTTTTATGGTCAAGATTAGAGCGATATCTTAGGAATTTGATGATATTTGAGATATGTAATTAATATTTTGATATCTCTATAGATATGATTCGTATAATTTAATTATTTCTCAAATTGGTACATGTAATACTTTATATTTTATCTAATTGAGTTTGAGAAAATATTTGAGAGACTAGATTGAATATTTTAAAAGATATAATTGAATCAATTGAATCAGGATTGAGTCATAATGATGTAATGGGTCTATAAGTGCAAATAATTGTCATGATATGTGGAAACTAGCTATTGGAGGGCTTGTTTCAATTCCATATAAATTGACTTGCGTTTTTAAGATTCCAATAATATCAATTAATCAAATTTCAAGAGTTATTCAGTTCTTGAGCTTTCTGAGAATGATCTTTCTAAATTCATACTATGTGTATTGTGAGATTATTCTTGAGAATTGTTCTTGAGAAAATTTGCTATGGATTATTGTTGTTATCGATTTGGAGTTTCATTGCTATTCATTCTTTATTCATTTAGTGGATTCCTGGTGAGATTATTCCAAGTTTTTGCTATTAATTGTTTACTACTTCTAATATTGATTTTTGAAATCGTTTGTCTGAACTTTAAATTGATTGAAAATTTTTGAAACGATTTCTTGTAAAAATTTGATTACGTGCTAAATTGTGTGCTACCCGTTTTTATTAAATTTTGAAGTTCTCACTTTATTTCAATCGCTAGTATCGGGACATTAATTGAGTTCAAAATAATTTGGGGTGGTAGAAACTCTGAGTGGGAAAAAGTTTATCAATTTTGTAATTGATGAGTTGTGTGCAGATTAGGTACTATTGGGAGTATCTAATCAGGGGTAGTTAGGTTTCAATCCCTTCCGGTAAAGAGATTGAGGTTTGATCTTTACCTAAGGCATAAAAATATTAAGTTACTCTTTTCCCTTAAAAATAGTTTAGGTATGATTCTTCTTGATTAGAATCAATTGTGAGTGAATTGTAAAGGTTTCATCTTTACCTGGAAAAAGGATACTTGTAGTGATTATGAGGTTTGATTCTTAGCTTGTGAAAAGATTAGGTTAGTCTTGAGTCTGGGAAAAATATAGGGTTAGTCTTGAGCTTGAGAAAAAGATAAGGTTATCCTTGAGCTTGGGAAAAAAAAAAAAAAAAAAGTTATTCCTGAGCCTGCGAAAAGGAAATTGTAAAGGTTGATTATGAGTTTGTGAAAAGAATTATTGTGTAAATGTTGGTTCCTACCTGTTTACATGAATCTTAGTGGTTTAGTAGATGCGAATCTCCTTAGGGCTTAAATAACTGGATTAGCCAAGAGTAGTTTGGTGAACCAGGATATATCGTGGTGTACCGCATTATTATTTTCTTTATTTTCTGTTGTTTGGGTGTGTACTTAGATTTGAACACTTATCCACTGCATTATAAATATAATAATTAATTTAGGATAAAATTAATTATTTGAATTTTTAAGTGTTATTTATTTGATAATTTTTATTACTACTCAATTTACCCCTTTCTTGGGTAGTTCATTGGGCCAACAACAAGGTAGTCAGTGCCCTTGTTATCCTTTTTAGGCACCAGTTTGATCATGTAGTTTTTCGTCTTCATCATTCTTTTACAATCGTCAATATCAATTTTGACCTATGGGAGGTTGGGTAGTCTTCCATGATTAGCTTGACCATCTCCGTCGCATCCGTCTCAATAATAATGTACGAGTATTCTTCTTTCGTAGCCACATAGATATCGTTATTAATTCTTCTGATTTTCACTTCTAGACTACTGCAAGTGGGAATAAAGCCATAGAATCCAAGCTGAAAGACTCCAAATGGTCTCTTAGTAATCGTACAAATCCTCCTTGTCCCAAATTGCCTTTTGCACAGTCATCAATGTTTAGTTTGAAAAAACTATTCAAGGAGAAATCCAATTAGAAAAATGGATATCACACACCTCGTGGGGAGAATTTTGGGGACATTCTGGAAGTCACAACAAAGGGATCTTGGATGACTCCAACAATTACTTCCTGTTTCGGTCCTTCTAAATATATATATATCCACACATCTCGGGAGGATTGAAGAAGAATCCAGAGAAATCGAGAAAGAGAAATAAGAGAGAGAGAGAACCGGAGGAAGGGGAGGTCGTCGGAGGTTTGTGATTGCCGATGATGGGTTGTGTATTTCGTCTGTGTGTGTGTGTGTGTTTGCTTTGTGTGTGTTCCGTGTTTTCCTTTTCCGTTTGGTGATGTTGTGTGTGTGTGTGTTCCGACGACGGTAGTGGTGATTGCGAGTGTGTGTGTGTGTGTGCATTTGTGAGGTCTGTGGGTGTTGTGTATGTGCTGTGATGGTGTGTATGTGTAATTGTGGCTTGTCATATGTGCTGTTGTGTGTGTGTTCTAGTGTGTGGGTATTGCCATCGGTTAATTCGGCCGGTGGTGAGTAAAAGCTAGAAAGAGAGAGAGTTGTGGTTGTGTGTGTGTAATGTTGTCTATGTGTGTGTGTTGAAGATGTCTGATGTGTGTGTAAGTGAAGCCTACGGTATGCATGTGGGTGGGTGTTGTGCGTGTGTAGTGTATGTTTGGACATTCGTGGGTGGTGATCACCGGAGTTGGCGAGGTGAGAAGAGAGAGAGTAGCGGTTGAGATCAAAACAGAGCAGAAAAAAGGATGGCCATCGCCGCGATGGTGCGATCTTTCGCCGCGACGGTGAAAGATCAGGGAGGTAGGAATTGAATCTGCATACGGCTTGCCTAGGCGGTGGTTTTTTCGGCCTAGGCGATGGAGCGTCAGTAAGCAAACTAGAACAGAGAAGGAGCGTGTACGCCGTGGAGGTGGGTTTTGCGTCGAGGCGGTGGGAGCAGGAGCATAAATTAAGAAGTTTTAAGGAGATCGACAACCGTTTTGGAACGGGTAACGTTTCTCGTTATATTTTATAAATGCTAACTTTAATTATTAGCATAAAAAAAATGTCGAAATGACTATAATAATTAGTGAGACTGTTCACATGAATAAATTCGATATAGTAAACTGTAACGGAGAAATACTCATTGAACAATAATATTTCATAATAAAAGACGGGGAATAGAAAATTACGGAAATTAGGGCCTACATTGCATGGTTAGGATATTATTACATAAAGAATTATTTTAGGCCCTGTCACTATTAGGTTCGCAGGCACCGAAGTACCGATAGAGGATAGTCGGTAAAAGTCTTTGGAGCGGATAATCAGGTGAGTGTATTGTCTTTTAGTAAATCTATTTTCATATATATATGATGAAAAATGTGTTTACTTAAAACGGGACAAATTTATAACTTATATGGATAAAGTGGTTTTGGGTGTTTTGAAAATATGAATTTTGCTGGTTTTTAAATAAAAAGGTAGAAAGAAATAATTTATTGAAATCAGTGGATTTTTAAAAGAAAGTGAAAAACATGATTTTTGGATTAAATCAGTTTTGGAAATAGAGGTTGATGATATTAGTTTGACGATGACATTACTGATTTGACGATGTTGTTGATTGGACTATACCATAGTTTATGTCATGTCTAGAGGGTGGTCCGACAGGTGGTGATTGATATTATGTCCTATCCGGAGGGTGGTCCTGCAGGTGATGATTAATATTATGTCCTCCGGAAACGTCCGGTAGGTGATTATCTGTACAGTTAGTTCTGCTAAGAAGGCATATCCTATGGATAGTAGTACCGTTGTAACTCCAATCATGAGGTTAAAACGATCAATATGGCTAGTCGGAGAGTGGTGTAGTATTTTGTCGTATATGGTGTTTGTCATATATGGTGTTTTGTCGTATATGGTGTTTTATCATATATGGTGATTGGGATGAGTATATTTATATATAGTCTTTTATATTGGATTGGCGTATTTACTGGTGTTAGTATATCTATTATTTCGGTTGCGTTATATTATATGGTTGCTGTGAAGTTCTGGTTGATTTTTACTGCTTAGTTGAGATGTTATAAATATATATGTCACAACCCGTCCTGGACACTCGTCATCCCGAGGCTGGCGTGACTACAACATGACATCACCAATACCCAAATAACCACATAGATAACTATATACACGCACTGTATAATACAAACATCTATTATGGGGGACACACCCATCCCGAAATGCTACTAAGATTTGTATTTAACCATGAACCTTTTATAGGTTCGCCTTTGACAGCCTCTCTCCAACGCCTATATGACTCCATCACGTAGCTCTACCTAATGCCAGTAGGGGACCGACTCCTAGCCGTTGTACCTGCGAGTGTACTGCCTTCTTAGTAAAACATTTTTTTTATAGTAATACCAGTTTATTCTGCAACATCTAAGTGGATCAAGTTTAAATATGTAAACATTACGTAGCTCGCAAAGGTTTTCATAATACTAGTAGTGAGAATAAAGCACTACATATAAGTCCCATGCAAAATCATTTAGTATAAGAATCATGCCAATCACCACATAAATGATAAATCACTCAGTATAGGCAAATTATCACATCTTAAATCATCTTCTCCAACACACACACACACACGTTGGCCAGTCCTAGTGATCGTTTTAACCTCACGATCGGGAGTTGCAACGGTACCATAACATTCATAGGAATGCCTTCCTACGAAATATCCACACCCCTTTTTGGGGAGAAATATAATTCACACCCCTTACGGGGAGAAACCACACCCCTTTCGGGGAGAACAACCATGGCATCGTCAAAATCAAATATAGCCTCATCGAAACACAACTCAATAAATATTGTCTACTCAACATTGTCAAATCACCACACTTACCACTTTTCTTCAAAACCAGTTTTTAAATTCAAAAGTCATCTTTCACACCTTCTTTTAAAGAAAACGTCCGATTTTATCAAAACCACTTTTCCATCCTTTATTTTTAGAAAACCAGGCATTTTTAGAAAAATAAATGTTTCTTATTTTCTTTTTAAAAACACCGTTTAATTTCACCAAATCCAGCGGAAATTCATTTCCAACTTCTTTTTGAAATCTATCGAAGTCCAGTTTACCAATTCATTTAAATCCTGCTTGATCTATATCGTTTATAAATTCATACAGTTTAGGTAATCACAAATGTCATCTCATATATATATAGAAAATAGTTTGGTAAGAAGACAGTACATTCACCTCGTAAACTGTTCTCCAAAACCTTCACTGACCATACTCTATCGGGACACTGGTGCCTGCGAGCCTAATAGTAACAGAGTCTAAGTTAATATCTTTCCTAAAACATCTGAATCATGCAATGCAGACTCTATATTCCGAATCGTTACTATTTTCTGTACTACGTAATTAAAATTAATTCATCGTTAGGAAATTGTTACGATTTTGGGATTTGTAACGCTAAATAAAATTTAATTTAACGAAAATTATTAATCGATTGAAATTTTACCTGTTTTCGAATCGTTTGGCGACCACGAGAGGTATAAATTTCCAGTGGGGTGGTTTGTGTAATTCCCCTTTTTTTTTCTTCTTTCTTTTTTTTTTTTTTTTTTTTTTTTTTTTTTTTTCCTTTTTCTCTTCTCTGCGTCAGCTTCTGTTTCAGTTCCTATTTGAACTCGTCACTCATTGATCTCCTCCCAACATGAGCACACCATCACCGAATACACACCCCACACGTCGGACACACGCCCTCCCCTCCCCACAGTCACCATCGACTGAACGAACTCCCCGCCGGACGATGACATCACCGACGACTTCCTTCCTCTCACTTCGTTTCCTGTTTCAGCTCAAGGACTCCCCGGCGACTGACCTTGCTCTGATCACGCCACACACCCACGAAGACGGAGCACCCATGACGCCGAACGAAACACTTACCCAAAACCGCTATCCACCTTCTCTATCTCTCTAACACTCCGCCCGACAGCACCCAGCTTCACACCGGAGGAACACCCCTACGCCGTCGACGATCACACATCTACACACTTACAGTAGACCGACGACGTTGGCCTATTACTCCCTTACCTGAAACCGACGACAACACACACACCCACCCACATACACTGCCGGAAAGAAAACAAATAGAGCACCCACGACCCAACACCCACATGCACGCAGCTTTACACCTACCTCTGAACGACGGTTGTATGAACAGTACTCACTTCGCCGGCGACACACACACACACCAACGGCCGGACGGACGGACACCCACACGCACCACCGGAGTCCCCTGTCGACCTTCCTCTCTCTCTCTATTCCTTGATTTTTCTTCTTTTTTTTTTTTTTTTTTTAAATTTCAGATTTTTTTAGGAGATGTTTTTTTTTTTTTTTTTTGATCATTACACGTATATATTGCATGTATTTAGTGGGTTGATTTCCTCTGAGCTTGCCACGTCGTTCTCCCTATTTCCGGCCGTCGGTAGCTCGTCCGATCACCAGCATATGTATATATATATAATAAATTTTTTAGTTATTTACTCTTTCCTCCCCCAACTTCCTTTAAACCTTAATTTCAATCAATTGCAACTTTTAAAAAATTTCTAAGATTTTCAATTTCACCCCTTTAAGTTTTAATTAAAAATTAAATGTCAATTTACCCCCCCAAGTTTGGATTTAATGTTTCTAAATTGCGAATTGACCCCTAAATTTTGAATTTGATTTTTTTTTTTTTATTGACCTAATTTCACCCCGAATGATGTACATGCTGTAATTGGGGTCTTACAATATATATATGTTGTTTTCTGCGGTGACAGGAAAAATGGGTTTTTCTTTGTGATATTAATATGTTTTATGCTTGATCCATCTAAAATGTTTTTATTAAGAAGATAATACACTCGTAGATACAACAGCTAGGAGTCGGTCCCCTACTGGCACTAGGTAGAGTCCTGCGGTGGAGTCTGGTGGGTGTTTTGAGATGAGCCGTTTGAGGCGAACCCGTAAGAGGTTCATGATTGTTATATTTTTGTTGCTATTATAATTGGGGATGGGTGTGTCCCCCATACGAGAGGATGTATATGGCCTGTATATGTGAATATATATTTTATGTATGCATAGTGTCGTTCTCTAAAAATTAGATGTTCAGGTGATGTTATGTCGACGTCACGCTGGCCCTAGGGTGATGGGTGTCCGGGGTGGGGTGTGACAAAAAAAGTTACCCATTGACACAAAGTCCATCTTTGTTCAATCAAAGCAACTAGATCAGGATGATGTGAACCCACCAGATATTTGAATGCGTTTCTGAAGCGGCCGTTACCAACGCCTCTACAATGCCAGGCTATAAGCTTCATTGATCTCTTACTGAGTTGATTGGGAAGGTTTTCTGATGCTTGTAGGCCTAGTAGCAATTTGCATTTTCCACCCTAACAGTCTTTAAAACCTGTAAAGCCTCTATCACGATAGGGAAATCGTCCATTTGTTACTTAAACATGGATAATGGATATTTGAGAAGAAGGTTTCGAGTTAGACTTGCCATAACTGGGTCTGAGGCTTATCTTTTTTCCTGAAGGTTTGTTTGGATGATGGACAATAGGGTTTAGAGAGGTTGGAGATTAAGGTGGGGATGAGGAGGATGGAGGATTTTTCTCTGTATTGGTTCCAAATATTTGAGTAGCAGGAACACTATAATTTGTGAAACCAGACAAAGACACATGCTTTTGCAAATCATGCAGGCCTAGGTTAGTATCCGTCGTAGATGAAACCTTGGTCTTGGCATTCTTGAGATTCGAGGCGTAGATGTACGATTTAGCCGAGCTCACATTAGCTTGATTTAAACTTTGCTTGGGTTCTGATCTTGTGTTACTCAGCGTGTTTACCTGGCGCTGCAACCTTTGCTTAAGCTGCAACTTTGTGGGCTGGGCTTAGCTATGACTTGGGTCACTTCGATTTGGCCTTTATTCCACTGGACGAACTAGGGTCCTCCTGAGAATACAATTTTTTTTACTCATTTGTGTATGGCTTTTATTACTTGGCCCAGTTGGTTTAGGCTTGCTTGATGTAAAGCTTTGGGATTTTTTATCCAATAATTGTGGCTCGTAGTTCGTTCCATCCATTTTCAGGTGATTTAACTCAACCATATGTGACTCACTAGTCTGTCCTTTCCTTTATACCTCATCTATCCACTGGCCAATGATTATGTCTTCATCGTCCTTCTTAGTTGTCTTGTATAGGTTTGGCACCGGTGTTGTGAATGTCTCCGCTGATTTCTTTTTCCCCATCTCTGGTTCCTTGGCAAATGGACAAAATTCTGTTCTATGAGTCACTCTTCCACAATTATAGCATAAACCATGGAGACTTTTGTATTCAAATTTGTAAGTCCTGCCCCTCAGTTCGTAGTTTGGGACTAAAGGCACATTTAGATCGATTTCGACCAAATTCTTGCAAACTTTCCTCCAGAATAAGCCACAATGTTCTTGTCCATTTTAATTAGCCTCCCTAGTGCTTTACCTATGTTGTACGGAACTGGTGATTCACAGTATTCAACTAGCAAATATGGAAGACAAACCCAAACAAAGATTTTCAATTCGGTAGCTTCCCCAGGCCTACAATTCCGTTCCCACTTCCTCACAGTTAGGTAGTAGTCTTGGATTACCCAAGGACCATATGTTAGAACTCGGTGGGCACCAACCAATTTGTCAAATTTCTCCAAGTAAAAAATAAAATTTCGATAAATAATCTCGAACTCACCATGGGTTTTCCAGAGATGTTTCGCTCTATCACCGAGAGTTTTATACCCTATTGGCTGTCCCAATAATCGATTGATTAAGGTGTCCTTCTATTTTTCTTTTAAGTCTTAACATTTCGACGATATGATTTGGGATTATGATCTGATTGTAAGTGTAGCGCAATTTCAATCCCTCGAACTTCCTCTTAATTTTATTTTTTAATTTGACAAAAAGTATACAAATAAAAAATTTAAATTAATAAATTTCACCTACTAAAGAAAACCTCTCCTCAAATTTTTTTAGCCAAACAAACCCTAGGCCATAACCCAATGGCAATTTAGGAAATTGGAGGATTTACATTGTTCGCAGAAGATACTGGGCTGCTACTGGCATCCTTTAGGTTCTTCTCACTTGCTCTCCCTCTCCCTCTCCCTCTCCCTCTCCCTCATCGTCACATTTCTGTGGAGCAGCAGCACTATCATTTGCACCGTCTATCAGGTAAGATCCGCGCCATGATTTGTCTCTATATTCACGCATGCTGTGTGTTCTCGATGCGAGTTCTTCTTCATTTTTCCTGATTTTTTGTATATAAAAATGTCCGAGCATCGTGCGGCTGGAAGTTTTTTTTTCATAATTATGCTTATCCTGTTCTGGAATTACTGTAGTGTTATCGGATTTGGTAATTATCGTGCTATGTTGCTTATCGTCACTGTTCGTGGATCGTTTGCTAGGGTTTATGGTTTTGGTTTAAGCAGCGTTTTCTAGTACTTTTAGAGCAGATATACGATATATCCGGAATACCGAAACTATTCAAATCTGTGCATTATCTCGTTATTTAGTTTTTGCGCCTTTATGTTGAGAAGCTGCCGTGTTTTGGCTGTAATTGTGACTTGCAAATCGCCGTTATGTGGATCTGGATTTATATGGAGGGGTGAAACTTAAATTGGACATGCTAAAAGATGAAAATTTCATTCCAACGCCACGCATAAACAAATCACTCTTGGGATGACATACTCATACAGTTCTCAGGGAAGGGAACTGTAATTCAATGATAGAACACTAAAGAGAAGCAATACTCATTGTTTACCCAAAGACATGATCTTCTGTTGTTGGATCTTTCTCACACTATTTGCTTTGAAGCAGGAGATGGAGTTTGTGTAATTAAGAACGAGAACAGAATATAGTTTGTTAATTACTCTGAAACGGGGTATGCTGAATGTACTTTTCTGGTATTATGTTAGGAATCAAAGTAAGGAATTAATTAATACAAGGATAGTTAGTGATACTAATAACAAAACAAAAATGATACTTGCTCTTTACTCTATTATTTTGCTATGTAGTTGGGAAGGCTTGTGTTCGTTATACTATCGTGTTGCTATATATTCTAGAATGCCTAGAACATAATTTTATTGGTTATACAATTTATTTTGGCTGTTTTTGCTCTAATTATTTGCTGATTTTTTATAACTGTGTTCTTTCTATTGGGTAGTGCCACACTCAGATTTATTGGTTATGCTGGTTTGACTTCGTGATACATGCACTACAAAGAATATGAGTAAGAAGAACCCACTGGTTTTCTTGGATGTATGCATTGATGGCAATCCCATCGAGAGAATGGTTTTTGAGGTATCTAAATATTTATATTTATCACGAAAATGATCAAGCTCACAGTTTACATGTGTTCATTGGTGCTTTATTTTCAGACTTCGCTTCCGAAGCCACTTTACCACTTTTTTAATTAGTTAGTGTCATTTCACTTCTCCCCCTTGGAACTTGTAGAGTTGATTTATTGATGATCCTTTGTATTGCAGCTTTTTTCTGATGTTGCTCCCAAAACTGCTGAAAATTTCCGTGCGCTTTGTACGGGTAATATTTCTGTCCATTTTTAGTAGAAAATAGATTTTCTCTAGTAATTTGCTGAGTTCTACTGCCTTTTTTAATTAAATGCAAATTGGTATCTGACTATTTTCTTTTGATGGATATTTGGCTGATGTTGCTTTGCATGTTAAGTTGGGATTTGGGAAGTCACATGCCTTATGGGTTATAGTGCCTACTTTTTGTTTAATGAGCTAGTTCTAATAATAAGAGATTTTTGTGTGCTTTTATTTTCAGGGGAAAAAGGAGTCGGTCCTAAATCTGGAAAACCTTTACACTACAAAGGGACCTTTTTCCATCAGATTATTAAAGGATCCTTCGCTCAGGTATGGTTTCTGATGTTGTTATTGCATTTTATGTGACCAAATGATTTTATCCTTGTTTCCAGTTTTCTGGTTGAACATGATGTAGAAGTGATCCTTCCTTTTAGGCAGCTATCCTTGTCTATGCTGTAGGATACAGGGCTGATAATCGCACTTGTTTTTCTATTCTTTAGTTTTACTTCTAAACTTTGCTATGATTAATTGTTTCTACTGATCTTCCTCTTTCCTACTGCCACTGATTAACATATTTTTCTTGTCTTTTAGGGTGGTGATCTTCTTAGAAGACAAGGTATGTGCATTCGGCAGTCAATTATATTCATCTACATTCTACAGTTCCACCTATAATATTGACATATGGTATTTATCTCAACTTTCTCTTCATTGCTTTGCAGGAAACTTTGGAGAAAGTATATACGAGGGGAAGTTTCCTGGTAAAACTATATCTATCTATCTATCTATCTATATCTATATCTATATCTATCTATCTATATCTATATCTATATCTATATATATATATATTATTCTTGTTATTCATTGATTCGTGTCGTAGTTGATCTTGATAACCTTTTGATGATGATTGGCTGGATCTTTCAATTTGTAGACCTGCATCATTTTTTTTTTGTGCTTTCATGTTTATCATATTGACCCAAAGAAAATCTTACCCATAATATGTATTGATATTTTCTTGCCCGCAATTCACCTGTATCTTAAGAGCAAATGGGTTTCCTTTTGCGTTCCTGTGAAGGTTGTTGCTGAATTTGATCTCATTTTCGGTGCATGGGAGCTTTGGAATGAATTGCACAGTTGTAGTTCTTTATCTTGAAATGGTAGGATAATTAGATATTATGTCTGTTTGTATACATGCTCCTTTTTGGTGTTTGAATTGGTAACCTTTCATGCATTTGGCATGGGGCTGAGGTATGCATATGTTGTAGTGCGGACCATCGGCATGGTAAACCATTTGTATTGCAAAGTGACAAGATTTTACAAGTCAGTGGTTCAAAAGAGTGACAATTTGATAGTTGCCTTAAAACATATACTTTGTATAGTGCTGTAAAATTTCAATATATTTTTATTTTACTTAGTTCAGCCTGTTGGACACCTTTCCCATTTTCTTCTATGTAGGAGGTAAATTCATGTTTGTAATGTGTGTCAGGATGCACACCATCACATCTACGCTGAAATCCTAAAACTAATCTGTATAGCATATCATGGTTGGGGTCGCTGTTAAGGTGCTATGTCTGCAGCATGTTTGAATCTGTGCATAAGCTACTGAAAGTGAGAACTCTAAGTTTAGCTTACGGAGATTGAGCCAATAAAAGTGCCATTTAGAATTCTTCGTGCTGCCAAAATGAATTCCACACTATCACAAAGGCCTTCTTTAGTTGCTGTTATTACGATAATTGTGGTCGGCACCTCCAAAAGAAATTGGGGACTTCATTTTGTGATTCAATGATTGCACTACCAAAGTTCAAAGCAAGAACTGTAAAACCAGTTGCTAATGCACTTCATTTAGTTTAGTTTCTTTTCTTTTCTTTTATTTCCCCTGTGATTTGTGTAGGATATCTTATAGTGGACTAAAAAAGCTATTGAACTCTGCAAGTGACCTTGATATGTGCTTTTTTGTGATAGAAACCTTGTGCTTGTCGCCTGTGTTACTCTTTTAGAGGCCAGAGTGGCCTCATTGGGGCAAAGTTTGCAGTCTCAATTTGTTGATTATATGTTTCTCAAGAATCTCAACACATGCTTTCATGTGTTTCAGATGAGCCTCCCAAACTAAAACACGATTCACCTGGTCTTCTTTCTATGGCAATTGCTGATCGTGACACACGTGGTTCTCTATTCAACATTACCTTCAAGGCCAATCATCACCTCGACAGGTTTTTTGTTCTCTCTCTCTCTCTTTTTTTCTTTTTTTTTTTGGGGGGGGGGGGGGTCTTTGCTACATTTCTCTATGAATAAGCCAATTCACTTCCATTCATGCAATTTGAAATCTTTCCAGCTTGGAAATTTATATCTTTAGAATGCATTTACTTATTATTGGAGCATGTTTCGTTTCTTGTTTGATAGATAGGTAAATTTGGACATGTCTCAACCATTATATATGTATATGACATCACCTCAACAGGAAACATGTTGTCTTTGGGAAACTCATACAAGGTCATGATGTTTTGAAGAAGATAGAAAATTCTGGCGATGAAGAAGGGAGACCAGATGTAACTGTGAAGATAATCAATTGTGGTGAAATTAATGAGGGTAAGAAGTAGGGTGCTGTAATCCATGGACGTTTCTTATGTTATTCCTGCTCATTTTTAAATTAACATTGTGTATAATGCCATGTCCCCTCCTAAAAGAAAAAACCACTGCCTGAATTTTCATTATTTGACTGATTCTTGTTATTTTGATGTGCAGATAACATGAAAGGGAATAAAAGCAAGGGAAAGCAAAAGAAATCCTCTAAAGACAGAAGGAAAAAACGACGAAGACATTATTCATCCGACTCAGAAAGTTCCTCCTCGGATGAAACAGAATCATCTGAATCTGATAGTGATTCTGATTCCTATACATCCTCGTCATCTGATCTTAGTTCTTCAAGTGATGACAGGCGTAAGAAGAGAAAAAGGTCCTCTAAGAAAGACAAATATCGTCGTTCAAAGAGAGATAAAAGGCGTGAGAAAAGGCGGCGGAGGCATGATAAGAGATCAAAACGCAAAACAAAAAGGTTGTACAACCTCATGGTTATTCTACTCATGTTATTAGTTGCGTACCAATAAATATGTAATGCATGTTCCTTTTTAATGCTTGCCGCTTCTGTTATATTGACAAGTTGCTGTTGGGGAAGTGGATGACTGTTGGGCTTGTACCATACTCTTATAATTGAAGGACTTGTGAATGCCTAGCTGCATATTTCGGGACAATCTTTAGTTTTTCCATTGCTTTAGCTAGTGTTTAGCACTATTTGAACACGCCATTCTGAAACTCTTGCTCGTTTTTTCATTCTTGAAGGGCATCGGATGGTGTCCCCGAGGCTGACAATGAGAACAAAAGTGAAAGAAGTGCTGAAGATTCTGATGGTGATGCTCAAGGCTTGAAGGGGAAGCATAAAAATCAGGCCAAGATAACTGGTACTTTTGAACATGCAAACTTATTTTATCGTTTCTGTCAACTTCTATTGTAATCCATTGTTGCACCACGTGTACTTGTTATACTGATTATAGAGCTACACACTTATTCTCATGCGGCTGCAACGTGCCTAAAAATGTACTCCCAACATATCTGTACCCCCCTGCCACGCCTCTATTATATGTGATGTCCTTTTCTCATAATTTCCAAATTTGTTCTACTAATTTTTTTCAACTGCACAGTGGGAAGTCAGTCTCCTTTAGATGAAATCGACGTTGCTTCCGCCCAGCATAAAGAAGTGAACGCTACGGATATGCTCGAAAGCGAAGAAATCAAACTCGCCAAAGAAAATGGAGAACCACAGAGCAACGGCATCCAATCTGAAGCTAGATTTAACAAGAGTGCTGATATACAACAACCCGATGTTGTAGACGACCTACCAGGAAAATCTAGGTTTACTTTCAATTCTCATCAGGCTTCAGTTCTTCTTTATGCTTACAGATTCTTCCAGACCTGGTATTTTATTGTAAGTTGATGATCAGGAGTCGAAGCATAAGTCCTAGAAGGACCTTGAGTAAAAGTATGAGTATTAGTCCCAAGAGGGATTTGAGCAAGAGCCCGAGTGTGAGCCCACGAAAAAGGAGTATCAGCAGGAGTCCAGTTAGAAGTGGCAGCAGCAGGAGTGGAAGAAGCATCAGCCCAATCCCAGCAAGAGGCCAATCCCCAAGAAGTATCAGCAGAAGCCCCACCCCATCCCCCCCTCGGGGGAGCCTTAGCCGGAGCCCACCAAGAACCTCATCAAGAAAGTCGTTACGGCGATCTTTTAGTAGAAGCATAAGCAGAAGTCCCCCCCGACGGAGGAGCATGAGCAGAAGCTCTGGTAGGGTCCGGAGAAATATTAGCCCGATTCCAGCCAGAGCATCTACAGGGAATAATCGCAGTGGCTTTTCTAGGAGCCCTGTAAGTGGTGGACGTAGGGTAAGGTCACCTGTATCTGATCGTGGCCGGAGCTCATCAAGGAGTCTTTCTCGGGAAGGGTCACCTGAGCGCGTCAGAAGGGGAAGGGGCTTCAGTGACAGATACTCGTATGTACGCAAGTACAGGAGCCGCTCTCCTGATCGTTCTCCTGTACGATCTTATCGTTATGGTAGGAGTGACCGTGGCAGGTATTTGCTCTTATCACCAAACAAACAAACAAACAAAACTTATGTTGTTGTGGGTCTTGTTTAAGATTGATTCATCTGCCGTTAATATTTTATTTTCTTGAACGTCGATAGATATTCAAGTTATAGGAGATCTCCTTGGCGTTTTAGGAGCCCACCAAGAGGAAGGACACCACCAAGGTTTGTATACTATACTTTTTTTTTTCCTTATTGCTACATTTTTCGTTCCCACCATCTCACATGTCCCTTTTTTTGTATTCTCTGTATCCAGCATCTTGGTTTTATAACCGTGCTTCTTGTTATGCTTAAAATTAATGTAGGAAATCACATTTGAAGACAATTTATGATCTAGAACAAGTTGAGTACATAATTAGACGACAGTAGATTTATATCTATTCATACCTTTGTATTGGCCTAGGTTTGGGTTTGGGTTTGGGCTACCAGAAGAAGATAATCCTATGGTCCTAAACAGTTTTGTTTAAAATATTATTATTAAAAAAACAAAAGGTTGTATCTGTTGGGTGGTATTGAACCTCTTTCACCCCAAAAGCTAGCTCATAACCTGACCACCAGTCCCTTCCATATCCGATATGGGATAAACCCAATAATGTTTCCCTCACACATTGGGCCTTTGGTCGGCTAACTTTCGATCAATTTCTCCCTTTGTGTTTATTGGGCCAGAGTTGTCATAACTTGGGCTCTGATACCAATGTAAGATGGTCTTGAGTCTCTGTGAATTCCAAAAGTTAGCTCATGAGGTTTCCCTCATACTTTAACATGATCACCAGTCTCTTTCACATCCAACGTGGGATAAATTCAATTGTAGGGTGGTCTTGGGTCTCTCTCAATCCCACTCCAAAAGCTAGCTCATGAGGTGAGGTTTGCCCTCACATTTACAACCTAACCACCAGCACCTTCCACATCCGATGTGGGATAATAGTATTAAGTGAGAACACTGTGATTTATCGATTACCATTCTTTAGCTTATCTATTTGATAGGATGAACCAATTCTGTTGTAGGTGGCTCTTTGGACATTTCACTTGTTACATAAATACTGAATGTGTTTTTTGTTTTGTTTTGTTTTTTAAACCACGAGCTTAGAGAAAACGTACGGACTATGGCAAAACCTCTTAGGGAGTGTTTAATTGCACGGAATTAAGACTTCGGGATTGGCATTAGAAGTTAATGCACATAATTTTTAGGCGCTGTTTGGTGATACCTCTAAATCACTTTTTATAATAAAGTTGCTTGAACAACAAAATTACTTTTACCATCAAATATAAGAATCAAAGGAATTAAAAATATTTACTCTATTTTTCAAGAATAAATACTTTTATTCTAATATTTTTAAAATACTTTTAAATCGCAAAATAAACACTACTTCTTTCTCTCTGTTTTTTTATTTTTTATTTTTGAAGTGAAGAAGTGCTTGATAAAAAAAAAAAAGTTATCAAATGGTTCCTTTTATGTGCATTCATTTTATTCTAATTCGAAACCTCCAATCCCGTGCTTCTAAACGCTGCCTTATTGCGATTTGAATGCTGCACACTCCTCTACAACTCATGTTTTGCAGATATAGAAGCAGAAGGAGCCGAACCAGAAGCCCTAGCATTTCAAGGAGTCCAATCCGTTACCGTAGCCGCCGTTACAGCCGTAGCCCCATTCGAAGCCGTCGTTACAGTCGTAGCCCCATTCGAAGCCGTTCTCCATTGGAGTCGTCTAGATACCGTCCATCCCCTTCTAAGAGCCGGAGCCCATCTCGATCTCGATCAAGGTCATCGCTCGACTCACCATCTCCAAAACGGGATATTCAAAAGAAGTCAATTTCAATGTCAAGGTCCAGGTCACAGTCAAGGTCAAGATCAAGATCATCCTCCGCGAGTCCACCTCCCAAAAAAGGCCTCGTCTCTTATGGAGACGGCTCTCCTGATTCTGGCCACAAGTAAGAATGAAATTTGAAAATTTAGTTCTAAGTTAGTGTTTGGATGTATGGAAATCTAGGCCATGGAATTGGAATCCGAAATGGACGGCAATGGAAATTTTCGAAGTTTTTGCATATGGGTTTGTTTTCAAATTCCAATTCCGAGACTTCAATTCCGTATAACCAAACACAACCTAAAGGGCTATGTGATTGAGTTTAATATTTACTCGGGATTTTTTTAGCTTCGCCTAGGTTGGTGTGTTTCGAAATTGTCATGTTTATGTGCGTCTTTTTTTTTCTTCATGCGGTATCCTCGTATTGTTGTGTGATGAAACTGTTGTGTACCCTGTCTGAAAACTATGACCATGATTAGGTTCTTTTGTGCTTTATTATGTTGTTGTTGTGCTTTGATTAGTTCGTCCAATGTGGTTGAAATGTTCGAAAACTAAGCAGAAAAATCCAAAGGAATGATGGATTTTCCAATGTTATAGTTATTGGCTCTGCTGTTTATATTGCGATATCGTCATATCTTTTCTGTTTTAAACAAGAGAGACAGAAAGATGATGGTTGTCCGGCTTCAGGACACGGTCATCGAGTGCCTGTCTGAAGCTCAATCCGACTCCCATGAAGTCCAGCAAAAAGCCCTCCAAACCCTAGTTTCAGTTACCCGAGTTAGTCCCCAAAATCGAAACTCGTTTGCTCAGATCGAAGGTGCCATTCCCTCTCTTCTATCTCTCCTCAAGTTTTCTCCCTCCAGCGCGGTTCAATCACTTTCTCTCTCTATCCTTTTCAACCTCTCTCTAAACCCTAATCTCAAGCAATCTCTTGCCGACATGGAAATGATTCGCCACCTCAACTCCTTGATCCTCTCCCACAAAAGCCCCGAATTGACAAAACTAGTTGCGGCTCTCGTCTGTAGCCTGGCAATGCTCGACAAGAACAAGGCCAAATTCGGGGTTGCCGGCACCGTCGAGTGCCTTGTGGAGGCGGTTTCCAATTCAATCTGTCCGGGGGCCCACCATGTCCTCAGTTCCCTAGCTGAGCTTGTGCAATTCCAGGGGAATTGCACGCTTGCCGTCCAATCGGGGGCAGTGAATGTGTTGCTTGGGGTGGTGGAGGCATCTGGCGGTGAGGATTTGGCTGGGACGTCGCTTACGATTCTTGGGCTATTGGCTCGGTTTGAGGAAGGGTTGGGAGAGTTGAGAGAGAGAGAGGGGATTGTTCGTTCGATGGTGGAGGTTTTGAAGGGGAGGTGCATGTTGAGCAAGGAGGGGGCTGCGGACATTTTGCTCCGCCTGTTTGATGAGAGAGAGGGGTACGTGAGGGATGCTTTGGGGGTGCCGGGGTTCTCGTCGGTGGTGGCCGATATGTCGGTAAGGGGCTCTGGTAGGGCTCGGGAAAAGGCGGCGATGCTGATGAAGAAGATCATGGAGGCTAATTTGGATTCATATGTGGATGGGAGCCCCTCCCCCTTGTATATCAAATGGTAGAATGGGATTAAAAATGAGTTTCGATTTAGTTTTGTGGATTATATTGAAAAATCATTTTTTTTTCAATTTTTTTTTCTCTCTCTTTTTTTTAATCAGCAATTGCTTCAATGTTCTTTCCTATAAAAGTATGATTCAAATTCTAGGCATCCTTTGTTAACATTTTTTAAGTATATTTTTATACAAAAAATATATTTTGAATAAAAAAATAAAAACGTGTTTGATAATATAGCAATAATATTTTAGTATTAGTCATATTAATGATCTCTTAATGCCTAAAATATTTACAGATGATTGGAAAAAATGACAGAAGAAATCTTAATCTATCAATCATTGTGTATATCTTATATTAAAAAAAAATGAAATGAAATTATTTTTTACTTTAAAAAAAAATAAAAAAATCTAACTCATGTCTTTTTTTTTCCCTTTCAATGTATCTATTAAAATGTTACTTTTAAAATTAATTACTAATTTTACCTAAAAATAATAGTAATAAAAAAAATAAAAAAAGCGTTATCAAATAATGCTTTAATTCTCGAGGCTCTTGGATTGAAGGATTTTAAAATGAGTGGATTGTATGTCGTTCGATATTGGTTTATGAAAAGACCACGTGATATGCAAGAGATAGGAGGGAGAAAAAATCGTACGATTTAAGATTACGGATATCTTTGTCCATTCAATAAAATTTGATATATATATATATATATCAATCAATTTTTTATATATATGAATGAAAAGTGAAAAGCATGTTCATTAAAATAAAAAATCTTTCCAATATGCAAAAGAGAGAAAAAGTCGAAAGATGGGAAGAACAAATATAAAAAAAAGTTTCAAGAGAGAACGAGAAGCGTTAATTTATATTCGTGACAAACTGGCAGTCGAAATGACAGAATTATCCTGAAAAATTAATATGTTAATATTTATTTTTTGTAATTTATATTTTTGTTATTTATTTATTCAAAGAGCAGTTTGAAAATGTTTGGATTAAAAGTCTATTTAAAATTCCCAAAAATGCCCGACACAAAGAATAAAATTATTTTAATTTTATTTATTTATTTTTGCAATATGAATACTTTTTGACTTTCGTACCAAATTGTGGAATCAAAAGGACTTGTTTTATTGTACTTTAATAATTGATTATTCCAGTTGTAGACTTATAAAACAATATATATATATATATATATTCAATTCTCAAAAACACCATATATGATTCTCCACTAAAAGTTTAAAATAAAAATTATTTTATACTATTAATATAATTATTTGAATTACAAATTGAAGAGGGATATTTTCACCTGGCATAGCAGACGACCCACAGCGCAACACGTGGTCCAACCACCTCTCCCTGGGCCAATTATCGATTGGCAAACAGTGGGCATGCCTTTTTCACGGCCATGAAAGTTGATGCATCACTATGGTCTGGTTTTATATTTTGTTCACTTGGGCTAGCACATGGGCTCCCTTCGATGGTTTGAAATGCGAAGTCCAAAGGTCTAATCGCACCATGCAACTTCTCATTGCTCAGGCGGTTGCCATGAAAGATTATGATGATGATCTGATCTCAGGGTCTTAATTTTCAGAGGTAAATTTGACCCATCTCCTGTAAATAGCAAATAATAAATTACGGGAAGTTCTATCTAAGCACTATTGAATTTTTTTTCCGAATTCTTACTCTCACGCGAGAGGGATTTCGCTAGGTACACCTCAACAGGTCTTTGTGCAGGTACTAATTCGGACCTCAAAAATTTGACCGTGGACCGTTCACTGGATGAGGAACATCGTACACAAGGACGCCAACTCTGCAAAGAACCACCACGTAGAATCTGACTGGACCAACTGTGTGGGTTAGCCATTTTCTGCCATCAACACAAATATTTATAACAAAATACAAATATTTCCTAGAACTTTATTTCAATTGTATTGTTGTTTTTTTTATCAGCTAAAAATTAATTATTTTTTCTATATGGTATATGACTAGCTACGGATTTATTGAGTGAAAAAGAAAGACTCAAGCTCCCTCAATTTTAATTTTAATTTTTATTATTTTTGTATTTATTTAAAAATTTAATTAAAATCCTTTAAAATTTTATATACACTCCCTCTGAATATAAAAATAAAAATAAAAATAAAAATTAGCCCACTCGACCAAATTATGACTAAATTGTCCTTTTATCTAAACAAATAAAGTGGTTTTTAAATCAATTGTTAATTTTTTTTATATGTTAAATGACTAAATTGTCCTTTCATCTAAATTTGCAAATTTTCCCCTTTTTACTTCAATTTTTTTTTTTTTTTTTTTTTTTAATTAATGGGTGATGTAAAATAAAAAAATATGTTGTCATAAGCATTACCACAACTTGTGATGCAATTCCAAGAAAACCCCTTACATGATCTAACACTTGTCTATTTGAAGAGCATATTCTACATGAAAATAAATAAAGCCAAATAGAAAAAGGAGGAGAAAATGGGAATATGCAAAAATTGACAATTGAGGAGTGAAGAACATTTTGGCATCATAAATTCTTGATGTCAATTGTCAACAAATAAAATGTGAACTTTCAAATGAAAATTAAAAAAACAAGCAATACGCGAATTAAGTTTTGAATAAACCAGGTCTGTGAGGAAATATTTTTTTAAAATTGTCTGGTGAAATGATTAGTCGAGATGCGCGTAAACTGATTCGGACATACCTTATCTAAAAAAATAAAAGGGTAAAATAAAAAATGCACCAAAACTGAGCATGACCACATTAAATGTCATTCTTTTGTCAAACATTATAACAATTTCTAGAGTATGAGTATTCATATTCCTTAGTGAAATATATATATTTCAAACGGTTTGAATTAATTTAAGAAGAATGGATGATTAGTATAAGATGATGAAATATTTAGGAGAAAAAAATTCCGCTTAAAAATTTTACACCCCAACTTACAGAGCAATTAAGTTTAATTATATTTTATACTTTTTAAATTATATATATATATATATATATATATATATATATATATATATATATATATATATATATATATATATATATATATATATATATATATTATAATTTTTTTAACACTTACAATTTTACAAATGGATATAGTGCCTTTAAACATTGGAAATTCCTAATCTATTACTAGAGAGAAATATATGATTGGGATGAGTTGATACAATATGTTAGAGGAAAAATTCCAGTCTAAAAATTTCATACTCTTACTTACAAAAATGTTGAGTTTAATTATATTTTATACCTTTTAAATTTCATATATATACTAGCGTATAACCCGTGCCTGAAGGCACGGGCATAAAACATACATCATCTATTTGAACAATTATATCAATTTATTTTATTATTCAACTTTAAAATGTTGCATCAACAGAAACAATTACAGTCACAATAATACTTCAGGATAAACAATATTTGTCGTGGATAGAGATCCATATTCGGGAAGAAGTACACTTAATCGATCAAATGATGTACACCTTGATAAGGCCACATATAGTTGACCGTGACTAAAAACCGGTGTAGTCAAATCAACTCCAACAAATTTCACTGATTGTCCTTGTGATTTATTTATCGTCATAGCATACGCCAAACGAATTGGAAACTGGCGTCTCGTCATTTGAAAAGGAAATTCAGAAGACGATGGCGTCAAGGATATTCTAGGAATGAACGCCAAATTTCCTGCTTTATCCCCTGTCAATATTCGAGCTTCTATTACACGTAAAGAACACCTGACAACCATTAATCGTGTGCTATTACAAAGTCCATCACTTGGTGCGATATTTCTCAACAACATAACTGGACATCCAATTTTCAAATCTAATTTGAACGGAGGTAATCCTGGAGCATCTAAGGAATTCAAGTACTCGTTAGGATAACGATTTGTAATTTGACGATCGGCTCCATCATCTTCAGACATTTTATCTGCGGCCAGATATGTGATCATTTCTCCGGGAAAAATATTTAAAGCAGCTGAATTAATAACACTAACATCGTCATTTCTTGCAGAAAGAATAGAACGTTCAGTTAGAAATGTAGGGGTAACAACACTGGGTATGCTTAGATGTGGATAAACTGAAGATATTAGTTCAACCACATTACGACACTTGTGTATGGTTGACGGCAACTGTACGATTTCATGCGGATCACTGCCAACCTATTTAAAGAAAAAATAAATGTAAATGAATAATTTAGTATCAAAGCATATATAAGTAATCTATTACAAAATGCTAAAATATATTTAAATGAAATATTACCTGAAGTAAATATCTCGAAAACTCTGCATTTTCAATGTTTTTACTATTTAGGTGCATGTTTAAATTCAAAGTTAAGACATGTATATCATTCCAAAGGTACGAACGTCTCAATGATGCTGCCACAATTTGTTGACAGACACCTTTAGGTATAACAGGTAGAATTTGCCGAAAGTCTCCTCCAAGAACGACCGTGATACCCCCGAATGGATTTGGATTACTGCAAATATCTCGTAGCGTGCGATCCACAGACTCAACACAGTACTTATGTTGCATCGGAACTTCATCCCAAATGATTAACTTTGTCTCTTTAAACAATTCGGCATGCAACGATTGTTTACTGAAATGACAAATTGAATTATCAAGAATATCTAAAGGGATGCGAAATGTGGAATGTGCAGTTCGACCTCCTTCAAGTAGTAGTGATGCAATACCGAACGATGCCACAGTAATGACAATATGACTGTTACTACGATATTTTGCTGCTATGGTATTATATAAAAACGTTTTTCCCGTACCAGCACTACCATTCAAAAAAATATTTTTCCTAAATTTTCGAACACTGATGAAGTGATTGATTCGTATGCAGCACGTTGGTCTTCATTGAGACGATCAATATTACACTACACATTCCTTTGTTGTGCTTCACTTTGCATTTGACGATGTTCCCATATCAATCTATTTCCAACTACCATATTCCAATTCTGGACAGGTTGTGGAATCGAAGGAAAATCTACTAAGCTCTTGCCCGATTCTTGAAGTAATTGATTCAAATGGTACAAACCGTAGTCTTTAATCTGTGCCTCGCTTGGGACGGGTATCGAAAACAACATGCGAACTTTATGTGAGAGATCATCACATATATGCATCCAAAATTGATCCCACAATTCACACGGATTTAAAGGGGAGCATTGTGTAAGAATGACGCAAAATAATCTTCTCAGTTGATATCCAGTACTCATAATAGACGCCTCTTGAAGACATTGTATCCATTCACTATCATCTTCCAATAGCCCTTTTGCTACACATGCGACTTTGAACGTCGCATGTTCAACATTGTCTACAATGCGTAGACACCTAAATGATTGCGGCCCTTTTACTACAGTCAATAGTAGACGCAGATAAAATCGTTCACCCGAATTGGGAGGCACAAAATACATTCTGCCGATGGCAAATCCCCTCTGTCGTGGCTTCCAAAATTTTTCAGTTTTATTCCAAACAAAATGCTGGGGAAACTCTTGATAAGTATACACACGTGCAGAAGTATGTGCATCACAATATGAATTTTTTTTTGTTAGAGTCGACTTCTGTGACTGAGCTCGAGAAATGATAGACTCTATTGTTTCAGTAGGATTGAAGACAACCTGATGTATTCCAGGCAAATGGAGCGCCAATCGAACAACTGTTGGATTCTCATCGTGCAAAGGAAAACTCAACAATCGCCAGGCTGCCTCAGAGGGTCCAATGTATCTTGCATTAAGATATTGCTTGATCTCATCCATCATTCCCAAAATCAATGTCGTCATATCACCTCCTTTATAGATATACTTGTGGATATATTTGATGCACCTAATCCCAGCGCATACTTGAACATTAATATGACAGTCGAACATCTTGGAAATGTACGGATTGTATGGGACGACGTCTCTATTATCAACTTGTTGCCCCCTCACGGTATAAACTTTGCCATTATCACGACGTCGGTAAATGGGATATCCATCTGAATCCATCGTTGTATACTCCGTAAAATCTCGTGGATACCTCTTAGTGCATCTGCCGTTCTCCATGCACGGGGCTTGACAATTTCGAGCACCACATGGTCCGTAAATCATGCATTTTTTTATTGTCTCGAAAAGTTCTAGCTCTTCATTTGGATCTGGAAATTCAGCACAAACTATTCTGTCTACTTGGTCGCACGTTCGAATTTTATCTTGATTATCAAGAAATATCAATAAGTGCATGTGCGGCAGACCTCTTTTCTGGTACTCAATTGTAAAAACATGGGCAACTTTTTTTCCAAATACTCGAGTGCTTTCAATCTCTTTCATTAGAGCAATTCTTTTTAACTCGAAAACGCGAGCAATTAAGTATGGACGGTCAGTTGGTTGTTGATGAGGCAATAAAGCTTCAGTGATTTCTGTCCAAGTTGGATTCGCAGTCATGGCAAGAAACACATCAGGGTGATGGTGGTACCGGGTTATGGCCATTGAATCTTGGAAGATTTCAAACATATGTCTTGGACTACCAATAAAAGATGATGGCAAAATCATTCGTTGACCTATTTGATTAGGTTCCATCCCATCTAATGCCATATCAATAAGACTTTGATAGTGTTCACTACGAAGATTTGGTTGATGTTGCCTAAAGTAATTCAACCTATTTTGCTCGGTCGCAGCCCAAGCATCTACCAAGAACTCTTGAAATAATTTTCCTCCCCTTAGAATTGTCGAATACTCTGTCGGCCTTTCAAAAATACGGTAGCTATAAAATTGCATTTGAGTTAGTCGAGCGTTTGTGTGTCGACCGTGAATCACATCCCACTGTCTAAATTTAGGCTCCCATCCAAGCTCACCAAAAGGGAACAACAAAACGTAATGCAATGGTAGATAAGCAGGATGACATTCATTGATTTTCATTAGTTCATTTCCCCTCCTTAAATCTATAACAATATCTCTCATCGCGCTAGTTTCGGTTCCATCCCCCGGTAATATGACGGCCACGTCATCAGTTGTCGGCAAATTATATCGTCGACGATCGGTAGATGCTGTGTAGTGAAGAAAAGCAGGCAACGTTTGTTGTTCCAAATCCAATTGATTTAAAATCGCAAACGCTTGACGAAATTTATCTACGAATGCATTATGTTGCAACAATGTATCTTGAATAGTTTGCAAAACATCTGTTCTCAAATGAGAATTTCTACGGCTTCTCACGCCAAAAGCGAAATCAGGATTGTAGATGTACAACTGAGAATAAATGGCATCTTGTCCCGGTTCTGGGATTAATGCTCCTGTCTGATGACGCAACTCTCCATGTATAGTAAACGTTGTTGGGCCTCTTCCGGAAAGCAGCCTTGTATCCAAGTTGGCACCGAGGCTTGTAAAAGCATTACTTACATTGTACTCTCTAGCATAACGTCGGAATGATTTTGATCTATCATCATTACCATCATATAACGCTTTAATTTGCGGAGAAGGTGTGAGAAGTAATGGAAGCCTAACTTTCCCTTGTAAGCAACATGTATCGAAGAGAGGACGTCGTTCGGATGATCTTGCTAATCTCTCATCTATCCAGTGTAACGTAGAACAATGAGGGCACATGACATTCATTCTACCAAGCGAGTGTCGATTTTCACTTGTATGAACATCACGGTCGGCAGTTGGATTGTTGAACTCGTCAATATCTTGATTATGGTAAAACTCATCATTGGTAGTATTTGGCGGCCTACATTTGATAAATAACAAAATTATTATGTAGATTCTAACAACATATTTGTGAATGCCGTATTTAATTAGATGGATAAGATAAAAAAGAAACTCACCATCTACTCCCAGAAGGTAGATTTGTTTCTTCAACTGCTACGGTTGAGTTTTCATTAAGGTTCGTGGAAACAAAAGCTTCTTGGTTACTGCACGCAGAAGGGCATGCATCGTCAATTATACCAAGAGAATGAGGAATCAAATTTGTAACCATCCCATCGTCAACAGATGAATTTCCTGCATGTTCAGTATCTTGATTCTCGGCAAGGTGTTGATTTGTTGAAGCTGACCTATAGTTGGCAAATATTAAATTTTACACATCAAACACTTTTAAACATTTAATACTTAATAACATGAATAATGGATTAGCATAATACCTTATACCAGGCAATACAATTGGTTCCTCAACTTCAGGCGTTGAGCATTCATTCGGAGTTACGGTAACAAATGTTTCAGTAAGATTACGTGGAAAAGGCAAATTTGGTTCAACAATAGAATTCATTTGATTAGCCATGGACAATGGAGTAGTGCGATCCCTAAGGAGGTCCACAATTCCAGGGGTACATGGACTCGTAATCACTGATGGCCCACATGATTGTACAATCATTCTCTGTTGACTATTCTAAATATGTTGTTGACCGGATCTCTCTCATTCTCTTCGTGCTCGTTGAGCTAGAACACGTTTCGATATGTCGTTGTTGTTGGGTGCTATACATTTAGGAAGTGTAATTGTTTGCTCAACGTCCAACGTTGAACGACTGTTGGGTATTGTGGACACAAACATTTCAGTAAGATTTGGTGGGGACGTCAAATTGGCCTCAAAAGTAGAATCCCTTTCATTTTCCATTACTGGAGAAGAAACTTGATCACTGAGAATTATAGGGGTATATCGACTTGTGCTTGATGATGACACAAAAACTGTTGTAACCATTCTTCGCTTTGGCGTAGGCTCTGATGATTCTCCCAAAAATGGTTGACCTCCTTCCAGGCATTCACGATTATCTTTATTGAGGCGATCACACCGCTCCCGGTTAACTCTTTCTCGTTCTCTTCGTTCTCGTTGAGCTAGAGCCCATTTCGATACATCGTTCTTGTTGGATGCTATATATTCAGAAGGTATAATTGTTTGCTCAACCCCCGTTGAGCGACTGTTAGGTGTTGTGGACACAAACGACTGACCTCCTTCCATAGGGCCATCACATATCTCCCGATCAGCTCTCTCCCGTTCTCTTCGTTCTAGTTGAGCCACAGAACGTCTTGACACATCGTTTGTGCTAGATGTTCTGGCAATGTTACCTGTGCGGGATCTTCCACCTTCTTGACATTCTAGAATCGGACGACTAAACCTCTCTCGTTCCCTTTGCATTCGTTGGGATATAGCAGATTTTGATGTGACGTTATCATTGGATACCTAAAGATAATATGAGGTTGAATCTTCAATTTTCTAGATCGAATAAATGAAAAAGAACAGTGGAGGACAGTGTGACAAAGTACGAACTAAAATTGGTACTAAATGAAACAATAAATAACATGTAATAAGTTACGGTATAAATAAGAATACGGATAATTTAATATCACCACAAAGGCAAGAGTATAAATACAAAATCAGATTAGATAAATAACTATACATTTGAAATCACAGCTAAATATGTTCTTATCATGTTTATTTTCAGGTTAAGATTTTTTCAAAATTTAAGTATAAACCTAACATGGACACAAATAGTCATAATTATTTAATACGTTTAATAGATTAAATATGTGATTATTGTTGAATGATAAAATAGTGATAATTAAAACTAAAAAATAATTAACCTTACTAATTAAACACATATCACATTGCTACTGATGTTCCCTTTTTCACTTTTCTCTTTCCCTCTACTATTTGAAGTAGAATTTTTATTTGACTTGTCATCCATTGCCAAATTTTTTTCCTTGAAAAAATAAAAATAAAAATTCAATGTAAAATAAATGATAAACTAAAATTATATTATGAGCTTAAAAAATAAATTGTAAGATTTACATATTAATTAATAATTAACAAAAGCAAGAGAACAATAAAGACATAAACATATATAATATTAAATCCATCACATTAAGACAATTTTTGTTGAATATAACAAAGTAGAACAATCAATCACATTACAAAATACAAAATGTATATCATGAATACAAAATACATTCAAAATATATTTTCAACAACCGAAGAGAAAAAACAGACTTGACGCGGTAACCCTACAAAAGGAAAAGAAAGAAAAAATATATTAGACATAAAATATACAAAATGTATATCAAGAATACAAATTACATTAAAAATTATTTACACCTTAAAAAATAGTTTACGGCACATCTTCATTACTTTGGTTGCCAATTTGTAGCTGAACCTCGTATTCCTTCAATGCCTTTAAGCCAATCTGGTCGTCCTCGATGCTCTCTAACAAAGTTCCTAATACTCTTAGGTCTAGGAGTTCTTTCTTTAAGGCTCTATGAACTCTAACTCTAGGCCAAGATTTCGGTAGAGTACGCACTATTACATACACCAACACTGCCCAGTTTGGTTGAAACCCCTTACGTTTTAGGTGGTAGTACAAGTGCTATTTTCTAAGTACATGCATTCTAACACTCTCTTTTTCATTCATTTTCCCTCTTTCAAATTCTCTCCATAATGGATGTACATCTCGTTCAGCCTCTTCTAAAAATTGTACAAATTCAAAGGCAGTAAGAGGCCGATGATTTTCAAATATATTATTTGTCGCCATATCCCAATTTGATGGTAAACCATCAACAATTTGGTTCATTATGTCTCTCTCACTAATTTTGTACCTATAATTCTGCAAAATTCTAGCACTTGCTATTTTATTCATCCCATATTCTCTAACGGGACAACTTTGTAAATAAAATTTCTCATAAAAGAATTGTTTTTCCTTACGCAACTTTAATCTAGTACTCGTTCTCAATACGATAGCGGGTCGTACCATATTGCCTGAGATTGAAGGACATAAATAACACATAAGGCAAACACTAAACTAAAACACTTAACAAATGCTAAACTAAAAATTGAACAAATTTTAGGAACCCAAAAATAATATGTTTCGATAGTGTTCCCTATTTCTTTTTAAGCGTTTCTGTTCTAACACACTTTGCGAATTGAATGTTATAGGCCCCATTTATGTTCCCTGATTCTTGTTTACACATAAGGCAAACACTAAACTAAAACACTTAACAAACGTTAAACAGAAAAAAAATAGAATAAATTTCAGGAACCCAAAAATAATATGTCTCGATAGTTTTCCCTATTTCTTTTTAAGCGTTTCTGTTATAAGAAAAAACCTAAGCAAACAGAACATGAACAGAAACACTAAATTGAAACATAAATTAAGAACACAATGAACACAGTTTACTAATTATCTTCATAGAGTGCTTATGTTCTAAGAAGAAACTAAACTAAAACACTTAACAAATGCTAAACAGGAAAAAAAAAATAGAACAAATTTCAGGAACCAAAAAATAATATGTTTCGATAGTGTTCCCTATTTCTTTTTAAGCGTTTCTGTTCTAACGCACTTTGTGAATTGAATGTTATAGGCCCCATTTGTGTTCCCTAATTCTTGTTTACCCCCCTGATGTTATAGGCCCCACCATCACCACTCGCTGACCACCGTCATCCCGTTGGCCACCACCACCCACCGACCACCATACATTTAAAGGGAAAAAAAGAACAAATGCCGCAACCAAACAGGGTTCTTGTTTTTGTTCTTATAAATGAAAAGAAACAAAACAGGAACAAAAACAGAAACAGCAGGAACAGAAACAGAAACAGGAAACAGAAACAGAAACCGAAACCGAAACCAAATGCTACCTTGCGAGGAGCGTTGAGATCAAATTGTTTGTATTTAGGTGACGTATTTGGTTAGTGTTAACTGTTTCTGCTCCCAGAAAACTTTGTTTCTGTTCTGATTTATAAATTCTGCTCCCAGAAAACTTTGTTTCTGTTCTGTTCTGTTTCTGTTTCTGTTTTTTATTTTTTATTTTCCAATTTTCAGTTCTGAACAGAAACACTAAATCAGAACAGAAACAGTTAACACAAAATCAGAACCTAGTGTTTAACTGTTTCTGTTCTGTTTCTGTTTCTGTTCTATTCTGTTTAACTCTTTCTGTTCTGATTTAGTGTTTCTGTTTTAGTGTTTTTGGGAACAAAACCATTTCAAGTTTTCAAGAACAAACGTTAAACAGAACATAAACAATGAACACAAACCTAAACTTATCTATACAATGAAGAACGATTGAGAATTTCAAATGAAAAAAAAAATCATGTAAACCGAAAGCTGTAATTATTAGACTGAAACAGAAACCGAAACCATGTTTTATTGTTTCTGTTTTAGTGTTTCTATTTTAGTGTTTCTGGGAACAAAACCATTTCAAGTTTTCAAGAACAAACGTTAAACAGAACATAAACAATGAACACAAACCTTATTCCAAATCCCTCGAGCTCTCTCTCTCTATCAAGCGAGTTATAGGCTTTATTGCATCAAGGACAATCAGAATACAATTGCACGTCCTCGCTGTACTGATAACCTGTATTGCAAAAGGCGCAATTCAAAACTAAGAATCAGGGAAGAAACCGAAACCAAAACCAAAACCGTCCAAGCCCTAATCCCTGTTTCTGTTTCTGTTATAGGCCCCCAATTCAAATGAAAAAAAAAATGAACAGAGCATGAACAATCACTCGGAAAAAAAAAAAAAAAAGAACAAATGCCGCAACCAAACAGGATTCTTGTTTTTGTTCTTATAAATGAAAAGAAACAAAAACAGGAACAAAAACAGAAACAACAGGAACAGAAACAGAAACAGAAACAATTCATAAACAGAAACAGAAACCGAAACCAAATGCTACCTTGGGAGGAGCGTTGAGATCAAATTGTTTGTATTTAGGTGACGCATTTGGTTAGTGTTAACTGTTTCTGCTCCCAGAAAACTTTGTTTCTGTTCTGATTTATAAATTCAGCTCCCAGAAAACTTTGTTTCTGTTCTGTTTCTATACTGTTCTGTTTCTGTTTCTGTTTTTTATTTTTTATTTTCCAATTTTCAGTTCTGAACAGAAACACTAAATCAGAACAGAAACACTAAATCAGAAACAGTTAAAACTAAATCAGAACAGAAACACTAAATCAGAACAGAAACAGTTAACACAAAATCAGAACAGAAACAGTTAACACAAAATCAGAAACAGTTAACGCAATTCAAAACACAAAATCAGGGAACATCAATCTGTTTCTGTAACTGAAACAGAAACCGAAACCAAAACAGAAACCACATCAATCCCTGTTTCAAATGAAAAAAAAAATGAACAGAAAACAGAAACCGAAACAGAAACCACATTTATCCATTGAGAATTTCACATTGAGAATTTTTCAAAACTAATCTATACTGATAACGATTGAGAATTTTTCAAAACTAATATATACTGTTCTGTTTCTGTTTTTTATTTTTTATTTTCCAATTTTCAGTTCTGAACAGAAACACTAAATCAGAACAGAAATCAGAATAAAAACACTAAATCAGAAACAGCTAACACTAAATCAGAACAGAAACACTAAATCCAAGCCCTAATCCTTATTTCAAATGAAAAAAAAAATGAACAGAAAACAGAAACCGAAACAGAAACCACATAAACCACATTTATCCATTGAGAATTTCACCATTAAGAATTTCACATTGAGAATTTTTCAAAACTAATCTATACTGATAACGATTGAGAATTTCAAACGATTGAGAATTTTTCAAAACTAATCTATATTGTTCTGTTTCTGTTTCTGTTTTTTATTTTTATTTTCCAATTTTCAGTTCTGAACATAAACACTAAATCAGAACAGAAATCAGAACAGAAACACTAAATCAGAACAGAAACAGTTAACCCAAAATCAGAACAGAAACAATTAACACAAAATCAGAAACAGTTAACGCAATTCAAAACACAAAATCAGGGAACATCAATCTGTTTCTGTAACTGAAACAGAAACCGAAACCAAAACAGAAACCACATCAATCCCTGTTTCAAATGAAAAAAAAAATGAACAGAAAACAGAAACCGAAACAGAAACCACAGAAACCTAATCCCTGTTTCCATTGAGAATTTTTCAAAACTAATCTATACTGATAACGATTGAGAAGAGCACTCGGATTAGAGTTACCTTCACCGTCCAAGCTTGACTGAAACAGAAACCGAAACCAAAACCAATTTTTCAAAACTAATCTATACTGATAACATGAAGAAGAGCACTCGGATTAGGGTTACTTTCACCGTCCAAGCTTGACTGAAACAGAAACCGAAATCACTGTCCAAGCTTGACTGAAACAGAAACCGAAACCAAAACCAAATGCTACCTTGCGAGGGTTTTATAGATGCGAGGAGCGATTCCATTAGGGCACGGCAAACAGAAATTTGATTAGGGCATGGAGAAACGGAGAAGCGGCAGACGACAGCTACAGGTCTATCAGAGTAGGGAGGCGATGGCGACGGTGACGGCTTGACGGTAAGGGTCTCTATAGGGTCTCTGCTTAGGCTTTTCTTTGTTTTTTTTTTTTTTTTTGATAAATTGATGGTAAGGCTCTTAGGCTCTATCAGATTATAGATGTGTATTATTATATAGATAATATTAATAGATTAAAGATTATTATAGATTATATATATAGATTGTGTATTATTATATATTAATAGATTATATATATTAATAGATTATATATTATATATATAGATGTTGTATATATCAAAAGACATCCAACGGTTACGAATATCTAGAGATATCGGACGGCTGTGAATGTAAATGAGCTGATTTATTATATAGATTGCATTTAAGTGTAAACCAGTACAAGGATTTAAAATGTAATTCGGTCAAATCATAGGAAGAAAAGTATAATTATTTTTTTTATTTATATTTTGGTCTTATTGTAGAGCAATTTTTTAATTTTAAAATGCATAATTTAATAATTAGTTGATATTAATTTAAAAAAATTAAATTATTAGTTAATATTAACTAAAAAAAAAAAAAAAGATCCCCCCCCCCCCCCCCCCCCCCCCCCCCCAAAAAAAATAAATAAATAAAAAAATCTAAGATTTGTTTTTTTTTTAAAAGATGAAAATGTAATGTGCACATATTTGAAGGGAATCTAGGAAAAATAAGAAATGCAAAGAGTGAAATTGTGATTTTTGAAGTCTCTTTCGTCTTCAAGGTTTCTTCGAGAGAGAGAGAGAGAGGAGAGGGAGGGTGAAAAGCCCTTGTGCTTTTTCGGTTTTGTTCAAACTCAAGAAACCCCCCCATCCCAAGTCCAGGTTAGTGCCAAAAGCTACCCCCCTCCCCCTTCCCCACTCCTTTTTGTTATTCTAAATTCGATTTTCATATGTGAAATTTCATACAGAACATTGTTTACTCCGTTGAACTTCTAGATTTGTTCTTAATTGGGTATCCAGAAATCGTTAATTTAAACCATTGAAAAGCCATGATTTCGACTTTTTTGTTTCCATTTGTCGAAATATTCTTGGGTTATTTTAGTTGGATGCGCTTTTCTTCAGCCACCGTCCGCCAAGCATAAGATTCTTCTCTCCGTAATCGCATTTTCAAACCCAAGCCGCCGGCGCTCTCTGTGTGGCTCATGGGAAGTCATTTATACATTGATGTCGCCATTGTGGATTCTTTCCTCATAAAGGTTATTGGGTGCTTTTCGCTTTCTGATTAGGTTATTGTTTATGAACTGGTGTAGTAGCTTATTATATGATATTCATGGATTATACATTCCACTTTCATCCCCCCACCCCGCCCCACCCCACCCCGAAAATGCGTATAAATTGTATCGAACGAATCGGGTTTTTATTCATTGCAGGAAATCTTCTAATTCTATTCATCATTTGCCAAAAGAGGCTCTGCATTGTGCTGGTTATTCGAATCATACAAAAAATAAAGATGAGCTTCAGTAGCTCTACTGTAGGTTCTGGTTAGTTCTGTTTTTTTTTTTTTTTCCCCCGGATTGCCTGGATTGTGATTGAATATGGGTTATTTTTGAAAATGTGAATTATGTTTTTGTTGTATGGATTTGATTTTATGTTCGGGATTTTCAGGTAGCCGAAGTAGTAGAAGCACATTTGAGTATGGGAGGACTCATGTGGTGAGGCCGAAGGGGAAACACGAAGCGACTATTGTTTGGCTACATGGCCTTGGCGATAAGGGTGCAAGGTATTCCTTTTTGTCTCTATATGTATAGATATAGACACACGCGCATACATATATATACACCGTTTTATATTTTGAAGTTGATCTAGTGTTTGAGAGTTTCTCTAAATTATCTTATTTTGGATGACTAGATTTAGAGTGAAAATTTGGTACAAAATTGAGAACGATCAATATATCATTTATTTAAATTTATGAATTGTTTTCGTTAAACATACAGGCATTTTAGTTTAGTTAAGGTTTTAGCTATATCTTGCTAAAATTACCTAAGAAAAGAGGATTTAAACTAGAACCGAAGTGATTGGATGGTTAACTTTGAGTATTCCTAGTTTCTACAAACAAAGATCAAGTTATAACAATTCATGAAATGACTAATTATAGAATTGTCCAATTCGAGAATTTAAGGACAACCAAACAAGACCTTAGTTTATTATCAAGTTGGTGTTTTCAAAAAAAGTTTTTTTTGTTTGATTATTGGTTTATGCATCGAACAAGAGTGGTATTGGCGAACACAACAAGAAGAAAAATGGAAATAGATGGCAATATCTAGCCAAATGTTGTCAATGCTTGCCCTCGAGTATGAAAGCTATATATATATATTTATATATATATTTATTTATTCACACACACACACTCACACATACACTAGTAGATGCCTGGTGCCAAAAGACACTAATTTTAATTCGATACATTAATCTTGAATATCCAGTAGTTAGTTCAAATACATTAATCATGAAATATATTTTGTTGAGAGTTTGGTATTTAGTTTCTCAATAAAATTTAAATCAATGTTTAAAAATGTTTACAACTGATGATGAGTGATTTTAATGGGTAATTTTGATGGCTAATTTTGCTAACCATTTACTATCAAAATTACCACTATGATCTAATTTGACCACTAAAATCTACTACTACCCTAAATGGCCTAACCACTAATAAGTGATGGACTAATTTCACCACCAAACAAGTATTTAACTCCAAAATTAGTCCAAGAAATCCCTATAAATAGGGGTCTCATTCTTCACCAAAGGGCACATCAAGATTTGCCTACAAAACAAAAGTCTTCCAGTTTCCTCTCTACTTGAAGAAAAGTCATGGCTTAATAGCGAAACAGGCAAGCCGAATTCTCGAGCCTACACTTCTTATTAGAGGGCAATAAACTCTACTTCATTATAAATTCTACTTTAAATTCCCTAAAACATATTTTGTTTTTCCAAACAACGGTGACTTATTCTCACACTGGAGGGGTTTAACCGGGAACCCAACCCCAGGTGTCTAAGCCTTGCTTTGCAGAAATAGGTCAACGAAGTAAACCTGACAAAGTTCAACCATATTGACTATTATCCACCGAACTAGATTTCGGCATCATAAGTTTGGCGCCATCTGTGGGAATAATCTCATTAATGGTTACTCTGAGATTTGGAATCATGATCAATGAAAACGAAAGCGAGAGACAACCAATCCGTACGGCTAATCATGAAGCTGGTCCTTCAGAGGAATCACCCACGCCCCTGAGGGAATTAAGGAAGGAGATTCGTGATCTCTCTCAGACTGTCCGATACCTAACTGGACAGGTTAATCAAAGTCAACTGTATCCATCGTCGCCGGGACCCCAAGGATATGTGCCATCTGTCATTGAGGCACAACTTATTGCCGATGAAGGACAAAGAGTTCGTGGTGAACAACGCTAGGAGGAGGAGTGTTGCCAAGAGCAGCGTGATCTCCGTCGAGAATTAGAGAGGATCCGAAATGAGAAAGACGAGCTACGTCAGGAAAGTTAGAATAGCCGACAAGGCCTCGGAGCTCCGTGGTCTGTGAAGACCCCCAGCGTACACTCGCAACTGGGACCCGCGCATCATCGGCGCGAACTGAAGACAAAAGGAATGGAGTACCTGCACCGAGAAATGAGTCACGCTGTGCTCGGATGGTGGACAAAGCTCATGACGCATCTCACAACGTTCCACTGCCTTCAACAGAGGTCTCATTGGCATTGCGCCTGAGAGATCGACAAACAGACAAAGACCTGCGGGAGCAAGTTAAGGCCATCAATGAAAAACTCGGGCAGATTGGGAAGAAAGAGCCCAATGTTTACGAGATCGTGAAAAGGAACGCTTCTCTTTTTACTACTCGGGTACTACGAGAAAAAGTCCCGACAAACTTCAAGATGTCTCAAATCGGGACGTACCAAAGAGACTTCGATCCGGCAGAGCACCTCGATACATACTATGCTCACATAGACCTGAGCGGGGCAACAGATTCAATGAAGTGCCAAACCTTCTAGGTGACTCTGGCCGTAGCAGCTTGAAAGTGGTACAAGGCGTTAACACCAGGCAGTTTCAATTCTTTTGAATCTTTTGGCCTTGCCTTTGTACACAGGTTTGTAAGCAGCAAGCGACGGGCTAAAAACCCATCGCACCTTATGTCAATAAGACAGAGGAAGGATGAGACACTGGAACCCTATATTGAGAGGTTCCGCTGCGATTCTGATCAAGTGGAAGAATTGAATGACGGAATGGCAGTGGAGACCTTGATGGCGGGGGGTACAAACAGGTTCACTCTTGCACGACATGGCCCGCGCACCGTCAAAAACTTTAGTCGCAACCTTCGCCCTCTCTACCGAGTTCATTGCTGCGGAAGATGTATGTCGAGCCCGGGCTGAAGAAAAAAAAGATGTCAAAGGGAAAAGGAAAGCTGAAGAGCCAAACTACAACAAACCTAGTCGAGATGACTCCTGCTTAAAGAAAAGAAGAAACGAGGCAGAGAGGAACGGATCCGACAAGAAACCGGGAAGGAATAGGTCTCCCTTACGCTTCACTAATTTCACACCCCTCAATGCTCCGTTGGGGACAATTTTGATGCAAATCAGGGACAAGCAATTGATCAAGTGGCCTCAGGCAATAAAGAGTCGAGTAAAAGCGATCAACTCAGATAAGTGGTGTGACTTCCACCGGGACCACGGTCACACCACTGATCGCTGCTACGACTTGAAGAATGAGATCGAGCAATTGATTCCAAGAGGTTCACGACTGAAGGAGATCAAGATGAACGACGCCCTGGCAAGGATAGAGAAAGACCTGAGGTCCAAGGGAACATCCACATGATCCATGGTGGACTCGCCTTGGTAGGACAGATCAAATCCGAGCATAAGGCGTATGCTCGGTGGGGCAAACGTCCGGCCTAGGACTACGTGTTTCAAATATCTAAGAAGCCTCTCACAGAGAAAGAGGCCTTCACCTTTACTGAGGAAGACCTATGCGGGGTTCACACGCCCCACGACGATGCTCTAGTGGTCATCCTGCAAATTGCCAACTACAAAGCGGGGCGAGTGTTGGTCGACAATGGCAGCTTAGTGGAGATAATCTACTTAACTGCATTTAACAGGATGAGAATCAACCACGACCAGCTGAAGCCGATGATGACCTCCCTAGTCGGCTTTGGAGGGGAAACAGTGAAGCCGCTCAGTTGGATCACGCTTCAAATTACAGCGGGCACGGAGCCAAAGCACTCGACAGTCGACGCGCGGTTCATGGTAGTGGACTGTCCGTCGGCGTACAACGCTATTATCGGAAGGCCATGTCTAAATGCTTTAAAGGCCATCACTTCAACGTATCACTTAATGCTGAAGTTCCCGACCAAGAATGGGATCGACGAGATACAAGGAAGCCAAAAAGTAGCTCGGGAGTGGTTCGTGACCGAAATGGAAACCCCCTAATAGCAATCAAAGAATGAGGAAATCAACGAGGACTTCCTTTCCAGGGACATAGTCGAGTGTCCCGGGAAAAAGGACATCATGGACCCATGGGCCGAACAACCGCGGCGACCTCAGCCTCAGCCCAATGAAGAATTGGAAGATGTCCAAGTACATTGGATCGATCCGGACCGAACTGTCCAGATCGAGATGGCCCTCTTGGGAGACAAAAAAAGAGCAACTAATCGAGCTTCTCAGAGCCAACCATGATGTGTTCGCTTAGTCGCATGTGGATCCACCCGGCATAGACCTGAGTATCTCCATGCACCGGCTGTACACTAACATAGCATACCCACTAGGTTGACAGAAGCGTAAAAAGTTTGATCCAGAGGAACAGGCCAATCAAGAAGCAAACCAAGAAGTCTTTCGAAGGACTCAAGACTTGGGAAAGCGACCAATGATCACACCATCCCGTAGCGCCCATTGGTTACACTGGTTGATCCACCCAAAAAAAAATCGGACCAATCGAAGCAGGCAGGCATGGCTGGCTGGTCTAGGGGCTCCAAAAATCAACGATAGTCTGGTTTAACTGCCCATGTCAAATCCGAGCAGCCATTTAGAATCAACTCGGTGCCTAAGAAGGATGATCCTTCTGTTCCAATTTTGCTAAAATCACTACTTCAAGAAGATCCAGGAGGACGTGGCTTGAGAGATCTCCGACACAGGCCAGACGCCATCCACGATCACCTGGAAAACTTTAACCAAAACAGGCATGAGGTGCTCAACTTAATAACAAACGGAGAACCTCCTTCTCTGCCAAGATCACGAGAATACCTATTTTCGAAGGCTTCTAGTTGCCTTCTTGGGTAAAACCCTATGATGGAACCACAAATACCATCGAACACTTGGGCACCTACAAAGCCTACCAGGGGTATAGAAGAACACTCGCACCATATACAAAAGTTTTGCTTCTGATGGTGAATAAACTTTTGATCATAAAAGGCACGCCCATGCTGCCAAACGAAAGACCGAGGAGTCAAGCTACAATAGACTTGGTTGGGAAATGACCAAGTCAAAGAACAAGAGAAGCGATAAAGAGCGTGAAGGCTCTTAAAAAGTGCCTGGGAGGCCAAGATCTATTTTTTGTTACCTCTTTGTTCAAAATTGCTACAAGTAATACAATGCAAGATAATAACATCTATATCAGCTACCTTGCTCGACGAGACGAGCAGGAAGGAGATCGCGACCAACTCACTGGACGCACTCATCCGACCAGACGGCTTTGGCCACTCGACGTGTTTGGCTAGGCCACGGATTGAAAAACCCTCCTCGTACTTGGGCACACTCGATACCCCAGCCTACCCTTGTAAGGGGGTCGACGAGGAGAGAAGGTCGTCGAATTATGAACCTGGGTTACGAACCCTCTCTACTTGGTTTGATCTTCTACAACGGATTTTCTATGATCTATAAATCGAGTCATCCGACTTACACTACAAATTACCCGGGTCAGAGGATACCTCCCCGGCAGCAAAAGACAGGTCAGAGGATGCCTCCCCAATGGCAAAAGAAGGGTCTAAGGTTGCCTCCCCAACTACGAATTCCCCAGGTCAGAGGATGCCTCCCCGACGGCAAAAGAAGGGTCAGAGGATGCCTCCCCGGTGGCAAAAGAAGGGTCAGAGGATGCCTCCCATACTTATTATAGCAAAAAGAGGGGTCACGACTGCAAATTCCCGACCAGACGGCTTTGGCCGCTCGACATGTCTGACTCGACAACGACTTGAAAACCCTTTTGGAACAACTCTAATGTTCAGGTATGACCCGATGAACGGGACAACCCAAACAGGAACCCTAGGATGATGAGGTCGTCTGACATCACTAAAGTATATACAAAAATAGAGAAAAAATTCTACTCTTCCAGTTGACTAGTTAAAAGAAAGAGTGGGGGCCTCTAATGATGAGTAATTTTGATGGGTAATTTTGCTAGTCATTTACCATCAAAATTACCATTATGACCTAATTTGATCACTAAAATCTACCACTACCCTAAATAGCCTAACCACTAATAAGTGGTGGCTTAATTTCACCACCAAAGAAATATTTAACTCCAAAATTAGTCCAAGAAACCCCTATAAATGGGGGTCTCATTCTTCACCAAAAGGCACATCAAGACTTGCCTACAAAATACAAGTCTTTCAATTTCCTCTCTACTTGAAGAAAAGTCTTGGCTTAATAGCGAAACAGGCAAGCCGAATTCTTGAGCCTACATTTCTCGTTAGAGGGTAATAAACTCTATTTCACTATAAATTCTACTTTAAATTTCCTGAAGCATATTTTTTTTTAAACAACAGTGACATATTCTCACACTGAGAGGCTTCACCGGGAACCCAACCCACGGTGTCTAAACCATGTTTTGTAAGAACAGGTCAACGAAGTAAACCCGACAGAGTTCAACCATATTGACTGTGATCCACCAAACCAGATTTCGGCATCATCAACAACCATCGATAGGTTAAAAATATTTTAGATGTAAAATGTGTCCTGATTTGTTATATAGATTTAATTCGATACATTAATCCTGAATATCTTATGATTAGCTCGAATAATTAAAAATAAAAATACATTTCGTTGTGAGTTGGTTGAATACTTTCTCAACAAAATCTAAATCAACAATTGGAAATGGCTCCAAGGATCTGATGGTCAACAATGTTTCAAATGTAAAATATGTTCTGATTTATAAAATAGATTATATATATATATGTATGTATGTATGCAAAGAATTGAACAAGGGAGGGCCTCGCCCTCTCTTGCGCATGCGCGCATCCCATCAAATCAGAATTTAGGTGGATGGTTTTAACAATATTATATAGATTCTTTGAAGTCTTGATGGCTGTTGGCTTTTATTTGCCATTTGCTTTTCTTTTTTTTTTTTTAATTCTTTTTCTTATCCTTGATTGTTCGGCTAATACTACTTTTATTTTATTTATATATTAAATTATGCATGCCTTGTTTTGCAGCTGGTCCCAGATCCTGGAAGCCCTTCCTCTTCCAAATGTAAGAATAATTACATATATATATATATATATGTATATATATATATATTCATTAGTGATTTCTGTAGATAATTGCATTTTTTATGCAAAATAAATAACAAATTCGATTAAATGATTAAAAATAACAATTTTTTGCCTGGCGAAAATAATTAATTAAATACAAAATAAATAAAATGATAATTTTGTGTATAATAACCTGAATGCAGATTAAGTGGATTTGCCCTACGGCTCCTAGTCGTGCGGTAGCTCTGTTTGGTGGATTTCCTTGCACTGCATGTAAGATTTCTTTGTTTCTTCATCCCGGTTCCTTTATTTATTTATTGTTCTTTTAAACAGTTAATGTATGTAAATTTTTCGGTTTTTTTGTACATGCGTTTATTTGTAATTCTATTTCTGAATCTCAAATTCTATGAAACCAAACACTACTTTAACGCTTATCCGACTGAAGAGAAAAAAAATTGATATCCTCTCAATTTTTCTTTTTTTTTTCGAACTGTATCAGGGTTTGATGTAGGAGATATTTCAGAAGACGCCATTGATGATGTGGAGGGTTTAGATGCTTCAGCTGCACACGTTGCTAATCTCTTGTCGGCTGAGCCTTCTAATAGTATGCTTCGCTCTTTTCATAAATTCCAAAAAAAAAATTATCGCTTTCATCGAAAGTGAAATAATTCTTGAGAACAAAAAACAAAAAAAATGACAAATTTTTAGAGTTTGTAAAGAAAGGAGGTTGAATGCTTTAGGGTCCGTTTGGTTTACAACTCGAAAACAATTGGAATTTTTTTATTCGCAAATTATTGAATCTTGTTTGGTTGAATCAATGGCTGAGACGCCCCTTGTCATTTGGCCTTATACTGAAGACACCCTCTACAGTTTGAATAATACCCGAGACACCTCTTATCATTTAGATTGGGTTACCTGAGAGACACCCAAATGCACGCTTAATTTTTGTTGTTCATTTTGTAGCTCAACTTAATCAGATATTATAAATTTGTTATTATGATTGCCAGTAAAACTCGGTGTTGGGGGATTCAGTATGGGCGCTGCAACTGCTCTATACTCTGCCACGTGCTATGCTTTAGGTCAATACGAAAATGGAAACCGATATCCGGTTAATCTGAGCGCAGTTGTCGGTCTTAGCGGATGGCTTCCATGTGCGAGGTAATGGCCTGTTTGGTTGTCTTTCAATTTGCGAATTTGGATAGATGTTACAATTAATCAATTTTTGAATTGTTATATTTTGTTGTTTGGTTCTTAAAAAATTGAGAACGCTCGAATTTAGATACTGACTTCTTGTTTAAAGTTATTTTTTTTGTTAAATCTAACAAAATTGGTAAAAATAGTGAAATATAGGTGACGCATACGAGAGATCCTTAATTTTGGAACAAAAATTGATTACTCAACCGAAATTTGTTTTGGATGAGTTATGTATGCATGGATTTGTTTAAGAAGATACTACAATTTGGAATCAAGAATCTGACAAAAATATTAAGATTTGACACCCAAATCTCTTACCCCTTTCAGAAAAACGCTTATGTTGCATGAAAATTCAAATTTTTAGAACACAAAAATTAGTCTCGTTTTTTATCCATTTTTAATAATCTACATATGCTTTCCTATGTTTCAAGGGGTGAAGAATCCAATTTTGCAATCAATTTCATCTTTTAAAGACTCCAAAATATTATATTTTAATACCTACCCAAATGTTGAATTGATTGCAAGATTGGTTTCTTTGTCCGTTGCAACATTGAAAAACATATATGGATTATAAAAAATTGATAAGATTTGAGATTGATTTCATGTTTTAGAAATCTGAAATTTCATGCAAAATAACCATTTGGGTATCAAATCATAATATTTTTTATTAAGTTATTGATTCCAACTTTTAATCTTATACAAATCCGTGCATGTATAAGTTATTCAAAATGGAGTTCGTTTGAGTAGTCAATTTGTGGTACAAAGTTAAAGATATGTCAATCTGACATCCGTTAGGGACATTTTTGTCTTTTGTCAATTCTGTTAGATTTAACCGAGAACTTAACTTTTTTTACACTTCAGTCAAAAGTGTAAAGAGATAAAATGCATTTTTTCAAAGTATAAGGGGCAAAAATGAAAATGGGTCTAAATACAAGGGTGTAAACTACGATTACCTCTAGATTTAATTTAATCGAATGAAAATGGCGAAATACACAAACCAAACAAGACCTTAGTACTTATTACAAGAGAGAGTTTTGATTTTTCATCCCGATGAACTCGGTATCTATTTGTTTTTGTTAGGACACTAAGGAACCGTTTGGAAGGATCGCATGAATCTGCAAGACGGGCAGCGTCCCTACCCATTTTGCTCTGTCACGGCTCAGGTATAAAAAGTAGCGTTTGTTTTGCACTTAAAAAAATTACTTTCTAAAAAATCGAGAAAGTGAGAACACAATTTTAAATTTTTTTTGGGTAAATTGTCTTTTACCCCCCTCTACTTTATCTAATTATCACTTTAGATAATTAGATATCTAATTGGGTAAATTGTCTTTTACCCCCCTTTACTTTATCTAATTATCACTTTACCTCCACTTAAAAAACTTGCACTTTGTCTACTTTTACTTTTGAACAAAGTGAGAATTTTTTTTTTTTTTTTTTCTGTTTAAATTAACAGAATATGTTTAAAAATGGATGAAATTAAATTTTTCATCCAATTTTTTGATGAAATAGACAAAATTGTCCTTTAATTTTAATTTTTTTTTTTTTTTTTTTTTTTTTTCTGAATTAAGAGATCACTTAGAGGGATAATACTAAAATATAATCTCTACACTACCAAACACGTTTCTTGCTTTTGCTTTTAAGTGAAAGTATTTTTTCGTTCTTTCTAAAAGTATTTATGAGAAAACTGTTACCAAACGGCGCCTTGGATATTTATAATCATGAATTAAATGCTTCTTAGGTAGCGTTTGGATACATGAAATTGGAAACGGAAATGAAAGCAAAGGAAAAATTTCGAAATTTATGTTTGTTTGTTAATTTATAATTCCAATTCTGTGCAACCAAACACTGCCTTAAATATTTTATTGTTTTTCAGGTGATGATGTTGTGGCATATAAACATGGTGAGAAGTCTGCTCAAACCTTGAGTTCAGCTGGATTTCGAAATCTTACATTTAGAGCTTATGAGGGGTAATTTTTTTTTTTTTTTTTGGGTTAATTGCCTTTTACCCCCCTTCTACTTTGGTTTCGTTTCATTTTAACCCCTATACTTTAATAACCTACATGCCACCCCCTTCTACTCTTGACTAAAGGGAGAAATTCAGTTTTTATTTAAAAAAATATAAAATAACTTAATTTTTCTCTTTAGTTTTTAAATTTAAATTCAATATTTGAAGTAGATATTTTTTAATTCAAATTCAATGTTTTCTTTTTTTCTACCTTTAAATATTGAATTTAAATTAAAAAATAAAGGGAAAAGTTATTTTCTTTGTGATTTAATTAAATTCAATAACTTAATTTCCCCTCACTAGATTTTTTTTTTCCTCGCTCTACTTCTATTTTTCTTTTTCTTTTTTTTAATAAAAAAATAATAAAAATTAGAATAAAGGGAATTTTGTCCATTTTATGTAAATCTTAGATTGAAAATTAATTTTTACTCTTTTTTTAGCATATTTCTTAAAGTTAAACAAACAAACAAAAAGTTAGTGTTCTTAGTTTTCCAATCTATTATGAGTAGGAGGTAAAGTGTCGGTTTTTAAAGTAGTGGGGACAAAATGAAATAAGATCAAAGTACAGGGGGTAAAGTGCAATCAATTTTTTTTTTTATATATATATATATATACATATATATTTATATAGTTGTTTTTTTTTGGTATTAAATAGGCTTGGTCACTACACGATTCCTGAAGAAACCGATGAAGTTTGCAATTGGCTAACCGGAAGATTAGGGCTTGGAGGACTCGAGTCGTAAGCTTATAAAATCGTTATCGTATAAATATACACATATATATAGCTATATATATATAGCTATATTAAGGTGGGTTATGGTATACTTAATGCATTGCTTATCCTAGTAATCTCTGTTTAATCATCTTTTCTGAGGTGATTATGTTTGAATTGTTAACTAGGGTTCATCTTTCTTATCTTTCTACTGCTTTATTTTCTGTAATTTTGATGATTTTAGGGGGGGGGTGAAATAAATATATATGCATTTCTTGAGGGATATGGTTATATTACACTTTGCATCCCTGAAATTTGCTTATGTTTTAATTGTGGCAATTTGTGCTTTGAAATTCACTTATCGATTTGGTTCAATTGGCTGGTTTTTGGTTCGCATGAGAGAAAATTAATGGAAATTGCACTTTGTGTACTTAAAGTTTTAGTGCGGCTCGTCACGGGCTAAATGTTTTTTCCAAGAATCTGCGTAACCTTGGTGTTATTTCATCCTGTTGGAAGTACTAAATTTAACCAACTCTATTGCTATCAGAGGCCTTTAATAGAGGGAAGAAATTTGGGAAAAGGCAAGGAATTAGAGAAGAATTCTCATATCTAGAGAGGAAATGTACAAGGATGTTAAGCTCTTCACTTTATATAGGTTTTTGCCTTGAGAAAGAAAGATCAAGATCAATTTGATCCGACAGTCGAGATTTAAGGTCTAGAATCTTTTTACAAAATATCATCTTGAAAAATCTTCGAGAACCCTCTATATACATTGAAAAAATATACAATGTAATCAATTCTAGACTACCTTAGAATTCTCCGAAGCCTTGTGGAAACTGGAGAGTCTCCTTGGATTGGGTCTTCCATTGCATTTGGGCTGGATAAAAATTGGTCTTGTCAGGATTTAAAGACTTGGACCGTGATAGGTTGCTCCTTATCTTCTAATTTGGCGATAAATTGACCAAAATCAAATTGTTGGATCAATTGATACAAAATTAAGTTTCAAGGAGTAAAGTGCAACCATAACCAAACTTTAAGAGCGAAAAGGTAAAATATAGGCCCTGTTTGGTTATTGTTTCCATTCCCTAATTTCTGTTCTCACTCCTAAAATTTTGGATTAATGTACATAAACGCGCTTGGTAATCACGTTTTTGTTCCCACTTTCCAATATGAATAATTCTTGAATTTCTTAAGAATTTGAGTAACAAAAAAATATTGATTCTTATTCACCCACACAAAACTATTCTCAATACTACTCCGCTGGCCACCACCACCACCACACCTGTCATTGTCAGTCCGCCTTTCACCATACAGTTAAAGAAAAAAAAGAAGAACAAATGTCATAATCAAACGTGTTTCTTGTTATTGTTTTCATAAATTAAAAAAATCAAGTTTATGAGAATGGTTGTTACTAAATATATTTTTATTTCCGAATTATTTCAGAACGGAAACAGAATTTCCATCCTAATTTATTTGAACTAGAAACAAAAAAAATAGAAACATTGACCAAAAGCCATGTCTCGGGCTCATCAAAAGAGCTGCTCCAGTTCCCGACTAGTTTGAACAAGGGTGTCCAAATCTCTCTTCTTTTGTCAAGTCTATGACCAACGATAGGATTTTCGAACTTAATCGGGTCGGTATGCCTTCTGTAAGAACGTCCAGTGATATCGACTTCTACCTAACTGAGAGTTGCATATAAACATTACGATCGTTTATAACCTACTCTCTTTTGAAGCTCACTCAATTTCAATATGGTTGGGCTGATAGGCATAGATATTATTTGCTAGCATGGGCCTAACACATGAACTTTTAAGGGTTAATTGCCTTTTACCCCCTATATTTTGATATTGTTTCACTTTTCTTCCTTTCAAAAATATCCTTATTCAAAAAAATTAAAAAATATTCTCTCTGTGCCTAAACCCTAGCAGTCATACATGCACACAACACACACTCTCCCCCTCAACCATCCCCTTTGTACACCTTGGTGATGGCTACCACCACCACGGACTTCTCCTCATGCCGCTACTATCGTGCCGAATACAACCACTACCATAGTCAAAAGACTTCTCTCTCTCGATATATATATATATTTTTTGCACAAATTTATTGTGAATTTAAAATATAATATTTTAATTTTGTTTTGACATTTCTCTCCGCATTTCACATCTAAAAAAATCAAAAGACTAAAAGACATTTATTCATTATTTAATCATGGGTTTTTCAATAATTTAATTGGTCATTATATTTACTAGGTTATTATATATATATTGATGAAGGGGTAATTCTGTTGAGTACCCCGGACGACTCACAACGCTCCACGGGTCGGGATGGAGCCCACAATGACCCTTGTTGACTGTCCTATGAGCACTGATCATAGGTTAATACAGGCCACGTCACCCATTCGTTGGCCACCGACCAAATCACCAAGCCCGCCTGGCATTTATCTCGGTCTGTCCATCGTCCAACGGCCATCGAACAAACCTTCCGTACCACCAGGAAGGCTCCTACATCCTTGTGGGTAGGGTTTTGTGAGTTTGTCTCTTGTTCGCTTGGGCCAACCCATGGACTTCTCTTGCTAGGCCCAAATTATAGGCTCAACCATGCATCAAGTTACGCTAATTGACCGCACTTTGGGTTCTAATTTTCCAAAACTAATCCGACCCCCTTCTATACATAGAGAGTAATAAATGCACCGGGTAATGAGAAGTGGTTCTACTTAAGTAAAACTTACGTCGGATGGACTTCATTGGACATTATTTCAACGGATGTTTGTGCAGGTACAAGCTTAGATCATAAGGATTTGACCGTTAACCGTTTACTAGACAGGCGACACTATACACAAGCCCGCCAACTCAGTAAATGAAATCTCTACGTAAACTTTAACCAGACCAACAGTGGGTGTGAGCTAGTTTTTGACACCAATATATATATATATATATAATTTTGTTTAATTTTTAATTATTTTTCTTTTCTTTTTTGAGCATAATTAGGAAACTGTGACATTGGGCTGTGAAGCATAATAGAAAGATGTTGAAGGACTAAAAAAAGCAAAACTTGAGGTAGAATTATTTTTAATAATATTTTGGTGACGTCACACGTATACACGACCTCAAATCCATGCAACCTTCTTAAATTTACCCTTTTACCCCTCAATATAATAATTTATACACATTTTAATTATAAAAATTACAAAATTGTTGAATTTATTCATATTAATATTCTTTTAAAAACTAAAAAAAAAAAAAAAAAATTTTGCTCCTTCAAATTTTCATACACACACACACATATAATATTATATTTTTTATAATTAAAGAGTCTCGTTTTTAAATTTCGTCTACGAGATCTTTTTTTTCAAGACCAACCCTGATTGTTTCTATTTGTTGGATTATGGAGCATGTTAGGTCGACTCATGGAGCGTCCATATGAACCTCATGTTTCATGAATAATCACTATGTAATGGGTGCTCCTCTTGATTTCAAAAATCACGTCTATTCGGTAAACACCCATTGAAACGGACACACCTTTTAAGATTTTCTCTATAAATGATAAATTATACCTCTAATTTTTATTTTTAAATAAAAATAGAAAGAATGATTTTGAGAATATAAATGAAGAGGTGGAGAAAATAATAAAAAGAGAAAGTAGGGGGGAAAAAGAATGTGTACGTTAATGGTGATGGTTATGCATGGAAGCATTTCCCAATAAGAGAATCGAATCACTTCCTCCCCCCTCCCTTTTATGCTTTTACAGTTTGCCACAGCTTTCTTTCTTTACCATTCCCCAATAAAAATTAAATTTTTTTTTAACTTCACCCTAAAATCTTAATTAATTATATATATAATAGTTTAAAAATTGGATTATTACCCTACTAAATTTATATATTTTGTTCTCTATCTCTCAACTTTTTCTCGGGTTTTTGACACTTTGTGCCCCTAAGTTTTATTATTAATTCACTTTGGTCCTCACAGTTATGTAATACCTTGAAGTTCTGTAATCATTCCATTTCAGTCCAATTACCCGAAGTTTCATAATCATCCCTCTTTAGTCCAAATCAATAACTCCATCACGACTTTGGATGACAAATAGTTAATTGTCATGCACCCAACTATTTCAAACCTTTCATTTCTTCCTTATAAACTTCTACAAAACACACACATTGACACACATACACACATGTATATGTTATATGGATAGTTATAATTATTTGGTGGAAAGTAGAATCAGAGGAAAATATATGGGGTTGAAATTGTCCGTAAAATCTCTTACAAATAGTTAGGACTCAGGTGTATGTTTGGTGACTGTTTTCCATCTAAAATTGTAATGGAGATAATAACTTGTACTGTAGCGGGATGATTAAGAAACATTAAGGTGTCAAGTGTTCAAATTAAAACTAGCAGAACCAAATTAAGATTTTAGTCAAACTTCAGGGGTATAAAGTGTCAAAATCCCTTTTTTTTTCTCTCTCCGTATTCATTTCTTGGATATTGGTGGGCTGATGCTTTTCTTTACATCTACAGAGAGAACAATAACAACAATTATTTGTCTCACTTAAGTAGGATCGGCTACATGAATCCGTTTACGCCATAATAAATGATCAAGAGTCATCCTCTCAATCAGGTTCAATGTCATCAAATCAGTTCCAATAGTCTTCTTTGGTTTACTTCTCTTTCTAGTAACCCCAAACTTGAATTAAATCGCATTTTCTCATCGGTGAAAGAGATAGAGTGTTCAAAATAAATATATATATATGAGGAATATATGTGTATATGACAGCAAAAAGAGAGGGAGTTGTGTAAAAAAAGAAAAGAAAAGATGGTCAAAATAGGGCCTCGAAGACTTCCTCCTCCATCATCAGCTTCGACTATCTTTATCGAAACTCTTACCCGTTAATGTTCTTCACCCTTTTTTTTCCTTATTTACATTTTCAACCCCTAATTTTCTTTATATTCATTTCGTCTCTTAGGATTACTGAAGAGATGGCCCTTGATCGTTCATTATGGCGTAAATGTATTTATGTAGTTGATCCTATTTAAACGGGATAAAAACTTAGTTATTGTTGTTACATTTACAATCCCTAATTTTCTTTATATTCGTTTGGCCTCTTACTTTTTATTTTTTTTTAATTTTAATTTCAAGATTTCAATCAATAATTTCAAAATATTAAATTGATCGATTAGCGTCGTTAAATATCGATTAGCTAAATGATACATATGATAATACGAGGTTGTTTTGATGAGTTCTCTTATTTATTTATTTTCAAAATATATATATATATATATATATTTATTTATTTTTATTTTTTAATCAAAATCACCTTATCATAGTTTGAAATTACAATTTAAACCCTAATAATTTTGATATGATGTTAATTCAAAAAGAAAAAAAATGTGGGTTTTTTTTAACCCTTTTTGACTTGGCTTCAAAATTTGAGTTTCAAGTACATAAATTGGAATATTCAAAAAATAGGAAAAGGGAAACGCCATTTATCCTTGGCATAATTTGTGGGTCTAAGAGTATATTATTGAAAGGGAGACATGACCCCTCATGTATATATATATATATATATATATATATTTGAAATGAAGAATAAAATTGTGGGGCCAATTTAAAAGATTTAAAATTCATGTGCCAATATTCATATATTTTATTTTATAATTAACATAGAGGGAGATATGTTCCTTCTTATCCTATCCTAGACTAACAAACAAGCACTTGTAGGACCTTAATTATATATGCATGATAACTTAATTAGGGCTCAAAATGGCATTGTCAAAGGGTTTCCCAAAGTTATTTATGCACTATAAATCAACAATAGCCTTTTTTTTTTTTTTTTTTTTTTTTTTTTTTTTTTTTATGGTAAAGCATGCATGTCCGGATCAACTTACGTTCACCTCCCCGGACGATCTTAAGTGCGCATTCTCTCACATCGGTCTAATGCATTCAAGATTAAATTCAAAATTTAATTTCTGGAATATTCTCCAGAAGAGTTGAACACTAGTTAACAAGAAAATGGGTGCATCCCCTTGTCAATTGAACGAATATCTCTTAAGTTCAACAATAGTTACACATACTATTAAATCCATTCCTTGCAACTTCCCAACTATATATATATATATATATATATATATATATATATATATTATTTTTATTTTATTTTCAAATTTTCAATTTAGATCTCTTACAAAATAAGGTTTTTCTTTTTTTATATATATAAAAAAAAAAGTTATTAATATTTTCTGATACGCATCACTGCTTTGTATTTGAATTGTGATGAGGTTAGACTTACTGGCGGAGCCAATTAAGGCTCACTAGAACTCCAACCCCCTTTAACTTTTGAAAATCTATGTTTTTTTTTTTAAAATATATTTAAAAAACAAAAAAAAAATCTCTTAAATTTTTGGTAAACCTCTAAAATTTTTTTAGCCCTTCTTCGATCAATTTTCTGAATCCACCATTGGCTATCACAATGGAGCTGCTCGGTGCTGGTGGATCAACCCCCCCCCCCCCCCTCATTTTGGGAAAAAATTTATTATAACCCTTAAACTTTAGTTAAAAATCGATTAAAATCTATTAAAATTTTACATAAGTCATACCTGAATTATGAAAAATATCTAATAAACTCCTTAAAAAATATTCTGGATTCGCCGTTGGCGGTTGTATATATGAATAAAATAAAAATAAAATAAAATTGGAAGGGTATTCTTGGAATAAAGGATGAGGAATATGTTGGTCTGTGTTCATGCACTTCCTACACATCGAGAAGCCTCAAAAGAAGCTGTAGTTGAACCCCTTTATCAAATTTCACAACTAATTTTATATCTTAAGAATCCCCCTTGATTATCTTCTTTTTTTTTTCTTTTTCTTTTTTTTTTTTTAATTTCTTTTTGTCATTCCAATATTAAATATGAAGAATATTATGAAAAAAGAACATCCTAATTAATTAGTAGCCAGCTTCCTCAATCTCTCCCTCCTTGGTTTTTGTGCCATTTGGCCTCTTTGAGTGTATATATCTGCGCGTGTGTGTGTATATATATCAACCCTTCCATCCCCATATCCATTATCGCACTCAACTTCTAACACTGCTTTATTTCTCAAGGTGAGACCTTGTCCATAATTCATATGAGTGTGCGTGTGTGTATATATCTATGTGAGCGCGCGCGTGTGTATATATGTGTGTGTATATATATCAACTCCTCCATCCCCATATCCATTATCACACTCAATTTCTAACACTTCTTTAATCTCAAGGTGAGACCTTGTCCATGCTTCATATGAGTGTGTGTGTATATATACATATATGTGTGTGTATACCCGAGCGCGCGCACTAGGTTTTATACACTAGGGTTTTGTGTGGATTCTGTTTATATGCTGTGTAGTGTTCAATGATTATGATTTTCATTCACTCTGCATTATGACTTTAAGTAACTAATTTTCTTTCATTTTTCACAAATTATCTGTGTTTTGATTCCAGTAGAGCTGAGCAAGTTTTCGGAATTAGAAGAAACATAATTGTTTTTTATTTTCCTATTTTTATGAGTGCATGCTAACACTAAAAAGTAGATAATATTTGGTAACTGTTTATGATCTTAATACACACACACATACACACACACATATATATGTGTGTGTGTGTGTGTGTGTGTGTAATAATAATAAAAAAAAAGGTTAATGTTTGGTATCTGTTTATATATGGCAGGAAGTTAAGATGAACAGGCCAGGAGATTGGAACTGTAGGAACTGCCAGCACCTCAACTTCCAGAGGAGGGACTTATGCCAGCGCTGCGGCGAGCCAAAATCCGTCGGCGGCGGCGGTGGTGACTACGGTGGTTTCGGCGGAAGGGGAGGCTCTCCGTTTGGTTTCAGTACGGGTCCTGACGTACGGCCCGGCGACTGGTACTGCGCCGTCGGGAACTGTGGAGCCCACAACTTTGCCAGCCGCTCTAGCTGCTTCAAGTGCGGCGCATTAAAGGATGATATCTCCGGCGGTGGCGGTGGGTACGACGGAGACATGTCTCGGTCACGTGGCTACGGATTTGGCGGTGGCGGCGGGAGCAGCAGCCGCGCAGGTTGGAAATCTGGCGACTGGATTTGCACCAGGTAAAATTTGCTTATTAGGTTTTAAGTAAACAAAAAATAACACCGACAGTTTAAAATTTACACTTTGTAACCCAAAGTTTTGATTGTAGCTCAATTGAGTCCAGATATTCATAAATTGTCTACAAAAGCTGCAATAAATTCTCAAATTTTGACCAATTTTCTCTCTAAAATCAGGTCCAATACACCAACAAATTTTGTAAAGTTTGCCTCTTAGGCACAATTCACGAACTTTGGGTGCAATTTATGATAATAAAAAACTTTAGAAAACAAAGTATAATTTATCTAAATATTGAATTACAAGTAAAATTGCCCACAAATAAACATGTAATCTACATACATACATACATACATATATATATATATATATATATATAAAAGTTAAGACACTCATAAAAGAGAATTGCGGATCAAAAGATAAACAAATTTATATTTTACACCGTTGGCTCAAACAAACCTCACCATCTTATATAATTAGAGTTAAGTTGTAACAGCGCGTTTATGCATGAGTAAACACTAGTGTATACATATATAATGTGCATATATATCTGTTTGTGTGTTTTTGATGTAATAACAGGTCAGGTTGCAATGAGCATAATTTTGCAAGCAGAATGGAATGCTTCAGTTGCAAAGCACCCAGGGATTCTGGTAGCAAGTCTCCTTATTAATCAATTCATATTTTCATCAAAAAGATTCTCCATTTTTGGGTAATTAAATACACCTATACATATACATATATATGTATATGTATATACATATATTCATATTTTTTTTTTGAATTTTTCAGGTACTTGAAGCTGAAAGAGAATCCAGAAATTAAAGAGACCATAAGAGATGATATAATATTTCCAAGTTGATGATTTTTGGCCCCTCTACTCTTATGATCTAGCTAGCTATTTTTATTTTTTTTAGTTGGATTTATTGTTGAAATGAAAACTCATGTTGAGGTAGATCTAGTTAAATTTTATAGCCGTGTATTCTGGTGGTTTTCATTTTAATATCAGTGTGGTTTTTCTTTTTCTCTTTTTAAATATAATTTGTAGTATTTATTAAGCAAATTCCTTCAAAGATCCCAAAAGTGAAAAAATATCACTTAGTAGAGGACCATCCAAGTGATTTTTTTTGCTTTTGCATGGTCCTTAAAATGTGGTGATCCTCACTTGTGGGACTGAAAAAGAAGCCCTTATTATTATGGTAATATGTTGTGGCCAAATATTAGTTTTTAGGGTTTTTATAAAAATTATAATTTTATCGTATTTGTTATTAGGGTTTTTACTGTATAACCCAAATTTTGCAATCCACTATTAACATAACAACGTGATACAATAAATTTTTTAGAAGTCCAATAATTCTATAAAAAAATTAAAATTATTGTACGACATGAAAGTCATAATAATTTTTTACATGTAAAAATTGTAATGATTTTGTAATTTACTATTCATTCAATCCACTAAATACAATAAGTTTTTGAGAAATCTAATCATTCTATCAAAAACTCAAAATCACTGTATACCATAAAAGTTATTGTAATTTTTTATATGAAAAAATTACAGTGACATTTATATAGTATAATAACTTTAGGTTTCTGTAAAAATTATTGTAGCATATGAACTGCATATGGACTAAAATTTAAGCTCGGTGATTGTTCATCAAAAATCCCAAATTGTAATGATTAATTTTTATATAGTGCAGTAATTTTGGATTTTTGAAGAAAATATTTATTATAATGGGTGGACTTGCATGGACAAAAACTCAAATTTATTATAATGATTTTGTAATTTACTATTCATCCAATCTACTAAATACAATAATTTTTTGAGAAGTCTAATAATCCTATCAAAAACTCAAAATCACTGTATGCTATAAAAGTTATTGCAATTTTTTAAATGAAAAAATTACAGTGACTTTTATATAGTATTATAACTTTGGGTTTCTTTAAAAATTATTGTAGCACGTGGACTGCATATGGACTAAAATTTTAAGTTCGGTGATTGTTCATCAAAAATTCCAAATTTTAATGATTAATTTTTATATAGTGCAGTAATTTTGGATTTTTGAAGAAAAGATTTATTATAATGGGTGGATTGCATGGACAAAAACTCAAATTTATTATAATGATTTTGTAATTTACTATTCATCCAATCTACTAAATACAATAATTTTTTAGAAGTCTAATAATCCTATCAAAAACTCAAAATCACTGTATACTATAAAAGTTATTGCAATTTTTTAAATGAAAAAATTACAGTGACTTTTATATAGTATAATAACTTTGGGTTTCTATAAAAATTATTGTAGCACGTGAACTGCATATGGACTAAAATTTTAAGTTCAGTGATTGTTCATCAAAAATCCCAAATTGTAATGATTAATTTTTATATAGTGCAGTAATTTTGGATTTTCGAAGAAAAAAAATTATTATAACGGGTGAACTGCGTGGACAAAAACTCTACTTTGTGGATTGTTCACAAAAAAAAACTCTTATTATTATTCGCCAAAAAAAATAACAATAATGATTTGAAAATTGCATTATAAATTGAGGGGGTCCATGTGTAATTAATTGAATCAAGTTCCAATCATATAGATTCTACTTTATACAAAACATAATAAGATACATAGTTCACATAGGATTCCAATGCTTTTTATGAGCAAACATACTTTTATGGGTTCCCTCATTGACCCTCATGCGCATTTTAAAGTGTTTATTTGAAAATATTAATATTTAAAATAATTTATAAAATTAAAATTTTAATCCATATATTTACGCATTATAATAATTATTTTAAAAAATAAAAATTACTATAATACATAAAAATTATTGTAATTTTTTCATGCAAAAAATTACAATAATTTTTATAATATACGATGACTTTTACGCTACGTTTGGTACGCTGAAATGGAATGAAATGACAATAGAATTAGTATTAGTATGGTATTAATGGAATAGATGGTCATTACCATTCCTATGATTAATGACAAAAATGATTATATGTGGTATTAGAATGATATCAAAGGGTAAAATAGTAATTAAATTAAAAATTTCAAACGATATAATAGTTAATTTAATTAAATTTTATTCTAATTCAAATATTTGGTTAGTATTTGGTCTCGTTTTTTAGCCGATAAATGATTAAAAACTAATCACATGTAATTGAGATTAACTAATACCAAGTTTATCTTGGTATTGGTTAATCCCATGTTATGTGGGATTAAGGAATCTTTGGTAATGAGAATAAGATTTAATCCCACGTACCAAATATAAGAATAAAATGACCACTTCAATAGTCATTCCAATCTCGTCCAGAATTCTGTGTACCAAACGCCACCTTAGATTTTTGACAATAACTTTGGACTTCCGTGAATTGCACGAGTTAAAATTTTAATTTTGTTAATTATTAAAAAAAAAAAAACTCTAATATTTTATTCTTAAATAGACAAATTACTAAATTAAATATTGAGTTTTTCAGTTTGAAATTTAAATCTCAAATTGATTCAGATGTACTAATTTAACATCTATATAATAAATTGACTTCTTAAAATATATATATATATATATATATATATTAAGAGTTAAGATTAATTTGAGGAGAATCGATCGATAAACATAGATTACAAAAGTTTGAGGGAAAATATTTTGCCCAAAAAAAATCATAACCGCACTTTTAAGACTATTAAATTAATTATATTTTGTACATATCTAAAAAAATAGTCCCTCCCACAATCGACTTTTAAAATCCGTTACTAAGTCTATCACGAAGTAAAATTACATTAATAAAATTTCAAATTTAAAAAATATATTCAAACAACAATTTTATAAATAATAAAGTTTTAATATTTTATTTATTTTTTATTCATAATAATTTTAATATTTTTTTCTTTGAGTTTATACTTGAGACACCAATCCATTATTATTTTAACTAATATCAGTATCACCCCTATCATTTTATCATTTACATAATATCTCAAACATTCATTATCACATTTTATTAATAAAAATACCCTGATAACTTTTTTTTTTCTTACTCTTTAATTTTTTTTTTCACTTTCTACCCTCTCTCTCTTATTTTCTATTTTGATATTTTTTTGCTTTTGTCCGATACTTTTTATTTTATTTTTTATATATGGTGTCGGTAGAAAATAAAAAAAGAAATAAAAAATATTCTTTTTTTTTTTTTTAAGTTTTTGTTTTAGTTTTTTTTTTTTTAATACAATTTTTATTTTTCAAATCCTTTTTTTTTAATTTTTTGTTGTTTTTTATTTTTTTGTATCTTTTTCCTAGATTATTACTTTTGATATTTTTTAATTTTGTACGAGTAACGTATAAAAAATAAAATAAATGAAATAAAAATACAGAATAAAAAAAAATAGACAATAAAAAAATATGTTGTGAGGATTTTTTTTGTTAATAAAATATGATAGAGTGTGTTTTAGGTACTCAAACCTAGAAGATCGATTAATATATAAATAACATGAAATATCTCTATTATTTATCAAAATAATTAGGGTGTCTCCAATTTAATTTTTTCTTTTCTTTTCTTTTTAAGTAGGAGTTTATTGGTCAAAAAGTAACCAAACATTGATGATTGTCCCCTACTAGACTCCATTGTATAGCTTTTAGCAAGATTCTTTGCAACACTTTAAGCAGGCTTTATGTTATCTTCTCATGCATTCCATCAATATTTACTTATTGGGTTTTTAAATATTAATGAAATTAAAATTTTAATCTATATAATGCGTTATAATAATTTTTTTAAAAATTTAAAATTTTGCAATTTATAAAAGTTACTGTAATTTTTTCATAAAAAAATTATAATAACTTTTATGACGTACAGTGATTTTTGATTTTTTGACAATAATTTTAGATTTCTAAAAGAATTATTATAGCGCGTGAATTGCGTTGAGTAAAATTTTAATTGTACGGACTATTAACAAAAAAAAAAAATCTTTATTTATTTGCTTGCTCAAACTCCCTCCATATCATCAAAATTGAAAAACCATAAAGGGTTTAATTGTCTTTTTATCTCTTGATATTTATCTTATTTTATTTTATTTCTTTTATTTTAAAAATCTACACTATATCCACTTTTATTTATAATAGGTTGGCACTTTTTTTTTTTTCTTAACTTAAGTAAATAGAAATTAAAATTTTCATCTAAATTTTACATGAAGGAAAAAAAAAACAAGTTAATTTAATTTTTGTTTAATTTTGACTTCATTAAAAAAAATGAAAATAGAGAGAGAAAGTATTAGTTTTATTTTTTTATAATTATGTTTAAATATTTAATTTAAATTCCAATTTTTATTTTATTTTTTTATTTTTTTTTTTGTTTTGAATGTAATGTGAGTTTCTCCTTTTAATCAAGACTAGAAAGGAGTGAAATGTTAATTTTTAAAGTAGAAGGATCAAAATGAAACAAGATTAAAGTAGAAGACAATAAGAGGGAATTCACCCAAAAATATATAATGATTTTTGTACATAATTTGTTGAACTAATTCTCTAATTAAAAAGTATGTCCGAGTCAGTTGACACGCACTACGACTAATCACCTCCCAATACAATCTTCAAGACACACTCTCCCCGTATCAGCTTGGTACATTCCGTATTTTATTCTCAGAGTACTCCACCAGTCCACCTTCTCTTACCAACCGGATTAGCCATGCAGTACATGTATATAAAAATAATGACAATAATTGGATTAAGTAAACCAACTTAATTAAATTATATAATTTTTTTTATTATACGAGAAGATGTATCCGGACTAACTTACGTGTACCTCGGCTGATCATCTTTTTGGAACATTCAAGATTTAATTCTTGTAGTGCTCTCAGGTTGATAAAGAAAAAAAAGAGAAAGCGTCCTCTCGTAAATTATATAATATTAATACTGTGATAGTCAATGATAGCAAAAACTTAGATGACTTTAATTATTTTTTTTTGCAGCCTCAAAGTAAAGGAGAAAAGAAGAAATGGCTTTAAAGGTTCTTTATATAAGAGGCAAGCATGTGGTATTCTTTTGTAGTGGGGACATGTTGAGCATGTATTAGGAGGCAAAGTATTGATTGAAGAGATATACTTTGCAAAAACTATCATATAAATTTAAAAAAAAAATATTAAATAATTTTAATTGTCAACCATCTTATCTTATTTGGTTACCTCTACTTTCATTATTGTTATACAATTAAAAAGAAAAAAAAAAAAAAAAAAAAAAAGCCAAAACTATCATGATGACTATTGTGACTAGGGGTGGACAACGGGTGCTTTAGGCCGGTTTTGAGCAAAACAATGGATCAAATCAATACTATGCGGGTTTGAATAGTTTAAACCGTGGACCGTCCAATAAACTTTGGATTGGGGCGAGTTGGAGTGTGCGGATTAACTAGTTTAAACCGTGGATTGCCCAATAATGTACGAATTGGATAATTAAAACTATGGACTGCCCAAGTATTTTTTTGTTAGACCTTAAAATATAATAAAGATTGCTAAAAAAAAATAAATTGTTACATTGCTAAAATTTATAGAAAAATTGCCATAAAATTACAGTAAAACAAAAACAAGAAAAAAACTACAATGTAATTTGTAAGCCATAAAAAAAAAAAAAAAAAAAAAAAAAAAAAAAAAAAAAAAAAGAAGAAAAAGAAAAAGAAAAAGAAAAAAAGAAGAAGAAGAAGTTAGAAATGCAAATAATAAAGTCTAAACCTACAAAATTAGTAAACGTTATGGGTGGACAACAGGCAGGTTGGGGTGATTTGGGCTAAAAAGGGCGGATCAAACCAATACTATGTAGGTTGGACTAGTTTGAACCATAGACCGCCTAATAATTGCGTGGACTACTATGGGCGGTTTGTGTTTCGGTGCGGGTGTTGTGATTTGGAAGGGTTGATCCAACTCGCTGCACACCCCTAGTTGTGACTATTCATCAGTAAGCTGATGAAGAGAAATGAGTATTAATGAGGGTGTTAATATATGTATATGAACTTTACCCCACTAGATTAAACCCTAATCCTACTAAGAAAACCCTTATTACTGTCTATATATAGACATTTTGTACCTCTATATAATATTGTATCTTTATCATATATCAATACAATCGTCTCATATTCTCTCAATATTCCGTCTCTCAATTATTTTAATATGGTATCAAGAGTTAATTTGTTTTTATTCTTACCAAAATTACGTAATTACCGTTGTTGCAACCTCCAATACGTTCTATCACCACTGAACACAAAATCCGAAAACACCATCTGACTCACCTTGAAACTATGACTCACCTTGAAACTATGAGTCCAACGTCACCGTAGAACGCTGCATCCAACGCTTCACGTGCTCCCATGCACCACAAAAATAGTTTGCGCATCTGTCATTATTCACCTCTACAACGACAACCGTTGCTCTGAATTCAACAAAACACACATCACCACAATGATGTCATGGCGGCGAATGATTGTAGTGGCAACGGTGATAATAGGTTGTGGTTGCGGTAACTCGTGATTTTAATAGTGAATGTTGTTTCCAACAAAACAAACATTCACTATTACCGTCGATAACTTGATATACAGAGCCTCAGCCCAAAGCAACATCCAGCCCACAATAAATCCCATACTCATAAGGCCCAAATCCACTAACTAGAAAAACCAACCGTTATTGTTTCTTCCTTCTTAGTTCTTAACTGAAGAACACCTGAAGAGAGAAACCAAATTTCGATTCGTCCCTTTTAACATATATCTGTTTCTTCCCACTATATCTTGATTTGAATCGCTACAGTAATTAATCTCTTCTTTCTTATCTATGATTTTTAATGGCGTTCCAACAGTAGAACAATCAGATTCGGTTTCATTTTTTTTTTTCTCAGAATGCCCACCACCTGTTCGATGAAAGTTCGCAATGAGTATTAAGCCCAATCAGCCAAGCTTAAACATGGGTTCTTGATAAGCATTGATTCAGTTATGGCTTTTTTTAGGCAAGTTAAAGGGCTTCTCCATGGATCAAATCACCTCAGATTCAAGCAAAAGATACCAAGAAATTTGGGTTTTGTGTGCTATTACTCTTATGAAGAACAACCCCATGAAGAACATTTGCCTCTTGATTGGTACGAAAAATCCTTTCCAAAACTTGCAAATTCAACCCATTTGTTGAAAAACCTTGACTTGATCGATGGAAGGCTAATTGATTTGAATGACAATTCGATCATCTTCAACAGCCAAATCGAACAAGAAATGCATACATTCAAATCACTCGCCAGAGCTTTCATTGGGTGCCCGTCCGTTCAACAAACAATGAAAACCAACATCGGGTCTTCGTTTACGGGTTCAAAAAAACAAAACCCGCCTCTTCCTTTCAACAAACCAAGCGAAAGAGAGCCGATCACAGTGAATTCACTCACAAAAGTCTGCAATTTTTTTAACATCTCAGCCCAACAGAGAAAGCTCGTTCGACTCAACATATGCCCACAGGTCACACAGCACCAAATCTTGACCGGTTCGGTCATGGAGACGCTGAATAATTTGAAATCTGAGTTGGGTTTTTTAAATCATCGAAACCCAAGTAAAGAAATCCAAATGGGTCATCAAATAGTCGCGAATTGTCTCGATTTCTTACACAACACCCTTTCGTATGACCCTGATTCCACCACCTCATGGATGCGACTCGCCCCTAAAAAACCCTTGAATTCAACCACCACTTCCCACAAATGGGTTGAAGTCGCTGAGATGTTTCGAGACCTAATCGAGTGTCTAAGAGACGAAAACGGGTTGATCATCCATGTGAAGAAGCTCGACGCCATGAAGGAAGGGCTTTACCAGATTAAGGATGTTTTGATAGACAAGAACATAGGATACAAGGAGAGTCGTCATCAAGAGAGTTTGGTTCAGAAGAAGCTGACAAAGACATTGGGACATTCTTCTCGATGTTTGTTCACGCTTTTGCTTTACTATTTGTATGGCGGTGTTTGGGATGTTGAGGTGGAGGTTTGTGGCGGGGTTTATGGTGGTGGTGGTGGTGGTGGTGGTGGGGATAATAAGTTTTACTTGTGCATGGGGAAGATTTTGAGTAGTGGCAAGGAGAAGGTGGTTTTGAGTGGGGCGAAGCAGTTGGATAGGGCGCTTCGGTTATTCAAATTCGTGTGGGAAATGGCGGGGATGAAAGGCGGTTTGGAGCTCCAAGGGCATTTTTGGTATGTTGGGGTGGAAAATCGATCGTTTAGTTATAGAGGAAATATGTTCTTTGTTCATGGAATCAATCTCTAGAGTATGATTTTTAGGTCGCATTTGGTGCCATGGAAAATCTAAAAATTTTACGTGTTTATTTCTGATTATAGTTGCAGGTTTCAATTTTGTGCCGCCAAACGCTACCTTATTAGATTTGGGTGCCCGTGATATGTTTTTCGGTGAACACCACTGTAGTAAAATATTAATGCAGACGGACGAGAATTTACTTATTTACCCCTTTATAAAACCTATTTTTGAACACTAAATTCAAATTGACAAAAATTGTTCTCAAATTGCAAACCAAAACTGTTAATGATCCAAAACTAGAACATTGACAATATTCGACGCCCAAATCTAATGGGTTCATGAAATTTCAATAAATAAATTTAGAAACTCGATAAAAGGTATAGTTTCATGATCAAAGGCCAAAAACGATCGAAAAACCTTATCTTAGCTTGGATTTCGAAGAGCTTTGAAGAGGTTTGGCGACGGGTCGAGCAGGGGCATTTCTCACGACTTTCTTAACATTGTACTTCACCGACGAAAAAGCACAAATCACAGCAATCAACATCGTCGGGTAGACAAGAACCGATTTTGTAGGATCGGTGTTCACCGGTTTTCCAAGAATCCCTTCCTTAACAAGTCCCCATATAACAAGAAGTGTCCCAAACATGCTCATTCTACCTGGTTTTAACACCCCAATTAGGGCTCCAGCAACCGAAAAATAACTCCCAGCAAGAACCTAAAATTGAAATCAAACTAATCAGAAAATAATTAACATTAAAAAGACGGGCGGGACGTTGACACTTCGCACCTCTGAAGTTTGATCGATATTTCACTTTGGTCCCTGTAATTTTAATTTGAACACATCACCCTGAAGTTTCGTAATAATCCCACTTCAAGCCAAATCAATATCTCAATTCTCAATTACAATGTTGGATGGCAAATTGTCACCTACCATTCACCCAACTATTTGTAAGAGGACTTTAAGTGCATTTCCATTCTCTTCTTTTGCCTTTTATAACGTTTCTATACACAAAAAAAATTTATATATGTGTGTGTCTATATACACAGACACATATATATTTTTATATTCCTAACTTCTGAGTACTTGGATAGGAAAGAGAATGAGAGGAGGGAAATAAGAAGATTGGAAATGACCATAAAGCCCTTTTAAAAATAGTCAGACGTGTTACATGTGACTATTTTCTGTCCAAAATTGTAATAGGGATAATGACCTAGACTGCAGTGGATGATTAAAAGACTTTGAGGTGTGTAATATGTTTAAATTGAAACTATGGGAACCAAAGTGAGACTTTGGTCAAAACTTCAAGGGTACAAAGCTTCAACACCCCCACCCCCCCACCCCACCCCACAAAAAAAATAAAAAATAAAATTAGGGTTTAAACCTCTAGTCGCTGTAGCTCGGTTAGTGGCGGAGAGTCCTTTAAATTGGTTAAGTTATATGCGTCTAGGAGCGTGTCCCAGCTCGGAAAAGTCATGTTGCTTATAAGGCCATGAACAATGGCGCCGGGGTAGAGAAGGACTTTTATTGCTGAAGATGGAAATATCTCGCTTGCGATCAATTGAGAAGACGTGACCTGGATCGGTGTTGTACACATACCTGATCTACACGGGACCCTGAAAACAAATTCTTGGATCAGAACAGACACATAAACTCCATCCGGTTGAACAGAAACACTAAGTCCTTGTTTGGTTTTTTGAAAATTGTTTTCGGTTTAAAAACACAGAATACAACACTTTTATAGATCAATTTTCATAATACTCACTATATCACATTCATTAAACAGACGTCATTACTATCTCTCTTTTTTGGCATCATATTCCAATCAATCAAATGAATTTTACTTTTCAGACTTTTTTTTAACACATTACTAATAAATATTCTTTATTTCAGAATTTTTTCAAAACTAAACCGAACAATTTTTCACAATTTTCAATAACCATTTTAAAAAATATTTTCAAAAACGAAACGAAACATATGCCCTAAAATTGCAAGCTAGAATAATTTACCATATTTAGGATAGGAGTAATTGTAAACAATTATTGTAAACATAGTATGAAACTGAACTAACTTAATCAGGGATCAATTTTAAAATATCAAATCCAGACCTAGAATCACCATAAAAGCCAATCTAAAATCATTATAGAACAAAAGGGAACACATAATTAAACTTAGAATCAACAATGAGAACATTCCATGTACAAAATTCAACCTTCAATTCAAAATTTCAAACAAGGAAAACCTAGATACTAGAACAGGATGATCAACAAGTTTCGATGAAACCAAGATTCAATCAAATTTCTTCCAAAAACAAAAAAATAAACAAATCCATCAGAATTTCACTATGAGTAAGTAAAGTCAAACAAATTGTAAGATGCAGATTTAACTAAACAATTATCCATTTTTCAATGAATTTCTACTGCAAATCATATGAATTAAAAGTTCTTAAATGAAGACTCGTACGAGTGAGATTAGATTAGTTTTCGAAAATTTAAATTTTCACCTGAAGAGAGGGATTTGGAGGATGATGAGGAAGAAATAGATGCGAGAAGCGTAAGTCGGCAGATTACTCAACCATCCCTTCGAAGACGATAGATTCGCCATTTGCGAGAGGTCGGAATACTCCGAAGAGAGAGAGATGAATAATGAATTGAAAACTGGGGCTTACCGAACTGGGACAGCAATGTTTTCGCAGTATGAAGGTTAAATTACAGTTGGACCCCCTAATTAGTAGTATTTTCGTTTTTGGACCATAGTTTAATCAATTTGATTAATCGCCTATGGTGGAACTTTATTGATAGGTAGATGAGCAATAGTTTAATCCAAAAATATTAGTCTGATTGGTAAATGAAGGCGCTCCCATTTCTTATCAAGTAAGGTTTGACTCTCCTGGGAACACTTAAAAAATTAAATCTTGAATTCACTAAATCAATGTGGGGACTGTGCTCTCATGAGTGTACAGGAAAATGATTGGTCGATGCATAAATTGGTTTGAACACATTTTACTGTATAATAACAGTAATAAAAAAAATATAAGTAATAGTCCTTTTATTATTAGAATTAGAATTAGATATCCAATCCTCTACTTTATTTTAATCATAATAAAATCAAGAATAAATAAAAAATTCAATTAAAAAATTAATGAATTGTGGAATGTTAGTTTATTTAGATCTCACATATTGAATGCTAGTGTATTTAGATCTCACAATTTAATCAATTTGATCTCTTAAATTGCGCGCGTTCTCATCTATTTACACAACGAATTTCATATAAATGCCAAAGTTATGTCGATTTTGCGTCTACCCTTATGTCGTCTAGTTTTTAAACAAATTCGATGAGTTTTGATGATATTAAGATTTTCGAGATAATCGGTAGGTGATGAAGGAGGATCATGTGCCTGTCCATTTACCAGTTGACTACCTATTTCTCGAACTGAGGGGGGTTTCTTGGCGAATGATCTCTAATGTGAGAGTAAGTAGGCCGGTTTTATAAAAATAATATAAAGTGTAGCATGACCTAAATTTATTGACTTACCCAATTACCATTTTACTCATCCCCTTTAAATAACTGTGTCAATGAAAGTGATAGATTTCATGATAGGAGCGTGACTATTTTGAATATACCACGTGACTGTTAGCTCCACCATTAGAGAGATCTTCACAGAATTGCATGATGAGTTCACCTTGGGGGAGAGCCGAAATTGCATGATCTTGCCCCCTGCTAGAACCCCAAGCGCTCTAGATGATGAAACCTGCTAAATTTAGGTGGCGTTCGGTAACCGTTTTTGTTTCTATTTCAGCAGTGGGATGGGAATGGGATGGGATGGGATGAGAATTTTGTTTTCTTCTTGGGAGTAGAATCGCGTTTGATAACGATAATTTTTTTTTTTGTTTTGGGAAGGGAATTGTGTTTGGTAACAATTTTATCCTAAAATCTTTTTTTTTTTTCTCTGTTTTGGCCTGCCGGCAATGCTCCGTCGCCGGCCTGCAGGCAGTGACTCTGGCACCGGTGACGACCGGCTGGAAAATTTTCGACCGGACTGTGACCGGCGGAGATCGCTGGAGATGACCGCCGGCGGCGGCGGATGGTGGTCGGCGGCGGGTGAACAGTGACCATGTGTTTTGGGAATGGAATGGGAATAATGAGAAACAATTTTTTTTTGTTTCTCATTTCTTAAGAAAAAAGTTGTCACAATTCTTAAATGGGAATGAAATGGAAACAGAAACAAAAATTACCAAACGCTATTTCTAAACAGAATTCCCAAAAATCTAGGAATGAAATGAAAATTTCTGGAATAGAAATGGTTACCAAACGAGCCTTAAGCCACATTTATTGCTCTCATGGATTATAAAAGTTAACATGTGGCGTGTTTGATTTTCCTCCCTCAAGTTCAAAACACAAATTACAAAACTCAACTAAATAGATTCTCTGTCACAAAAAAAAATAAAAATAAATAAAAATGTAATAAAATAACTAAATTGAAACTTGAGTGTAAATTACGGGGTACAAAATGTAATAAAAGAAAAATGGAACTGGTGCTGCCAAATGTTCACTTCAGACACGCCTGTAGCTTATTATTCCTCTTAAACCCTTTCCCCCCCTAAATTTCTGCATTTTTTTTTCTCTTATCTTCAATTTTTCTTCACCGATTCACTTGCTGTGTATGATCTTCACTCCGCCATGGCTTCTTCACTTCGCGTCTCCTTCTCGTTCCGATGTTCATCAGCTTGCGGCGGTGACCGGCTCTTCGTCGGCCAACCAAGGCCCGCTCTGATGCTTCCGCGCCACGCCTTTTGCCGTTCATCCGTTCCCGTTTTCGCTCGCCGTCGGGGAAAGACCAACTCTGCGATCACTTCTTCGTCTTCTTCGTCAAAGAAAAAGAAGGTGAAATTTTATGCTAATTTTCGGAGAAATTTGTTATAATTTACTTGTTTTGTTTCATTACCGGACCGATGTTGTTGGGATTTGGTTCAAAATTTGCAGAGAGTAATAGTTGATGTTCATTATTAGTAATTATTAGTATTAGATTGTTGTCCTATGTCAATCACTTGAAAACCATTATATAAGTCAGAAGGGGCTACTCCACCTGAGACCATTGGAATTGTGAAAATTTCTCTCTCATTTTCTAGTAGTCAAATCTTCTGTGCTAGTCAGGGTTGCACGTTTCTCATCATTCTTTCATAGTCAAAACTTTAGTGTAAACGGGGATTACACTTAAAAGAATGTTCGATTCTTATTACACATCAATCACTTGAGAGTTCTCAAATCACTATTTAAGTCATAAGAATTACTCCACTTGATAGTATATGATTTTAAGTTGGATCCTCCTAACATAGTATTAGAGCAAGTTTTGGGAATTCGTCTCTTATTCTCTCGTAGTCAAATCATTCGTGGAAGCCGGAGATTGTACATTTCTTATCATTCTCTCATAGTCAAATCATCTGTGCAAATTAAGGGTTGCACTTAAGGGCAAGTATTAGATTCTTGTTTCACATCGATCATTTAAGAATTTTCAAACCATTATATAAATTCAAAAGAGCTACTCCACTTTGACACCATATGATTTTGAGTTGGAACCCAAATTATTTCTTATGATTTGTTGATATTGAGTTATCTGTGTATAGAAGTGTTCACTTGTTTTCACTCAGGTGGTGTTTGGTTTTATGGAATTGGAATTGGAATTGGAGAAGAACCCAGGCAAGTTCCAATTCCAAGTCTCCAATTCCATGAATCCAAACACTACCTTAGCAAAAAAAATAATGTGTTATGAAGTGTTCATTGCCTCTCACTTTTCTGTTTTTTTTTTTTTGTATATTTAGTTTTATGCGAATGTTTAAGATTTTTATGGTGGATTAGAATTTGGATTATATGTTGTTTTGAAGAATTTAGGAAAAAAATTAGGTTCAATGTATTAAAAACTTAAGGTAGCGTTTGGTTGTATGAAATTGGAGACTCGGAATTGGAATTGAAATTTTTTTAGATTAGTTCATTCCCAATTCCAATTCAGAAGCTTGAATTCTTCGTTACCAAACATGATGTTATAGGGATTATGTCTGCGCAACCTTTTCAAATATGTGTTTATTTGCCGATTTACTTCTATTATGAAGATTATATTGTTTCACGATTAATTAATTGACTAATCATTATCAAGTAACTACTTTTTTGCTTTTCGAAAAAAAGTTTTTAAATTCATGATTTGGCTTTTTTGATTTTTGAAAGTATTTATTTAAAGTGCAAAACAAACACTCGTTTTAAAATTAAGGCCAAAAATACTTAAAACCTATTGCCAAACGGGTGCCTAAGCTAAAAACAATTGTATGTTTCTTTGTTCAACTGTAAATTTAGCTAAATCATATATGAGTGGGAGGTGCATACGAATTAATTTATTCAAAATAAGTCAGTTCCTAAAAATGCTAATTTAGACCGCCAAACGAGCCCTTAGCTTATTGTTGTCTTTTATAGCGGAATCTAACATGGTGTTATTGTGTTTTTTTGCTCTTTTATTCCTTTGAGCTCAACCATAATCAAGCATATACTTAATGATGTATTTAAGATTTTTTATTTCTTCAGAACATGTCTTCTCGTGGTGATGATTTGGATGAAGATGCTTTTGATGCGCTCTTCCGCCAGCTGGAAGATGACTTAAAAAATGATGGCGTGACGATAACAGATGAAGATGATAGTGAGATAGATGATGAAGACCTCAAAAAGTTCGAGCACGAATTGACCGAAGCACTAGGTGATGATGATCTATTAGGAGCCTTTGAAGATGAAGAAACCGATAATGAACATGAAGAAGAAGAAGAAGAAGAAGAAGAAGAGCAAAGATTGGCGAAACTTAAAACTTGGCAACTTCGTAGATTGGGATATGCTCTAAAAATGGGGCGGCGTAAAATTAGTGTAAGCTTATTTATGCTTTGACTATGTCTTCCATATTTATCTTTTTAGGTACCGTTTGGTAATGTTCTTTTTGAGTAGTTTTTAAGTTAATTGAACAAAAATGCACTTTTACTTGAAAGCAAGGATCAAAAGTATGTTGACAATTGAATAAAAAGATAATCTTAATTATCCTATTTCAGATAGGGGCAGTTGACAATTGAATCCGATTTTCCCATTATTTTCATATCAAACAAAATTGGGTGCTAGTTGATGTTAACTAAAATATTAGTACAGACTAAAATAAGTTGGTTAATGATTAAAAGAAGTCTCTTTAAATATGATAAATAAAAATCTTATGATAATAAGAACCCCATATAAAAATCAAAGAAACAAAAACGAACTACTTTTTCTTTGTTTTTTTTTCAAAAAAAAAAATCTTAAATTCAAATTTTCACTTTTTTTATTTATTTTTATTTTCCAAAGTATTTTTTAAGTGGAAAACAAATGCTGTTTTTAAGAATATATCCGTTTTTACTTTATAAATAGGATGAAAAAATTAAAAACAAAAAAAAGGGACTATAATATAAGAAGAAACCCATGTAAAATTCAAAGAAACTAAAAGTAAATATTTCTTTTTAAATCTTAAAATCATATTTTTACTTTTTTTTTTTTTAATTTTTAAAGTGCTTTTTTAAGTGTAAAACAAACTCTAATTTTAAGATTATATACGTTTTTGCTCAAAAAATAAAAGTAGTACATAAAAAAGCATAATCAAATGGTGCCTTATTGATTTTCTGATCATGTCTTCCATATTAATCTTTTACTGTAGGGCAGCGTTTGGTAGCACGGAATTGAAACGATTTTTTTTCTTTCCTACTTTTTGTGTCTTGCAGATTAAGAATCTAGCTGGCGAACTTGGTCTTGATAGAAGCCTTGTTCTTGAATTACTTCGTGATCCTCCTCCAAATCTCCTAATGTTGAGTGCTGCTTTACCTGATAAACCTGTTTCGTTATTATCGGAGTCCCAAACTGAGCCTAAAACAGAATCCATGGAGACTGCTTCCGTTGAAACAACAACAGTAGATGTTGAAAAATCGGAGGAGAAAGTGGAATTACCAGTTCATGAAATGCAAAGCAATTGGTCTGCACAAAAGAGACTGAAGAAAGTTCATGTGGAAACGCTTGAGAGAATCTATGAAAGAACAAAGCACCCCACTGTAAGTAGTAATCGTTTCGTGCACTGGTTCAGCAATTTGTTCTTTTCGGTTTTCATCAATGTCTTATAATATAAAATTTGAAGAAACAAAAGGCAACTACTTTTTTTTTTTGTTTTTTGAAAAAAAAATGTTTTTTTCAATTTATAGAAGTACTTTAAGTGCAAAACTAACGCCACTTTTAAAATTAATTATTATTTTTTGTTTAAAAAAAAAAGTACTTGAATAAACGTTACCAAAATGGTGTCTTAATTTGTCAAAAAGTATTTTTACTTAGAAGTATGTTTCACCGTGAAAAGTGGACAAACTATCATAATTTGTAGAGAAGTCCAAGTCGATTGATCTCATTGCAACTATTTTAGGGTTTTCGGAAAAATAAAAGCATATTTTTGCTGCTGCTTTTTTTGAAGTACTTTTTTAGTTGCAATTTTTTATTTTTTAATCTTAAAGGAAAAAAATTACTTAAAAAATCCGTTACCAAATGGTGCCTTATCACAAAGTTAAACGACTTTTTGCCTGCTTCAATCATACCGATTTTCACAATGCAGAATGCTATGGTGAGCAGTATTGTGCACGTAACCAGTATTCCACGAAAGAGAGTCTTGAAATGGTTCGAAGACAAACGGGCTGAAGATGGAGTTCCCAGTGATCGCCTTCCCTACCGACGGTCGACTCCCCAAACTTCCTCTTCTTAAGAAGAAGAAAAATAAATAAATATATATATAGCATGTACTCTGTTTTTAATTTTGTTTACCTTATAATAGTATCAATCATATGCCTTTTAATTGTGTGATATAATTTTAGGGTCTGTTTGGTTTTATGGTTTTCATTAAACACTATCTTGGAAAACTAGGTGGCGTTTGGTTAGTGTTTCTGTTTCCTATTTTTACTTTCAATAAATTGGGATGAGATGGGATGAGAATTCTGTTTCTGTTCTAAAGTATTCCGGAAATAGAAACATGTTTGGTAACGATCATTATCTTGGTAACGATCATTATCTTGAAGTTGTTTCTTTTAATTTATGAGAACAAAAACAAGAAACATGTTTGGTTGCAACACTTGTTCTTTTTTTGTCTTTAAATGTATGGTTGCTGGTGTGATGGAGGTGGTCGGCGGGATGATAGTGGAAATAGTTTTGTGGAAGTAAATAGGAATCAACATTTTTTTGTTTCTCCGATTCTTACGGAATTTAGGAGTAGTCCCAAATTACTTCCAAAATTTTGGGAATAGAAATGTGTTATTGAACGCGCTTATGTACAATAATCCCAAAATTTTGGGCGCAGGACTAGAAATCAGAGAACAGAAACAGGAACCAAACAGGGCCTATATTCTCAGGTTGACTTAGGATTTAGATTGAATGGGTGTTTGGCAAAACTATGGTCTTTGACAGAGGCAGTAGGTTTTGTTTGGACATGGCCTGGCCGGTTGGATCTTACACAGGACAAGCATGAGAATATGCATGAAGACATTGTTTGGCAGAATCATTCTTCAATTTGTTTATGTTCTGTTCCAAATAACATTCATTTTTGATACCATCCCATGGCCTCTTTTTTCTTATTCTTCATGCCACATCTCCACCCTCCCCCTCCCCCCCACCCCACATCCCTATATATATTTGTGTGTGCATTCGAAGATTTGTACTCAAAACAGGAAACAGAGTTCCTAGCGAGAGAGAGGAGGAAAACACAGGTCCTAGTGAGAGAGAGAAGAGAGGGGTTGTTTCGCCATGGCTACACTACAGAGGTCTACCAAGTCATTCAGAAGGCAAGGATCATCGGGTTCTGTTTGGAACGACGGGTTGAATCAGAATGAGGAGAACTCTGATCACAGAGAGTTGAGGCATTGCCAAAGCAATGGAGGAATCGGGATGATGGAAAGGAGCGGATCGGAGGAAGCATTTGTGATTGTTTACGCTCGGAGCCTATCGACGCCGGCGATGAAACCAGGGGTTTCTCTTGAAATTGTTGGGAATGGAGTTGAGGGTGGTTCTGGAAAGCCTCCAACTATGCTCAAATCTGGTTCTGGAAAGCTTGCTTGAGTTATTTTTTTTTTTTAATGATCTTTGGGATGTTTGAAAATGGTTCTTTACTTCATTCATTTGTTGTTCTGTCTTTTGGCAGTCTCCTCTTTGTTTGTATTTGATTTGATGGTTAATAATGATACAGATATGTAAGGGTATTTTCGGTTGATAGAAGGGTGTTTTTGTCTTTTTACCTAGTAACGTTTTTTGTGTTTCGGGTGCTTTAAATGTACATCTACTGGTAGTCCAGTTGGCAAGGAGAGATGTTATATTTTCTTGTCAATCAAAATTCGATTCTTTTGGAGAGCACTACAAGAATTAAATCTTCAATTTTAATCCTAAATGCACTAGGCTGATGTGGAGGTGTGTGGCCTTAAGATCGTCTAGAAATGGGATTAGTTGAAATGCGTGTAAACTGATCCGGGCACACCTTGTTGTAAAATAAAATAAAAAAAGAGTACATTCCTAGCTCTTTTACTTCTTCTATCTCTTCGTCCGTTTTTCTCTTTATATAGAGAGGGGGAAAGATGAGAGTCACGAGGAGGAAGAAGAAGGAGGGCTCGGAATGGGTGGAGGTGACAGAGTGAGGGGTGTTAGGGGCAGCGGGGGTGGGGAGTTAGGGGTGATCGGCGGGGACAAAAGGGTAAAAAAAGGTTCAAATTATTTTTAAAAGGGTAAAATAGTAATTTCAAAATAACATTTTTGGTCCTTTTAAGTTAGAGACAAGTATTAAAGTGGCCCCTGAAATTTTATAGTTAATATATTTGGTCTTTTAACTTATAATTTAGTTTCAGTTTCCAATTGAAATACATGTTAAGAAAATTGGATATGTTGTCATTTTTTGCATGCACTTTGTTCGTCTTGTGACAACCAAAATTTCTAAATAATGGCAATAATCGTACTTGGAACTGTGGGAGGATATTGGGTTAAAAAATGATACATGTGCCCCTAACTGACATAGCACGTAACCAATTACGTCCAATTTTCCTAACGGTGTTTACAGTTAGACCAGATTGAAGCCAAATTGTAAGTTGAGAAATCAAATGTGTTAACTACAAAATTTTAAGAGCTACTTAAACATCCATCCAAAACTTAAAGAATGGAATAAACTGAGCAATAGTTCATGAAGAAGATATGATATTCTGATCTAATGGAATAAGCTGAGCAATTGTTTTATGAAGAAGAAATGATACTCTAATATTCAGCTTATACAAATAGTGCAGGAGCTACTCTCTTTATATAGAGGAGAAAGGCTTGTTACAATAACAATATAACAAAACATAATAACAAACAGTAGGTTCTAGAAAGGGAAAAACAGAAAATACAAATAACAAGAAATATGAAATGAATGTAGATACTCAATATTTCCCCCTCAAACTGAAGGACAGTAAAGCATTGTCAGTTTGTGACGGAGACTGAGAAATCGGGAATTGGGCAACGGCTTAGTCATGATATCAGCAAGTGGGTCTTCAGAAGGCATATAACAAATAAGCAAAAAGCCACAAACAACCCGTTCTCTGATAAAATGATAGTCAACTTCAATATGTGTCACGACCCGTCCCGGACACCCGTCATCCCAGGACCGGCGTGACGACAACATGACATCACCTATTACATTTAAACCTTCTTATACATTTAAAAATTTCATAAATTACTATACAATTCATTATACAACATATAAATAATCTTTATCTTTCATATTATTCCTCTATGACAGCTCAACTCAAATTATTTCCAGATGACTCCACCTAATGCCAGTAGGGGACCGTCTCCTAAAAGATTCACCTGCGAGAGTACTGTCTTCTTAGTAAAAATCATTTTTAACATAACAACAATACATTTTAAATAATACAACATTTAAATGGATCAAGTGTAAATACATATCCACTATACAGTTGGTAAAATCTTCAGTATCAAATAAGCAGTGAAAGTAAAGCAGTATAAATAAGTTTCCAAACACCATAATCAATAATAAATCATCCAATATATATATGAAACACCCCAACTCAAACACACATCTCAATCCTATACCCACCGGCTAAGCCATAGTGATCGTTTTGACCTCACGATCGGGAGTTGCAACGGTACTGTAACCATCCGTAGGATATGCCTTCCTAGCGGACCTAACTGCGCAGATCACCGCCAACCGGATGTCTCCGGAGGCCAATAATATAAATCACCACATAATAAGTATCCATCTGTCGAATCACCCTCCGGACAGACCATAATATAAATCACCACCTGCCGGACCACCCTCCGGACATGACATCATAAATTATGGCATATTCAATTCAATACTATCATCACCTAATCACAAATAATTATCCGTCTGCCGGACCCCCCTCCGGACAGACCATAATATAAATCATCGCCTCATCAATATCGTCAAAATCACCATTGTCCACCTCTTTTTAACAAAACCCACCTTTAATTTAAAAAATCATGTTTTTCCCACCTTTTATTTAAAACCACTAAATCTAACAGATTATTTATAAAGTCTTTCTTTTTAAAACCCAAACAGTTCAATGAAAATCCATTTTACCAACTCACCCATAACTGGCTTGATCCATATCATTTATAAAAGCAAACACAGATTTCATCATATATGTATATAAAAATAGTTTGGTAAGAAGACAGTACACTCACCTAATTATCTGTTTTCGAAGACTTTGACCGCCTAATCTCTACCGGTACTCCGGTGCCTGCGAACCTAATAGTGACAAGACCTAAATTAATATTTTATGTCCTGAATTAATATTTTATGTAAAAAAAATAACCTAACCATGTCATGAAATCCTAATTTTCGTAATTTCTCATTTTCCACATTCTATTATGAAATTTACTATATCGAATTTATTCAGGTAAACGGTCTCACTATTTCTTATCGTTATTTCGATTTAGACAATTTAATACATAAATTAGGGAATTTTGAAACGCTACTTTTCCCGAATTTTTCTGTCGGTCGCAAGATTAGATTTTTATATTTTTCGTGGAGTGGTTTGTGTAATTTCCACATTTTCTTTTCTTCTTCCTTTTTCTTTTCTTTTTCTCATTCCTTTTCCCGCACTTCTTCTTCCCGTTTTGTTTGTTGTTCCATGTTCACCATCGCCGCTGCGACGACAGCTCACCGTCGCGACGAATCCACCCTGTCTTTGCTCCCAAAAATTTTCCACCGCAGCGAACGCCCGAAATTTTGCTCCCCTGTTTTCCCGAAACCCAGCCATTTTTCTTTCTCTCCCTCAACTCCGGCGACCACCACTTGCAGCTCTCACACTGAAACACACATACACACACAACAGGAACAACACACACACACATGCAAGACAAACCCACGCTGGCGACACCCTTTTTCTCTCTAGCTCTCCACTCCCACGATGATGGTGACAATCAAACCACGCACCACCGCTACCTTCATTAGATCAAAACACTGCCCAAACATACCACACACACATACATAGCAACCCACACACAGACGCACATGAAATCAAAACACCGGAGAACTACACCCATACCCAGACAAACGGCACCACCGTCACCATCAAAACACCAACACACACACACAACAACACCAAACGAAAACAGAACACTCACCTGCACAGCACCGTCGTCACACATACATCTAGCAAGCATACGCACCCACAGACGAAGCACACGAACTCACTGCCGGCGAATCATGACGCCACCGACTGCCTTATCTCTCTCTCTACTGCCGACCCATCTCTCTCTCTTCTCTTCTTCTCGATTCTTCACTCTCTCTTATCCCTATCTGTGTGTATATATATATATTGGTATGTGTGATCAAATAGCCGGCCAGGTGGCCGTTCTCTCCACCTCACAATTCACTCTCTCTCTCTCTCTCTCTCTCTCTCTCTCTCTCTCTCTCTCTCTCTATATATATATATATATATATATATATATATATATATATAATATTTTAATTACACTAAACCTCCCTTCCAATTTGTTAAGTTTTCACTTTAACCTGATTTAAAATTTGAATGCTTATAAAATTACAATTCGACCCCTAAACTTTTTGAATCGTATAATTAGTATCAAAATCCGCCCCGCTATTTTAGTTAAGATAGAAATTAAACCCATTCTAAATTTTTATGCTTATGAGAATTGCAAATTATCCCCTTCATGTTTTGTTAAGATTTTAATTAACTCTACTTTAATTTTTAATGTTTGAATATTTACGAATTTAATCCCTCAAATTTAAAATTACATCAAAGTTAACACCATCAGCCCCGTTATTTTTGAAATATTTTAAAACGCGACTTAAATCGTACATAAGTCAAAAGTTGGGGTTTTACAATATGCTTCGTGCGAGCATGCATAACTGGGTTGGCGATAAGATAGGTAGCATTGATATTGTCGCAAAACAAAACCGGCAGTGAGGGAGACGAAAAGGCAAGCTCGCGAAGTAGGGCTTCAATCCAAATAACTTCAGCAGTAGTATTAGAGAGGGCACGATACTCAGATTCAGCACTAGAGCGAGAAACAACGGATTGTTTGACAGCAGACCATGAAATAAGATTAGGGCCAACAAAACAACAGTAGCCACCTGTACTGCATCGATCATCAGGGGAACTAGCCCAGTCAGCATCAGTATAGGCAGTAAGATCAAACGATGTAGTGGGAGTAAACGTGATACCAAATGTGGATGTGCCTTTCAAATACCGAATAATACATTTGACAGCCTAGAGATGAACAGAAGACGGTGTCTGCATGAATTGAGAAACTTTGTTGACGGCAAAACATAAATCTGGCCTCGTGATTGTACAATATTGTAAAGCACCAACAAGACTGCGATATTCAATAGGATCAGGTAATGGGTCTTCATCAAATTGAGAGAGAACAGTAGTGGAAGACATAGGAGAGGAGACCAGCTTACAATCTGTCAGATGAGCCCGAGCAAGTAAATCACAAATATATTTGCGTTGACATAGGTGAAGGGTAGAAGCAGTCCGAGAACCATGCACACCAAGGAAGAAGGATAAATCACCCAAATCCTTTAAAGCGAACAAGCTGTCAAGATAAACAATGAGTGCTTGAATGTGGGACGAATCATTGCAGGTGATCAGAATGTCATCAACATAGACCAAAGTAATCAAGGTCACGGACAAATGATGCCAAATAAACATAGAGGAATCAGTATGCGAACTTGTAAAACCCCAGTGAAGTAAGGCCTTGCTAAGTTTGGACTAACAAGCATAGGGACTCTGTTTAAGACCATAGAGAGCCTTTTTGAGTTTGTAAACGTAGTCCGGATGAGCAGAATCAACAAAACTAGGGGGTTGAGACATAAAAACGTGTTCATCCAAGTTGCCATTTAAAAATGCATTGTGAACATCCAGTTGACGAATGGACCAATTTTGAGAAAATGCAATACTGAGAATAATACGAATGGTGGTTGGTCGGACCACGGGACTAAAGGTTTCAAAATAGTCGAGACCATATGTTTGATCATAGCCTTTCGCGACAAGAGGAGCTTTATAGCGTTCAACCGAGCCATCAGATTTTAATTTAATTCGATAGACCCAACGGAAACCAATAACCCGATGAGAAGAAGGAGCAGCTACTAAGTCCCAGGTATTATTGCGTAGAAGAGCTGTAAGCTTAGTATGCATAGCTTGCTGCCACTCAGCGTGTTTGGCAGCTTGAGAGAAGGTGCGAGACTCAACCAATGGGGCCAGAAGTAGAAAGGAGGTAGCAGCAAAAAGAACTCTAGGTTTGGCAATGCCATTTTTGGAACGAGTTATAATTGGATAACAATTTTTAGCAGCAGGTGCTGAATGGTTCGGAACAGCAAAAGGCAAAACAGGAACAGTAGGTAAAGAGCTGGTTGGTGATGAAGCCGTATCTGCAACCCTGCAATCTGAGAAAGGTAAAGCATGTTCTATGGGACAGAAAGGCACAGGAGAAGTGGACAGATCAGTGGAAGACAACTGAGGAGCGGAGATAGTAGGAGAAGAAAGAGAAGATGAAGGAACCAAAGGAGAAGATGGAACAGATCTGGACAGAGTGGGAAAAACGGAAGGCAGAGAAGTAGAAACTGCCGTGGAAGAGGATGGTGAGGAAGAAATAGAAAAAGGAAAAGAGGTTTCATTAAAAATGACATGACTAGAGATATAGACGCGGGCGGAAATAGGGTGAAGGCATAAATAGCCTTTGTGGTGGGAATTGTACCCAAGAAAAACACATTGATAAGAACGATATTGAAGTTTATGGGAATTGAAAGGGCGGAGAAACGGAAAACAAGCACAACCAAAAACGCGAAGAAAAGAATAAGATGGAGATTTTTGATAAAGAACTTGATAGGGAGACGCATGAGAAAGAAGAGGAGTAGGTAGGCAATTGATCAAGAAAGTAGCAATTTGAAAGACATAGGACCAGTATTGATGAGGAACAGAGGATTGAGCAAGGAGAGATAATCCAACTTCGACAACATGACGATTTTTACGTTCAACACGCCCATTTTGTTCAGGTGTAGAAGGACAACTTAATCGATGTATAATGCCGAGATCAGTCAAAATACGATTGATAGAACGATATTCACCACCCTAGTCAGATTGAAATTGTTTTATTGTGGTATTGAACTGATTATTCACCATGGAGTTGAATTTAACAAAATAGGAGACAACTTCAGATTTTGTTTTCAACAAATATAACCAAGTAAATCGTGAAAAATAATCAATGAACAACAAAAAATATTTAGCACCAGTAATAGAAGTGATGGGTGATGGTCCCCATAGATCAGAATGAACTAGGTGAAAGGGGGCAGTGGCCCGTGATACAGAACGAGGAAAAGGTAATCGGTGACTTTTTGATAATTGACAGGCATTACAAAATTCAGAAAGAGAAGAAACTTTGAGATTACAAGAATTCAGTACACATTGAACTATTTTAAAAGAGGGATGACCAAGACGTTGATGCCACACATTTGGCTCAGATGACTGAATGAAAGGATTGACATTGGAGGAAATGGGCTGGTAAATGGAGTTGGGTATTGAAGATTGGCCCTATGGTAAAATTTGTAGGCCATGTGGCCCAATTTTCCACATATTTGGCACTGAGGTTTGTGGATTGGGCTGTTGTGGGCTTTTGAAGACCAGTATGAAGAAACAGGGGAAGGGGATCTAATGGGTGCTCCAAATTGTGAAGGAGCTCGCGACGAAGAAAAATGGTGGGTTCTGTGAGCAGGGGGAAAATTAGGGTTGAAGCGTGGGCGATAGGAGGAGGATGCGCCGCTGGAAGGAGAAAAACTTCCTGGTGGTTTTTGGAAACGGCGAGGACCAGTTGCTATCATCAAATTGGCCTGAGCAAAATTCAAGTTCTCCACAGTGGTCCTTTGCTCCAATCAATACTCAAATGTGTAAAGCAGACTGTGCACATCTTCAAGGGAAGGTTCGTCGGATCGATTTTGAATAGAAGTAATAAATGAATCATGTTCTTCACCCAACCCATCAAGTGTGTACATCAATTTATCTCTGTAAGAGGTTCACTGATGGCGGAAAATCGATTGAAGACGTGTTTGAGCTTGGCAAGGTAATCTGAGATTGATATTCCTTCTTTTTTGATTTTAAGAAGTTGGGATTTGAGTCCCATGACTGTAGCTATCGATGGTGATTCATAAGTGCGTAGTAAGGCTGCCTAGACCTCTCGTGCTGTTTTGAATTCAATTATCTTGCCCATCATTGATTCAGAGAGAGAGACATAAATCCAACTCATTACAACTCGGTTGAGACGCTCCCATTGAATAAATTCTGGATTGACTTTAGTTTTGGCTATATCAAGAAATCTAGCTGGAATGTTTTGTTCTCCTTCAACAAAGTCTTCAAGGCCATTGGCAATGATGATATTGAGTAGCTGATTTTCTGGATCAGTAGATTATGTTCATCAAGTTTGACAGCAAGAGTAGGAGTGAGGGAAGGTAAATTTTGGATTTGAAAGCCAGTAGGATTGTTGTCTAGAACAATGGGATCTGATGGAGGAGTTGAAGAGGAAGACGAAGGGGTAGCCATTTGTGGTTTTCGGATCAGAGGCTCTTGATACCAAATGGAATAAACTGAGCAATAGTTTATGAAGAAGAAATGATATTCTGATATAATGGAATAAGTTGAGCAATTGTTTTATGAAGAAGAAATGATAGTCTAATATTCAGCTTATACAAACAGTGCAGGAGCTACTCTCTTTATATAAAGGAGAGAGGTTTGTTACAATAACAATATAACAAAACAGAATAACAAACAGTAGGTTCTAGAAAGGGAAAAACAGAAAATACAAATAACAAGAAATATTAAATAAATGTAGATACTCAATATAAAGGAACAAAAGTAAAAAATTTCTTTTATTTAAATAAAGATATACATTCAAGAAAAAGAAGATTTATAAGTAAAAAATATTAAAATAACATAACTAATCAGAATAAAATATAATTTATCCCATCGCCAGTAACGGTTGTGCAAGCTCCCCTGCAACAAAGACGGAGCGATGGGAGGCTTCCCTACCCTAAAGTCAAGGGCAAAGTTAGAATGAGCAGGCCAAGCTTCTTTCAGTTGTTTGCATGCGAATGCTGTAAGGGACAAATCCGATCTTCATAATCAATGGGACGAATGTTTTGATACCCAGAACCGTGGCGAGGGGCTATTCAACGGGTAAATATGAATCTGGATCGTCGATCTCAATCTCGAGCGGATTCGGTTATCATATTATTTAATAATAAATAAATATACAAATCAATTTATAGAGGTCTTCTCACCCATTGGCCCAAACAAGCATCCGGCCCAGTAGACCAACTATATGACCTAATACGTCGTCGTGTTGAATTCCAAATTTAGTTTTTCACCCACCAACTCCAGTCGCGTTGGTCAAAAACCAAAACCCTGAGAGAGAGAGGGAGGAGAGAGAGAGAGAGAGGAAGGCTAGGGTTTAGCGATGGAGGGGGTAACGGAGGGAGTGAACAAGATGAACATCAACTCATCGGAGCCTCAGAAGAAGAGCAATCGTATTCAGGTTTCCAACACCAAGAAATCCCTCTTTTTCTACGTCAATCTCGCCAAGGTAAATTAACTAATGAATTCTCTCTCTCTCTGTATAAATATATCTCTTCCATGGATATGCGCTCTCTCTCTTTGCGTGTATGTATGTGTGATTGTGCGTGTGTGTGTGAAAGAGGGGGAGAGAGAGGGAGATTGGCGAACAATTAGATTAGGGATGGCAAAAAAAAAACCCCGAACGGATGGTTAATCGAGAGAAACCGAAATGAATGGTCTGGTTTTAAAACTGACTAAATAGTTTGGATGCGGTTTTAGTTTTGAAATTAGCAACCGAAACAGTTTTGATTTTGATTTTAGTTTTGGTTTTCGGACGGTGAAATTATACTGATAAACCGATATTTTAGATATATTTTTATTACATATATATTCTCATATTTTGATATTTTTATATTTTAACCCCTAACATATATATGCATGTGTTTTTATCGTTGTATTTTAATTATGGTTAGAAACGTTTATGGTAACCATTAATAGCATAAACATTAATAGTTTTGTGGTTTGGTTTTGTTTTTTGGAATTTATGTTTTATATTTTGGTTATGTTTTTTATTTTTAAAATAAAAAACAACGGTCAACGGTTTCGTGGTTTTTATTTTGGTTTTTTATGGTTTTTTTTTAAATTAAAAAATCTTAAATAGTTTTGTGGTTTTGTATAAATTTAAATAGTTCGGTTTTAAAACCATTTAAAAAAATGGCAGTTTTGGTTTAGTATATGTCTAACTGTTTTTGTTTTGGTTTTATATGAACCCTGACCGAAACCGAACCATTGACATCCTTAAATTAGATGGGTTGTTCTTTTAGAGAAATAGGAAGAGGGTGATTAATTAATTTTTTGAGGAAGATTGATAGGTTGGAGCATACATACACAGACTGTTAATGACATTGATGATTATTCTAATTATTTTGTTTGTTAAAAATCGATTATTCGAGTGTAATTTTTGTTTATACAATTCAATTTTTGCAGACTTTTCATGTCTGTTGATATTTTTATTTATTTACTTATGCAGAGGTATATGCAGCAACACAATGAGGTGGAACTCTCTGGTCTCGGAATGGGTATTAATTCTACTCTGCCTTCCTTTAAGAGCGTGTTTGGTTTTAGGTAATGGAATCACATTATGATAGAATGGAAATCGAATTTTGAATGGGCGTTCATTTAAGTTTTGATTTCATTCCATTAGAATTCAATTCCATAGCCTTCAACCAAACACGTTCATGAAGATTATTCTACTCTAGGGTTAGCTTTGATGATTCTTCCACTTTTACTTGGTTTCTCTTGCTAAATTTTATGTTTTATCGTGTTTTCTTTATTAACCGGTATGCTTTGAAATCAACACTGTTGCTTTTCATGAGTAAGAGAAATAAAAATTTGGTCATTACAACTATGATCTTCTCGATAAGATGTTGTTTTAAAATTTAGGGTTTGGTTCTTCCTCCATCATAATGATAAATGTGCCTTTATGTTCCCATCTTTCTTATTTTCATCCAAGTCGATTAGGGTGCATTTGGTTGGACGGAAAATAAGAAGGAAAGTGGATGTAGAATACATCTTTTCCTTGTTTGTTGGGGATTGAAAATAGGAAGGATGGAGAATAGAAAAATAAATTCCTTCCATATTTTGTGACGAAAATTGGAAGGTTAACTCACAAAGTTGTCGTATTTTTTTCGGTTTTTGTCGAGGATAATTTTGTTTTGGGGTTTTGACACTTTGTACTAACGAAGGTTGAACAAAATCTCACTTTGGTCCCCATAGTTTCAATTTGAACATATAACACCTTAAAGTTTCTTAATCATCGAACTACAGTCCAAAGTCTTTATCCCCGTTACAACTTTAGACAAAATTAATCACCTGTCATGCACCTGACTAATTTGAAGAGGCTTTATGGGTAATTCCAGCCTCCTCCCTCACTCTCATTCTTCTTCCGCCAAAACACCCGTGAATACACACACACGCACACATATAGGTTATTTTGTATGAAATTTGTAAGAAGGATAGGAAGAGATTAGAAATGCTCATAAAGTCCCCTTAAAAGCAGTTTGGTGTTTAGTTATTGATTTGGACTGAAGTGGGATGATTACGGAACTTCATAGTATCATGTGTTCAAATTGCAACTATGAGGACCAAAGTGAAATAATGATCAAGCTTAGGGGTGCATAGTATCAAAACCCCCTTTTGTAAATTGGAGTTTTGATTCTTATATTGTTTTCACTATATATACCAAACAAGTGAATATATATGCACCCTCCCCCAACCACTCTACCAAACAAAGAGAAGACAAATATAAGTTTCTTTCGTTTGTCGATAAAAAGTGTATCCATTTCCATCTCTTCACTTTTCCATCCTCCCAACCAAACAAAGCCGTTCATTGCCGTTGTCTCATTTCTTACGCTCTCTTTTTGTTTGTCTAGCATTTTTTTTCCAAAATTTGTTCTATTTTAAGTAAGATGAATGGGAACCTATGCATGATGGTAGAAGTTCGTGGAAACAGCCTTTGCAAAGCAAGATAAAGCTGTGTATAATAGACCAAAGTAGTCCGCCCCTTCCCCAAATCTGCTCATAGCGGGAACTTTGTAACATAGTGTTATCCCTATTTTTGTTCTATTTTAAATAAGTTTTCCATGAATATGCACTTCTTATCTTGGTTTTCATTCCTTTGAATGTGAATTTAGTTCTTTTAAAAGTTTTGGAGGCTTAATATTTTGTACTGTCTATGATAGCTATTGCCACAGTCGTTAGCATTGCTGAAATCCTCAAGAACAATGGATTTGCCGTTGAAAGAAGTGAGTTTTTTTTCCCTTCCCCCTCTCCGTCTCTCGATTCAGATTTCTGAAAATGATTGTGAATGTTAACTGCTGATTACAGAGATTAGAACCCTCACAGTGGATATGAGGGATGATCCAGGAGCAAGACCAGTTCCTAAAGCAAAGGTAATTTTTCAAAATACAAATGGGTTTTGACACTTTGTACCCGTGAAGTTTGAACGTATAGCACCTTAAAAATTTCTTAATCATCCCGTTGTTGTTCAGTTCATAATGCCCATTACAATTTTGAATAAAAAATAGTCATCTACCATGCCCCCGACTATTTTAAGAAGGTTTATGGGCAATTTCAACCCATTTTCGTGCCATTTTCCTTCCCTCTCAAATACCAGAAATATACATATGACATTATATATATAGAAAAAAAAAAAAGGGGAAAGGAAGATAGTGTAAATGCCCATAAAATCTCCTTGAAAATAGTTGGATGCAGGTATTTCGCTCTTTGTTTTCCAAAATTGTGACGAAGTTGTTGATTTGTATTGAAGCAGTGATGATTGCGAAACTCTAAAACAAATAAAATTGAAAAAAAAATTATTGCTAGTTTTTCATTCACATTTTTTCTTTTGTAGATCGAAGTAGTGTTAGGAAAGACACAGAATTTCGACGAGTTGATGGCTGCTGAAGCAGAGCAAAGGGAACTTGGATACAGTGAAGAGCAAAATTGAAATTCAAGTTCTTAGTGTTCTTGGTTATATATTTTCAAGTTCATTTATGTCTCTTTTTTTTTTTTTTTTAAAGGTTTGGTTGTTAGGGCATTTATGTTGAATCTTGTATTTTTGGATTTGTTCAAGAGTGGTTTTTAGATGTTATATGGTTGAAATTTGTGTTGGACAAAGGTATTTGTTATTCAAAAAGTCAATTTTTTTTAAGTGTGTTTTTGTGAACTGTTGACGAAATTAAAATTTTCTCACATTATCTACGTGTTACACGCATTACAATATTTTTCGAAAATTACTGTACATCATAAAATTTACTGTAATATTTTACATAAAAAAATTACAATAATTTTTATCTATTAGAGTAATTTTGGATTTTTGAAAAAATCGCTCGTTATTTTTCTCCGTTACAATTTTGAACTGAAAATAATCATTTGTAATGCAACATGACGTCCTGTTTTAAAGAATTTTATAGACATTTTTAGCCTTTTTTCCTCTTCACATTCTCCCTACCATGCAAAATACTTAGAAGTCAAAAAATATAAATACAACATCTTATAAGTGCACAATATATGTTTTTAAAAGAAAAATTATAAAACCGCAAAGGAAGAGAATGAAAATGCCGTTAATGTCTTATTAAAAATAGTTAGATGCTGACAGTTTTCTATCCAAAATTATAATAGAGTTATTGATTTAGACTAAAATGGGATCATTACAAAATTTCAAAGTCTCGTGTTCAAATTGAAATTATAAGGATCAAATTGCAATAATAGTCCATTTCAGAAGCACTGAGTCTGAGTGTCGAACTCTTATTTTTATTTGGGTTTTCTCTCTCATTTTTCAGACAAAACGTTGTGTTAAAAAAAAAAAAAAAAAAAACCTTTTATGTTTATTAGAATGATAAAATAACAAAAATATTCTCGTTAAAAGGGCAGATGCTCAGTACAACCCATTTTCATCCAAAATCATTAATAACATTTTTAATTTTATGAAATTAATCCTAATATAAAATTTAAGGGACCAAATATATAATTTGACAAATCTCAAGATGCACGTAAACACTTATCTCATACTTTAGGGGTCAAAAGTATAAATTTCAAAACTTTCAACCAGCAGGGTGTTCGAAGATCGTTTTCCCTCCCCGCTTGAAATCAATCAAGCAGGAAATGCGAGTTCTTCTTCTTCGTCTATCAATCTCAAGAACACAATCCTGCAATTTCACAAGCTCAAACGGTTTTGATTATGTTCAAGCCATTGTTCCCGTATTATGGAATCTCAAGCTTCAGTACGGATCGAAATCGAAACCATATCACTCGATAAATCATCCCAGAGCTTGGGATTCATCATCGTTGCCGAGGTGGGATCACAGCATCAATCGAGACGTTGCACGCGCGAATTTGAAGATCACGAAGCTCAGCAAAGATGGCGAAATCGAGGAAGCACGCAAGTTGTTCGACGAAATGCCTGATCCTGACGTGATCACTTGGTCGGCGGTGATTTCGGGCTATATTAAGTGCGGGATGATTCATGAAGCGAGAAAGCTCTTCGAGAGAGACGATTGTAAGAAGAATGTGGTGACATGGACAGGAATGGTGTCTGGATATATACAGACGAATCGGATTTTTGAAGCAGAGAAGCTGTTCGACGAAATGCCTCACAGAAACGTGGTTTCATGGAACACCATGATTTCCGGGTACATTCAATGTAATCAAATCGACAATGCATTGGCTCTGTTCGATAAAATGCCTGAGAGAAACGCGGTTTCATGGAACATGATTTTGACCGGTTTGGCTCAGAAAGGGAGGATTGATGAGGCGAAGAACCTGTTCGATAAAATGCCCCAAAGAGACGTTATTTCTTGGACCACCGTAGTTACAGGCTTGTCCAACAACAGCAGAGTCGATGAAGCTAGACTCCTCTTCGATGCCATGCCTCAACGAAACATAGTTTCATGGAACGCAATGATTACTGGGTACTGTCAGAATCTAAGGTATGAGGAGGCTTTCGATTTGTTCAAGAAAATGCCGGAGAAAGACATTCCATCATGGAACGCCATGATCACAGGCTTCATTCAAAACAAAAATCTAATGAAAGCACAAACCCTTTTCGACAAAATGCCAAAGAGAAATGTTGTTTCTTGGACAGCCATGATCAACGGCTATGTTGAAGCCAACCAATGCGAAGAGGCATTAAACATGTTCATCAAAATGAAATCAGACAACAAGGCAAAGCCGAACGAAGGAACTTATGTTGGTGTTCTTTCTGCTTGTAGTAGCTTAGCCACTCTTCGAGAAGGAACACAAATTCACCAGGTAATCTCCAAATCTGTGTATCAAAACAGCCCAAACTTAGTGTCCGCACTCATAAACATGTATTCGAAATCAGGCGAATTATTAACCGCCAGAAAAATGTTTGATTATGGTCTGAAAGGAGACAATGATTTGGTTTCATGGAATTGTATCATTACAGCCTACGCACACCATGGATTCGGTCGAGAAGCAATCAACCTCTTCGAGAAAATGCGAGAAATGGGTTTTAAACCTAACGATGTTACCTATATTGGTTTGCTTTCAGCTTGCAGCCATGGCGGTTTAGTAGAGGAAGGGCTAAAGTTCTTCAATGAGCTTATAAGGGATAAGTCTATACAAGTTAGGGAGGATCATTACACATGCCTTGTTGATCTTTGTGGTCGAGCCGGTAGGTTAAAAGAAGCGTTTGATTTCATTGATTCACTTCCTAGTAAGCCGTCAAGTTCTGTTTGGCTGGCATTGCTTTCAGGTTGTACTCTACATGGAAATTCGGAGATGGGGAAGGTTGTGGCAAACAAGGCCTTAGAGGTGGAGAGTGATGAAAATGCGAGCGGTTATATGTTGTTGTCGAACGTGTTGGCGTCGTGTGGGGAATGGAGGGAGGCGGCGAACATGAGGGCGGAGATGAAGGAGAAGGGGTTGAAGAAGCAACCCGGTTGCAGTTGGATTGAGGTTGGGAACAGGGTTCATGTTTTTGTGGTGGGTGATAAATCTAGGGGAGAAAATTTTAAGGTTATTTATGATTTGCTTGGAGATCTTCATGCGAAAATGAGGAAGGATTGTTATATCCTGAATGAGGATTTCATACAAAATTTGTAGTTTCTGAATTATGGTAGGAGACAAAGATCTGTTTGTACAAGTTTGATAACATTTTGGCAGTTGTAAACCATACAAACAAAGACTAATAGATATATTTAGACAAATTTAGAATAATAGTTTTGCAATTGTAAGTTGAACCAATCTGTTTGGACAAATTCCGATGATGGTTTCGTAGTTGCAAACCAAACAAACAAAGACTAACAAATATAATAGAACAAGTTCGGGTAACAGTTTTGCAATTACAAACCAAATAGATACTAACAAATCCGTTTAGACAAAATAACGGTTTTACAGTTGTAAACCAAACGGAGACTACGAATGAGAGAAATAACAAAGCGATGACAGTTTCACAGTTACAAACCAAACAAATAAGGATCGACAAAGATAATATAACAAGTTCGGACAACAATTTTGCAATTACAAACCGAACGGAGACTAACAGTTTCACAGTTGTAAACCAAACGGAGACTAGATGATAGAAAGATTCAAACAAACAAGATCCAACAATGAGAATTGAAATCTTAAAAAACATGTTTAAAAATAGAAATTTTGGTAGTAGAAATATGGTAAATATCAAGATTCTCTCTTCTAAAAATAGATGAATTGGCAAAATATAAATCAACAACTTACAAACCTTGAAATTTACCCATAATCAAAAGCACAACTAAAGTAGAGATCACATGAACAAAGAAAACCCCCAAAATCCATCACTAAGATCAGATCAAAGGCAAACTGGAAGAACCCTAATTTCAATTTCAGCCCCTTCTCTTTTCTTTATTTTTTTTTTCGAATTTTTTGGGGAGATTTTTAGGCCTGTGAATCGACCTTCTTCCCCATTCCATCTCCGGCACCGTCTTTTTCCTCAAGCAATCTTCCGGCCTCATCGTCGGTTTGTTGTGCCTTCTTCTGAGCTTCTTTTGCCTTCAATGCCTGCAATTTTGAATGATTATAGTATCCGACGCCCAAAAACGCCAATCCGTACCCTAGCAAGTTCACCGGCGTTACGGTGTCCTTAATCACCGACCACGAAAAAGCAATCAGGATCCAATCCTTGACCACGCCGGCGACATTCATCGTCAGGGCGGATGTCTTCCCCACCAGCAAGAACACGGCGAGATTCAAAGCGAAAGCGCAGAGGGAATTGGCGCCGAAGATGAGGAAATCGAAGTGGAAGCTAGAATTTTCTCTCAGGACGGGGAGTTCGACGAAAATCCAGGGGAAGAACAGGAAGGCAAAGCAGCAGGGAGCGACGTAGTAGAGGGAGGTGATGGGGTTGAGAGTGATACCTTTGGAGGTGAGCAAGATCTGAATCATGACCAGTCTGGTTGCCTCGAAAGCGACCGCGCCGAGCTGGAGAATCACTCCCCAGGAATCGAATTTCGCCTCGCCGTACGCGGCAATCGCGACGCCGACGGAGATCGCGAGCATGTTCGCCATGGTGTCGTTCTTGTACGAGTCCTTCTTCAGCAGAATCCCGATGGAGTAGACAGCGACGGGCATTAGGGCTTTCAGCATCTGGATGAAGGAGACGGAGAGGTAGATGTACGCGGAGTTCGATAGCCAGAGAGAGAGAGAGTACAGAGCTCCGATGGGGACGACGGAGGATAGATAGAGATCCCGGGACATGGATACCGGCTCCACGAGCTTCAAGACCCGAACGGCGAAGATGGCGAGGGTGGAGCAGAAGGCCATGTGGATCATGGTGAGCGACACCGGAAAAGGCCAGTTGTAGAGCTTCCGATCGAGGATATACTTGTTGTATACGATGACGGTGAAGGAAAGGAAGATCCAGACGGCGACATAGGTGTAAGAGAGGAAGATCTTCTTGATTACGCCGCCGGAGAGGGAAGAGCCCTTGCCCATTTCCGGTGGTCCGGCGGTGGAAAAAACAGGGGATTTGGGGGAGGAGAAGGGTGTTTGGAGAAGAGTTATCGGAAAGCTTATGAGGGGGTAAGTATTTTACTTTGGCTACAAGTGTACCACATGGAGGGATTTGGTGTGGAAAATGAAAAAATACAATAAAATTATCTATAAAATTAAAAATTAATTTTAAAATTTTAATTTTTGTGAACAAGTTTGTGTTTCAAATGATAAAATAAATAAATAAATAATTTGAGCATAATTCATTTTCCGTTTAAAGTTATCGATATCATTTTTAATTGGATATTTACTTTTTTCATCTTTTTATTATCAGTTAACTGTTTACATAGACACCCACGATATATTTTACAGTCCAAAAATGTATTTTTCATAAAAGTCGAAAATAGAATTAAATGTGCCTCATTTAATTTAAGTTGGATTAGGGCTAGCTCATACTAGATTGATGAAATATTTTCTCTTAGATCTTGTAAATCTTATTTAGATAGAAAAAATGTGAAGTTTCGATCAAATTTGCCCTTGTAATAATTACTGAGTTCTAAATTCATGAATGACTACTTATCTGTTATATAACTTTCTAAAAAATGTAGATAATTATTAAATTAAAAGTAAATCAAATCATGCTATTAAATTCGCAATAAATATTGTTTTTTACTTTTTTTTTTATTATCTAATTATGTATTTAGATTCGTATAAAGAATATCTTTGAAACGATATCACATTAATCATTTTCTTTTCATTATTTTCACATTCGTATTTAATTCAACATGATATTTTCGAATTCTCATATTTTTCACTTCAACAAAATTTTATAAATTTATTATGTTGTTATTGTAAAAAATGTTGAACTTATTTAAAAAAAAAAAAAAATTACAAAAAAAATAGATTAAATAGTGATACGTGTTGTTGAATTTAACACGATAATAAATTTCGTGTTGAATTCAATAAATATTAAATTATATAACTAAATTTATACAAATGAATGTTGTTATACTGCTAATGACCCACGATCATAAATATTAAATTATCATTATTTTGAAAATATAAAATTGACATAATTTCAATTTGGTAATTGATTGGTGCAATTAATATTATTTGAAAATTTAACTAATTTAATGAAATTTGGATTGGATAAACCGATTTATTTACTATTATCTAGTGACATTTGCATAATTCTATGGTTGAATTTATTATGTAACTCCATTAAGAGGATTTTATGTGAATTAATTGGATAGTGACCAATTAATATAAAATATGCTCACCTAATCACATGAAAGATGAAAGGGATGTAAAGCTAGTCATTTTTTAATTAGGAAAAATGTATTTTTCCACTAAAAATGCTAAAGATTTTAATTAAAAAAAGTCCTAATATACCCCATCTCTCCATTACACATAAATAATACAGTCCGATATGGAAAAATGTGCCTTTAAGATGATCTGAAAAAGTGATTAGTCGAGGTGCATTTAAGATAATCCAAACACACTATACTGTATAACCGAAAAATAAAAAATACCATACAATTTTGTTGCAAAATTAGGGGATGTTAAGGTGGCGTTTGGTTAGTGTTTTCACTTTTCTGAATCCAACTAGAATATGTTGGGTTGAGTTGAGAATTTTGAGAACAAAATTACGTTTGATAACGACAATTTTTACTTTGTGCTGAGAACAGAATGTGTTTGGTAACGATTTTATCCTAAAATTAATTTTTTTTTTTGAATTTTTTTTTTGCGTTTGGCGGCGGCGGCGGAGGTGGCCGGCGACGGTCGTCGGAAGTGACCGACGGCAGTGGAAAGTCGCCGGAAACGGCGGTCGGTCTTTGGACAGTCGCCGGCCAACGGCGGGTGGTGGTGGTTGGCCGGTAGATGAAGACGGAAGTTGAGAACTTTGGATTGAGTATTTTGGACAAAAAAATAAATAACTTTTTTTTGTTTCTGATTTTTTTAGGATTTTGAGAATCAATTCTTATTTTTTGGGTTGGGTTGGGTTGGGTTGGGTTGAATTTTGTGTTTGCCAAACACGTTTCCAAAAATCAAATCCAAAATTTTTGAGTTAAGTTGGATTTGATTGAGAAAACCAAACGGGGCTACCATTTTGTATTGACAAGTATCAAATTTGACATAATTATGCCTCATCAAAACCAAAAAAGAAGCAATGAAAGGACAAGTCAACAAGTAAAAGGGCGTCCAATATCTACATGTCTAAGGAAACTTGAAAAGTACAATTCATATAAGATGATCATTTATACATTTGTCTAATCAAAAATAGGGTGTCCCATACTTTTCATGTAGTCACACCTCCAAAATTAATAAGAGAAATTTGGGGAATAATTTGTCAATTACTATAGTGATTGCACATCCGAAGTATTAAAAGAGATTTTTCCAAAGTATTCCCGCACTATAATTAGCAGAGACTAATCCCTCGAAGTATTGTCGGACGCCAGAAGCGAGGACTTTTCCCAACAAAACATTTTTCATACACAACCTCCCAAGATTCGATCACAAGCCCTTTCTGCTTGGCCCAACTCATATGGGTAATTGGGTTTTTTAGGTGGCGTTTGGTAACCGTTTTTGTTTCCATCCCAGTAGTGGGATGGGAATAAGATGGGATGGGATGAGAATTTTGTTTTCTTATTAGGAGTAGAATCGCGTTTGATAACGATAATTTTTTTTTTTGTTTTGGGAACAAAATCGTGTTTGGTAACGATTTTATCCTAAAACTTTTTCTTTTTTTTTTTTATTTGGCCGGCCGGACGGTGACGAGTGGGTGGATGACGGTGGCCGGACGGCCGGCGGGGCCGGAAATTGCGGGACGGTGGCCGGCGACGGCAGCGGATGAACAGTGACAGTGTTTTGGGAATGGGATGAAAATAATGAGAAACAATTTTTTTTTGTTTTTCATTTTTTAAGAAAAAAGTAGGCATAATTCTCAAATGGGAATGGAATAGGAACGAAAACAAAAATTACCAAACGTTATTCCCAAACAAAAATCCCAAAAATTTAGAAATGGGATGGAAACAATTAGCAAACGGGGCTATATTTTCCCTATCAAAATTGACCAATTTTGGTTGGTAGGGACAATTTCCGTACAATTTTGTTTATTAATCTATACAATTTACACAAGTGATTAAAAAATTTAATAAAACCCATCAAGCATATATTGCAAAATTATCTATATAATAAATTAGTTTTTTTTTTTTTAAATGTATTTCATTATTAGTTGAGAGTTGAAATTGATTTGAGAGTAATGGATGGATAAGATTGCATTATAAAAAAATTTAGGAGAAAAATTTTTCAACCAAAAATTCCGTACCCTCACTTCTAAGACGTTAAATTATATTTTGTAGCCTTTGAGTTTTATATTATATTTAAATTATTTATTTTTTTATTATTTATTATCTTTTTATTTATAAATCAGAAAATCACTAGTACCGTCCTTAAAAAAAAAAAAAAAAAAAAAAAAAAAAAAAAAAAAAAAAAAAAAAAAAACTCTACTAATTGCAAATAATATAAATTTAACTTGTAATATTTATTAATTTTAATTTTCAAAATTTGCATAATTTAAATAAATTATTTACATGTATCAATTTTGATTATATATATATATATATATATATGTAAGTAGGAAATGTGTCATGTCACATTTTTAGTTTTCTAATTGGAATTGAGCACTTAATTACTACCCAAATGTCTAGTACTACAATAGAATCTCACCAAGTGGGTGCATCCATCAATAGGATAATCTTCTTAAGATAGGGATGCCCAACCACAACTTCAATTTTTTCCCTCTTAATATTCTCCTCCACTTTGATTTTGTATTTTAATTGATTAAACTAATTATTGTATTGATTGAAGAGGGATAGTTTCCACCAGTCATCTGCGTCACTCAGAAGTCTATACATGTTAGCAGGACACGGGTCACCGACCACTTGACAAGGAGACTGTCTATTTTTGTTGAGGACTCGTTCAAGACTTTCTGGTGACTGACCAAGGTAATTTTACTAGAGCTCTCCCCTTCGATTACTAGAAGATGTCTTCCTGTCTTGGTCTCATCAACAAGCAACGAGAATCTGACAGTTTCCTTATATCACCAAAAAAGTCTCTACATCCTCATGGGCTGGCCTTGTTTCTTACTCCCTCTGATAGTCCCGTGAGGTCTATTTGATGGGCTGAAAGTCTAGGCCCAGAAGCTTAATTGCGCCATAGGCCACCTGATTTGCCACGCGTTGAATTATGCTAATAATACAAGTTCAGGGTTCTAATTTTTCAGGACTAATCTGACCCTTTCTTATAAAATAGTGGGACAATAAATGCACTAGGTACTGAATAGAGTTTTTGCTTAACACTCGAACTCTTATTTTCACGTCGGAAGGACTTCATTGGGTGCACCCCAGCGAGTGTTTATACAGGTCTTTGTCCGAACTCCATATTCACTAATGAGGACAACACACATGACAGAACAATAGTACACCCCATACGCCACCTCAGCAACAAATTATCCTAGTGGACTCTGACCGGATCAAATGAAGCTATTTGCCAATTTTTTATACCAATATTAATTATATAGTTTTAAGCAATAATAAATTTACAATTTTGGTTAGTTTATTGATTGGCAAACTATTGATTAGAAGCACCACCCTGGCTGCTAACAAATTTTATTTTAAAAAAGGGTCAATTGTTTTTTTCTCCCTTGTACTTTGGTCTTGTGTCATTTTAATCCCTCAATTTTAAAAACTTACATATCACCCCCTCTACTCTTTATTAAAGAGAAAAATTCACATTTTATTCAATATATATATATGATGAATTATTTTTTATTTTTTAATTTAAAATTATTATTTAAGGGTAATAAAGGAAAAAAAAAAATCTAACATTTTTTCTCTCTCTCTCTCTCTTTCTTTCTCTGTTTCTTTTTTCTTTTTTCCTTTTTTTTTTAACAAAGACAAAATAAACAATATTTTTTTTCTCATTTAAATTAAAATTTGGATGAGAATTTAAATTTCACCATGTTTTTAGCATATTCGATCAATTTTTTTTTTAAAAATTATTTAATATAGAAGTGGACAAAATGTAAGTTCTAAAGATAGAGGAGACAATAAAATAAGATCGAAATATAAGGGGATAAAAGGCAATTAATCATTAGAGAGACATATGGAAGTTTCAAATTTTAAAATAAGGGTTTGGTGGAGGAATAGCCCACTATAATATTAAAATATATACACATATATATATCGACAACTCACTGGCTTATTGTGCGTCGTCGGATCTGTGCAATAGAGATGGCCATACAATTCAAATTCATATATATATATATATATATATATATATATATATATATATATATATATATTATTGTATATGAGATGTCTTCACTTGACCATGTTTGGGGAAAGGAAGAGACAACATAAAATCTAAAAAAAAGTTAAATTACCTCTAAGTCATGCATGTAGGACAGCTGGTAGGAAGAAAAAAAAGTAAAAATAAATAAATACATAATATATATATATATATAAGAGGAAAAAAAGGGAAAGGGGCACTTGATTTCAGCCAAAAGGTGGAAAAAAAGTATGAAAAGAAATAAGAAGGCAAAAATAATTAATATTTATTTTTTCTTTTTCTTTTTCTTTTTGTCTTTTTTCTTTTTCACTTCTTGGTACTGATTCTACTGAATTTGCTATTTATTTTTTATTTATTTTTAATTAAAGAGAATGAAAATAAATATCTCCTTCCTTTTGTCCTGGGTAAAACTCATAAAGCTCAGTCCGATACTGCAAAACTCCCGTTATACATAGAGTTCGGGAATAATTGAAACGTTACTCAAACTTTAGGGGTGATAATTGTCCTTGTTATTGAACTGAATTGAAACATTACACAAAATTTGGGGGTGATAATTGTAATTTTTAATCTACAATGCAGATCCTGTGAATGGATGTGCAAAACAAGACAAATTGAATTCCAGGTTACGTCAACGTAACGCTACATTTATGACTTTGTAATATGCTAAATAATTGCATTTTGTCCCCTCTTATTTTGATCTTATTTCATTTTATCCTATTTAAGAAGAAGCAACGACGTTATCTGGGGAATAAACATCTGCTAACTCTGTGCCAGACTGCTACCAACCGCAGTAATAAAGAGGATGCAAGCGTTATCTAGAATGATTGGGCGTTTTTTAAAATTTTACACTCAAAATTCCTTTTTTTCTTGACCAAATGTAGAAACTGGCCCTGTTTGGTTATTGTTTCTCTTCTCTGATTTCTGTTCGCGTTCTCAAAATTTTGAGATTAATGTACAGAAATGCGTTTGGTAAATACGTTTTTGTTCTCAAAATTTTGAGAGTAATTTCTGAATTCCTTAAGAATCTGGAGAACAAAAAAATGTTGATTCTTATCTATTCTCACAAAACTATTCCGCTACCACTCTGTCGGCCACCACCACCACCCAACTAGCCACTATCAACACGCCGGCCACCATATATGCAATGAAAAAAAAAATATATTGCAATCAAACATGTTTCTTGTTTCTGTTCTCATGAATTAAAAGAAATAATTTTAAGTGGTCGTTACCAAACATGTTTTTATTCCTGGAATACTACAAAACGGAAATAGAATTCTCGTAGTAGTCTATTGTAAGTAGAAACAAAAAAATAGAAACACTAATCAAATACCACATAATATTTTGTTGAAAAATAGAAAATAATTAATGGTCTCGCCCTTCCACTAACTTTTTCTTTTCTCCCCCTACTTCTATTTTTTATTTTAAATTTAAGAAAGAGCTTTTTGTACTTTGTACCCCTAAAATTTTAGAGAAATTATACTTTGGCTCTTGTTCTTTCAATTTGAACACATTAAACTCTAAAGTATTCAAATCACGTCAAATCAATCATTTCATCGTTTTTATGATGGAATGCACCTACGTGGGTGATTCTATATTTGATAGTGGCTGATTTTCATCATAAAAAAAAGATAAAATGACTGATTTGACATGATTTGAATATTTTAAAGTTTAATGTGTTCAAATTAAAATTATAGGGACTAAAGTGAGATTTCTCCGAAACTTTAGAGGACAAAATATAAAATTCTCTTTGAAAAATCAAAATTAAAATAAAGAATAATTTTATTTAATTTAAAACAATTTTCCCCCCAAATCCAATGTAAGTAGAATAATTTATTTATTTATTTATTTTTAAATGTCTTTTCGTTAAGGGTTTGGATTCATTTAATGAGAAAATATAAGGATGCGATTAGATTATAAAAGTTTTAAGAAGAAAAATTCTCCCAAAAAAATAAAAAATCGCACCCGCATGGTTAAGACGGTTAAAATAAATTATATTTTGTACCCTTAAAATTTTACATTTGCATTTAATTGACTTTTTATTTATTTATTATTTACTATCTTTTCACACTTATAAGTTATAAAATCAATATAGTGCCATTAGACACGAAAAATCCCTAATATAATAGAAATAGAAGGGGCTAAAATACAATTTTTTTAAATAATCGGAATAAATTAAAACAAAATCAAAGTAGAAAGGAGTAAAATACAATTAACCCAAAAAAAGAAAAAGAAAAAAAAAAGTCATAAAAATTGGGTTTTCTAAAAAAACATACTTTTTACATCATTCTTCGTACATAACTATCACCTCAAGTCCTCATTGAACTGGCATCGTGCAGGAGCCACCGCCGATACCAGAGCCAAAATCAGTAGTAGTTGAAGTCTGTGAAGAGTGCAATGACAAGCAATACTTTTTACATCATTCTTTGTACATAACTATCACCTCAAGTCCTCATAGAACTGGCACTGTGCAGGCGCCAGCGCCGGTACTAGAGCCAAAATCAATAGTAGTTGAAGCCTGTGAAGAGTGCAATGACAAGCAATATTTTTTACATTATTCTACGTACATAACTGTCAGCTCATCCGGCAAAGACCCCATAGAGCCGACACCGACGCCGGCACCGGAGCCAATATCAGTAGTAGTCGAAGCCCGTGAAGAGTGCAACGACAAGCAAATAGTATTGGGCCGAGACGCCGGTAATTTAAGAAGAGGCTCATTTGGGCTCATAAAAATTTGGGCCACTTTTCTCATATTGGGCCTACAATTATAGTCCGGATGTAAACAAGCAAGCCCAATAACCAAAGCCCTCTTCACTTGCTCCTCATCATAATTCCCTTCAAGCATTGAGTCCACACATTTTACCATTATACCCTTCTCATGCATACCCCAAACACCCTCCACCAAGCTATTCTCCTCCTCCATCATCCCTCTTGACCTCTTCCCACAAACCACCTCCAACACCACCATCCCGAAACTGTAGACGTCGGACTCCGGCGTGGCCCTGTTTAGTGGCGGAGTCAGAAATACCATGTAGAGGTGAAATGGGAATTTTTATATTTTATTTTGCTAGGTTTTAGAGGCAAAATAGAAAAAATTTATACCACGGGTTTATGAAACACCGTTAGGATAGAAAAATAAATTTACAAACCTGCCGATGTAGCTGACCTCAGGGGCCAGGTATCCTGGGGTTCCAGCCGCCATGGTTGTGACAGCGGTGTCATTTTGGAGCAATCGAGCAAGCCCAAAGTCACCCAAATGAGCCTTGAAGTCTGAATCCAACATCACATTGTTGGGCTTAATGTCCCGATGGACCACCGGACTTCCACATTCTTCATGAAGGTAAACCAAAGCCGAAGCTAACCCTGTTAAGACATCGTATCTGGTTTTCCAGTCTAGAAATTGTCGACCGATGAAACGGTCAAGACTACCGTTGGGCATGTACTCGTAGACTAGGAGGAGTTGGTCACGATTGTGACACCAACCTAGGAGTTGTACGAGATTTTTGTGTCTTAGACGTCCAATTGTGCATATTTCTGCCAAGTACTCCTTCTCGCCTAGGGTAGAAATGTCTTTTTATTAAATTAGAATCGGAAACTATACTTATCCTGGTTTGATGGTCTAAATTGTTTAAATTAATAGTTCAAGGACCAATTTGGAGATTATCAATAAAATATGGAGGGGGTATAAAGTGTAATTTAACTGTGGTTTTAGCATGAATTTGCAGCGCCGGAAGAACATACATACCTTGTTTTGACGTTGGGTTGATTTTCTTGACGGCCACCGTCTTCGCCGGATCCGATAAAATGCCTTTATAAACACTTCCGAATCCTCCCTTACCCAGGAGATTCTCTTTGCTGAAATTACGAGTGCACTTTGAAAGCTGCCGGAAAGTGAAAATCCGGGGAATATTCGCCGCGTTCCGGGTCAGAATCTCTATGTCATCTTTCCCGTTTCTCTCATTCCTCCTCCTCCTCCGATCTTCGACGAAAATCATAGCCGCCACAAGCAACAACCCCACCAACGCCGGTACAACCACCAGCAACGCAACCTTGATCTTGTCGTCTTTCTTGTTCCCCTGTTTCAGAGAATCCGGTGGCAACGCTTCCGACGTGAAATTCCAGTTCAGGATCTGGTGGGTCTCGTGGAGATAGCCGGTGGAAGCTGTAAAGCCGACGTAAACTTGCTCCGGGACTGTGTTTTCCATGACTATCTTCTGGGTGAGAACGCTGATCAGAGGGTCGCCGGAGTAGGCGACGGAAACATCGAGAATTTTGCTCCATCCGTCGTAATGGATTTTAACGGAGATCTCTCTGCCGCTGGTGAGATTAATGCCGCCGGCACCGGCGAGGCTTCTCACTGCAACTGGGTCCGATACGCTTATTGTATCGACAGCGATGTGGTTTCCGTCTGGATCGTTTTCGTTCTTGTGGGTGTCGAACTCGACGGCGAGTTGCCGGAGAACTCCACCTGCATACGTTAAGAGTTATAGCATGATTAGTCCCTCGAGTTATTATAAGTTTCAAATCGGTCCTCCATACTTTCAATTTTTCAAATGAAATCTCTTAATATCAAATTTTTGGAACCAATTAAGCAATTACAACAAAAGTAAACACAATTATGATTCTCACCTTGGGTATATGGATCAAGTATTCCGATAAATGACCCAAAACTATCTGGCGGCGAGGGTTTATCGTCCTGTGCAATGATAAATGACATCCCATCACCATATCCTATTGAATTAGGGTCTGTCAAAATTTTAATAGTAAAAAATGTACAGAAAGTCGTTGGCCATGCTACTATTGAGCGATGAAACAAAACTCGTCCAACTTGTCTCGTATCAGATTTTTGTACATTTTGATCAGTAGTCGGGGTGATGTTTATACTGTCATTGTTTATGTTAACTGATCCCATGCAAATCAAACCACCGCCATTTTGGCAAATTTGGGAATCGAACGAAGAGAAAGAGAAATTGTATGATTCAACTATGTTGAAAGAACAATATTGAACAAGAATGCCATAAATGAAAAGAAAGATGATCATTGTTGTGGATGAGAAAATTGTACCAATTAATCAAGTAAATTATATAGGGGGTAGTTTGTGTTGTTTTTTAGTGTGTGTTTGTTGGAATAAGGAGGGAATTGAAATTCTTTGATTTGTTTCATTAGTTGAATTTTTTACAATTTTTCAAACAAGTCCCTAAATTTTGATTTGTATCAATTATGCACTTAATTAATAAAAATCTTCTATCATAGTTCTTCAATACGTCGATTTCAACTACTAATTTATACTCGTTTTCATCAAATACGCGCTTTCACTCGATTATTCTACCACATTTCGCATTAAAATTTGACGGGAAAGTTTCACGGTTACATTAGTAAAAATTAAGGGACTTAATTGTGACAAATAAAAGTAAAAATACTTATTTGAAACAAGTGACGAAATTCAACGGTTCTATTGTATTTTGCCTTTTAATATTAAGAGATGCAAATTCTTGTTTTTTTCTATATTATAATCTCTTGAAAAAAAAAACATAAGGGTAAAAAGGGAAATTCAAAATAAAATATTTTTATTTTTTTAAAAATTATTTGAAAAGAATAAAAATGTGTCTTTATGGATAAGTGAAAGAAGAAAAAGACATTTAAAGAACTTAATAAGAGTAAACCTTATCTTTTCACCACATAAATATTTTTTTAATTAGGGAGAAAAAAAATAATTACTTTAATTTTACTATTTACAATACCACCCCTCTAATCTCTAGAGAGTGTTCTTAGCCCAAAAATTTATCTAAAATTTTCATATTTTGATTTTGACAGCCGATTTTTTAATCTGTAAAAACTCGAATGAATTTAAGTATAAAGATTGAACACGAAATTTTAATCATCTAATGATGTTACATGGTGGCAAGCAGCTCTTTGCCCAAAGTCACGAAAACGGTCGTTTTAGACCTTAAATTTTAGGGGCTCTTTCAAATTGACCCTTTTTATTTTTATTTTTTTTTTATTTATAGATATTTTTATTAATATGTTACGCTAAATAAACAAAAAAATCATTTTGGTTCAATCACTGCATTAATTATTTTTTAATATTTTAATTTTATAAATAATTATGAGTTTAAAAAAAAAAGTAAACATTAGAGGGGCCCTTTTAAAATTTTATTTTGAGCCTTTAATTTATTAGGGTCGAGCTTATTGCAAGTTTCGTAAAAATATTATACTATACAATTGCATAAACAAATTAATATTCTATTTTATTGTAAAATATATTTTTTATTTACATTATATTCTAGCAAATGATTAATATTCAAGATTGCGGCTGACAGAAACTACCAGAGAGAGTGCAAATTGAAACTGGCTCTGCAGATACGGTGGCGTTAATTCAAAACCCGTGCCCGAAAAATCACCGTTTCAAGGAGCTGATTGAAGAGTGCAAGAGGTTACTTCTGCTGAATGATTATACCCTCCAAGTTGCTCTTCGAGAAACCAACTACTGTGCTAATATATTGGCTAAAAGAGGAGCGAATGAAGATTGTACCGTAAAGATTTTGGAGCCAATGACTGATCTTGAAAATATCATATTTCAAGAGATAGATAAAAAGGTCTTTGAGATGTGCCCGGAGTTTTAATTTTAGTTTTCTTGCTTTTCTGTTTCGTTGTTTCTAAACTTTCCCCTTCTAACCCCCCCCCAAAAAAACATATTATTTTATAGAGCTTTTTACACTTTGCATTGAAGCTTTAGATAAATCTCACTTCCGTCATTTTCTATTAGAGAATTCACTCACGTGGGAGATTTTGTATTTGACACGTGTTTCCATCATAAAAAATGACAGAATTACTAATTTGGACTGACTTGACACGATTTGAATACTTCATGATTTAATGTATTCAAATTCTCTTAAAATTCAACTGTACAAAGTGCAAAAACCTCTCTTTTATATGAATTTTTTTTTAGCATAACTCCCAACATGCCATCATAAATACTTTGTTTCTGTTTTGAAACAATTAAGCTTTGCATGACATCATAATTTCTTCTTTTATTTTAATTGAATAGAGCCAATTTCAATATTTATGGTGCATCACGTGAGCAAATTAATATGTTCAATTTTTTTTTTTAAAAAATAATGATTTTACATATCAAACTGAAAATTATATTGATTTTACATATCTATTAATTATTAAAAGATGAATAAAAATAACGACAACTATCGGTTAGCAAAGACTATAAATTAATACAAACACTGAGACCAGTTATATCAGTTATTTTAAAAGCACCCCGCCATCATCGGTTATTGTCGTTTTAATGATTAATTAATATACTGCTATACAAAATCCCTAGATGATTAATGTCGTTTTGACAATTTAATATTCTAGTAACGTGCATGCACGTGAATTAACGACCACAACCGCCAATTTTCTACATTAGTACTTTTAAAAGCAAAAACGCTGTATTTGTTGAATCCCACATTGATGTTGGGCATCTCGATATCCATTCGCAGTGGTTTGTCAAAGTAACCTTCAAAACTAACCTCTGTCGAGTTGTTCACGACGTTCAAACTTGCGTGCCCAAACATGTTTCCCATTAATGCGAAACTTAGCGATGGTTCCTGTACTCAAAATTCGATCAATGATTGAAACATCATGAACCACCATTCGTGCATACATACATTGTTGAGGCAGGCGTGATCCTGATCCTGATCCTGATCCTGAGCCTAATTCCATCTTAATGTCATCTACACAATCACCGAAAAGAGTAGTGAAAAGCTCTCTAACTTCTTGTTCTGACACTGGATAACCCCTGGAGAACGTCAAAAACAAAGTTCTATCATCTACAGGCACTTGAATACTCGTCGACCACCCCCAAATTCCCCCGGTAGGCAAACAGTAGTCTAACCCTCTGGGAATTACAGTGATTGCTCCAAAGGTTGGATTTGGGAATCTAGGAACCTTCAAAGGCTTGTTTAGGATGATTTGTGACGTGCCTGTCAGTACCCTTTGCAAAATGTCGGCGAAAACAAGAGTGCTAACGTTGTTGAGAAACGCTTTGATCTTGCTTATGGCGGTGTACTTGTTGTTCAAAAACACTTGCCAGGAGATGTTTTTCCCTATAAGTGTAGAAGTTAGGGGCAATTCCATATGAGTACTTAAGACATGGTTCTTTGATTCAAGGGAGGCCAAACAAGAGACAGCCTCATTGGCAAGCTCATTCACAAGGGAATCCTCCAACCTTAGCATTGGCAAGATGAGGGTTGAGAAAGTTGAGTCTTCAAGAAATAGCCAAAAAGACATGACCAAGAGAGATTGTGAAGGGTCTCTTGCTAGGTTGATGACTAATCTAGAGAAGATTTCTCTATCAATGGCATGGAAGACATGGAGATCCTCCATTGTGATTGAGGCCATTGTTTTGTTGGGGTGGTTTGAAGTGAGAAAGAGTGAATTAGCCCAACAGCATTCCCATAGTAGAATCGCCAAAATATATGTGTGTGACAGCTGACAGACCATGTGCATTCATAAATCAGTGTGACATCTGTGCAGAAGTCACGTGGTACAAGGAAATTCATCTGATTTAGTTCAGGGTATTTCATGGAGTAATTCTAAATTCACAAATTTTTTATGATTGTATTTCATGATTTTTAAGACTTAAATTGTAGTCTTATAGTTAATTGTAACCAACAAAAATATTGAATGTAACTAAAATTATTAAATTAATATTTTAGTTATAAAAAATTTAGTTACAACGACAATGGTGGCAAAAGGTGAAGCAGGCAACAACGGCGGTAAATAGCGTGATCCGACAGTTGACAGTGATCCACTTCATAATATTGATTTGTATTTTTTTTTAAAATACAATTAATTAAAACACTAAAAGTCTAAAAAATCATAAAAGATAGATAAAAAGTGTACGGTAAAAAATATACATGAAATTCATTTACCATTTAATTAATTACTAATAAATATCGTATTGTTATATCAGTTTTTGAATAATTATTTTCTATATTATTTGCGAATCTTTCCGAATATAAGTTATTTTCAGTTGTCGATAAAACTCAAAAGAAAATAAAATATATAGAGAAACAAAGAGTTTAAACCTCAAGCATCTCCTGTCATTTTGATTAATAACAATAACATCTTTTCTTCTTTTCATAATATCTAAAAAACCTGTTATGTTCTCAGTTTAATTACCTAAAAACACTGTATATCACATTTTGTTGATAAAAATACCGATACAACATAATTTTTTTTTTGTTGCTTATTTAATATTTTGTATTTTCTACTCTTCATGCCTCCCTTGTTTTTTATTTTTTATTTTTATTTTTAATATTTGTTACTTTTATTCTGTATTTTTTTTTTTTGGTAAATAAAAAGGCAAAAATAAAAATCCAAAAATTAATAAAAAAAAAAAAAGTTAATTTTTTCTTTTTGTTTTCTAATTTTTTTACTTTCATCTATAAATACCAAACACAAAAAATAAAAATAAAATAAAATAAAAAAATACAGAACAAAGATGAAAAATAAAAAATAGAAATCAAGAGAGAAATAGAGAGTAAAAAATAAAAAATAAAAAATAAAAAATTTTGTCAAAAAAATATGATATACAATATCTCAGACATTATAAAACTTATAAGAAATGACTTTAGTATTTGTCAAAATAACAGAGAGTGTTTCAAGTATAAATTCACATTAGATAAAAAAAAATATTATATATACTTCTACTATTTTTTATTTTTTTTTTAAAAAAGTTTGTTTTGTATTAAATTCTCAACACGTGATAAGTCATAAATTTGGAGAAACTAATCATATTATTTTATATGAATATTTATTCAAAATTTGACTCTCATTACTTAGTTAAGACAACATCATAAATGCAGGGTGTTTTATTTTGGCATCAAATCATTTATTTTTATTTTTTTATAATATAATAATTTTAATAATACTAAGAATTTTCTAGATCGATTTTTAAATTTATAAATATTAAAAAATAATAAATAATAAAAATTAACTAATAAAATATATATAAAACTTAAGGGTATAAAATATAATTAAATTCAAACATTTTATAAGCGAAACTGTGAAGTTTTTATTTCTCTTTTAAATATCTTATAATTAAAAGACATCTAAAAACAATTCCTGATTTATCAATAGATTTTTTTATATGTCGAAGCAATTTGAACTCTCTAGTGATACCAAATTTAAAATTACTCTCTAAATTAATTAATTTAATTTTTTAACCACATTTGAAACATGATCAAGAGACATGAAAATATAAATATATATATTTAGGGGTGTGCATGGGTCGGGTGACACTTGGATGGATCCGAGACCTGACCCAAAAATCATCGGGTTTGATTTTTGGAACCTGTTATTGACCGATAACATAAAATATCTGATGTTGTCGGTTGGTGTCGGAGACTGGTTGGGTTCGGTCGGATTTGGTTGGAACATAAAGGTTGAGAATGAGATGAGGATTAAGGGATGAAAACATGAATAAAACAAACGAATTCGCAGAAATGAAACATAAACAAAATAGCTATTGAAACAAAGCTAACAACATAAGCAGATCCACAAATGAAATAGAAATAAATGCACACAACGGAACATAAACAAAAATATTCATATTGAATAAAACAGAACCAAAAACACACCTCATGTCGTCAATTTCAACGTTGTAGGCTTGTAGCATTGTCAATCACTGTCCACACTCCACATGCACCGGATCTAAATGCTTTAGACAATTAGGTTTTTCAATCGTTGGAGGAGAAGATTTGTAGAAGAAGAATAATTGAGGAGGAAGAGCATTGAAGAGTGAAGAGGGAAGAAGAAATAGATGAATAACTAAACTCTCTCAATCCAATGAATGAAAGTGAATATGGGAGGAGAAACGATGAGCCTCTGGTTTTCGGAAATAATGAAGGACGTTTGGACGAGAGTTATGAGAAAGAGAGCGTGAAGCGACGAAATGAGACTCTAGTTTTCAGAAGTCGAAACGAAATGAAGAAGAAAATAAATGGCGCAAACCCTAGAATTGCTATTTAAGTGAAGGAGTTCGGTCGGGTTTTGTGTACATCGAGTAGGAGTGGATAAAACCGGTATCCGATCCGAAAATAATATAGTGAAGAGGGTTTAACCCGATCCGACCAAAATCAAGTTGGAAACCCGCGTTTTTCGGGTGCGGGTTGGGCGGGTGCAGCAGGTGGGTCAGCCTGGCAGGTATCTTGCACACCCCTATATATATTGTTGGTGTAAAAAAGTGAATAACATCCGCATTTAGTCTGGTCAGGATCCACATGGTTGTTCTCACTAAGTTGACATTCAGTAATGCGATGTCCTTTATCTAGTGAATAGTCAAATCCTTGTAGTCCAATTAGCACATGCACAAAAACTCATTCAGGTGTTTCCAACGACGTCTCTCCGGCATGAGAGTAAGAACTCAGGAAAAAAAAATGGTGTTTAGTTAGAACTTCTCGCATTACCTAATGCATTTATTATCCGCTATTTATAGAAAAAAAGGTCGGATTAGTCCAATGAAATTAGGACCATGGGCCCGGTTCAGTAGCTTAATCTGGTACATGGCAAATGAGGAAACGTATGGCATTATTAAGCCTTTGGGCTTTGAAGCCCAAAGAAGCCCATAGTTCAACCTAAGTGAACAGAAGATGGAGTCCAACCTATGAAAACATAGAAGCCCTCATGATGGTCAAAGAGGTCCGCCCGATGATTGTCAATCGATAATCGGCCTGCGCAGGGTTATCGTCGAATGGTTCAAGAGGTAGTCAGTGGACAGTGGTCAGGCGAACGTGGTTAGTTTCCTCCCTAGGGTCGGTCACTGGTGAGTGGTCAAAGAGGACCATTGTAGACACCATACTGCCACGTGTTCCACATCTAAGTCGTTTGGGGGTGTCAAGTAAAAATACCTCTCTCACACACACACACACACATATATATATATATATACACATACATACATATGCGCTTAAGTAAATTTAGAGATGTGTCATGCCCAAAGTCCTTTTTCCAAAATCTTCATCAAAGTTGAAAATATTGTTGAATATTTCATTTCAAGAGAAAATATTCTACCACACATCCCTTATCCTTATGAGATATTTTTGTCTTCAAAAAAATAAAAGAAAAAGAAAATGGGATGCCAAAAATGGGAAAAACAAAGCAATAAACTAGATTTTCTTCAGAAAATGTTCCTATCAAATTTAAAAAATAAAATAAAATAAACACTATTATGAGATTGAAAAGGAAGAACTAAAAAAAATCCACCACCCTCCTCCCAAAACTCCCAGGCCTCTCTCATGGCAATTTCTCCATCTTCTCTGTCTATGAATTCTCTCATGGCTGCACAAAAACCGGGTTCTCTCTCTCTCTCTCTCTCTCTATATATATATATAAGTGGTCGGACCTTTCCTCGGACTCACGCATAGCAGGAGTTTTGTAGCACCGGACTGCCTTTTTTTTTTTTTTTTATATATATATGCAGCTAGTTATCTGAATTGCTTGTAAACTTTAATCCTCATCAGGGTATTGCAAGAACAACCAGAATTATCAGAAGCTTATTGGGATAATTAAGTTTAAATTTGTGAAAGTTAAGGTCAGTAATCCTTGTTTTACATTAATAACTCTTATTTGCTTCCCCGGATTCCATGCATAGCGGAAGGTTTGTAGCATCGGACTGGCCTTTTATTTCTTTACTTGATGTGGTTTGTCTCAATAAGATATTTCCATTTTTTATTTTTTTAATTATTGATATTATTTTTTAAGTTATTTTTATAGGCTGCAGCGGATAAGGATCAAAGCACAAAGCCTAATAGTGTTATATGTGCAGATTGTGATGGGAACGGTCAGTATATAAGCACTGGTTTTATCTCAATTTTTTTAGAACAAATTTATGGAAACAGAACTAAAATTTGTGCCCAAATTTCTGTTTCTATTCCAAGTTTTTCGAGAATAAAAATGGAAATGGAAAATTATGCTTTTTTCGGTAAACCCTAAAGTATGGGGTGGGTAACGTTTGATTAATGTTTCTGCTTTCTGTTTCTACTCCCAATAAAATGGGATGAGAATTCTGTTTCCGTTTTTTAGTATTCTAAGAAAAGAATCGCGGTTAGTACCAATAATTATTTTTAAAATGTTTTTATAATTTCTTAGAACAAAAACAAAAAAATGTGTTGGGTTACAATTAAGCCTGGATCGTTTGTTTGTGTGTATGTGCGCGCGCACGCGCGAGAGTGATAGAGAGAGAGAAAGGAGACAAGAGAAGAAGATGAAACTGTGCGGTTGTGGTTGTGGATCGATGTGGTGGTGGCTAGCATGGGTGGTGATGGTAGGCGAGGAAGTGCATGTTTGGTGATGATTCTCAACATTTAACCTTATGAAATAGATTGAATAGGAATTCAATTTTTTTTTTGTTTCTCAAATTCTTAAAGAAATCTCGAATTACTCCCAAAATTTTGAGAATATTTGGTAACAAAAACCTGTTTACCAAACACGTTTTTTTACACTGATCCCAAAATTCTGGGAGCAAGAACAGAAATCAGGGAACAAAAACACTAAACAAACAGGGCCTAAAGTTTCACATTTATTTCAATCCTAAAAATTTAAAAGCAAGAAACGTTATTAACGATTTTTGTTGGAAATGGGTGGTGCTCAGCACGTGTCCTTTTAAATGGGGTATTTTCATCATTTCATCCCTCCACTAAACAGTCTAAACCTAAGACGTTTTCTCATAACCTTTTTTCTAACAACAGTTCATGTTTTTCTCTCTCATTCTTCTGACAAGTTCTTAGGAAAATGTTAGAGAAAAACATCTTAAATTTAGTACAGTAATAAAATGACCAAAATAACTCCATTGAACAACCACGTAACGAGCACATCCCATTTTCTATAAAAAAAATCACTGACCACGTTGAAATAAATGTAAAACTTGAAGGACCAAATGTGTATTTTGATAAACCTCAGAATCCACACAGACGCCCGTTCCCAAAACTTTAGGGACCAAAACATAATTTTCAAAAATAGAAATTTAAGAGCAAGAACACTTGTTTTAAAATGGCAGGTGCTGTTGTGTGTTCACAATGCAAAGGCAATGGAGTAAACTCTCTAGATTTCTTTGATGGAACATTCAAAGCTGGTGACTCCTGTTGGCTATGCGGGTCCCTCCACTTAATCTATATTTTTGACGTCATATTTATTTTAAATTTCAATTTTTTCCCTATAAAATATAAATAATTAAATTCCCATAATTGTGTTATTGCAGAGGGAAGAAAGATATGTTGTGTGGAAATTGCAATGGAGCTGGCTTCTTGGGAGGTTTTATGACCTCTTCTGATACTTAAAAATTCACAATTGCACTATATATATATATATATACAGCCTGGTTCCGGTCCTACCACTGGCTTTACGCAATCAATCGAATTTTATTATATAGATATCCTTACAACACAACATAGGTCATCGAAAGGATCTCGGAAACCCTTCAAAACACGAAAGTCAGAATCTTTCAGAAAATGAATTCTTATATACATATGTGTGTATATACTCTTTAAGAATTTGAAATGAATGCACGTTAATTTTTAAATTTTTGCATAGTCATTTTTTATTTAATTATAATTACAAAATTCCGTACGCACTTCGAAATGTTGTCTAAATCATTAAAAAGTATTATTATATAGTTCTCAACAGTGGTGGAATGACACTAGTGGACACAAGGGATTAAATTTTTTATATTTTTATTAGATTCTTGTTCCACATCGATCACTTGAGAATTCTTAAACTACTATATAAGTCAAAAAAGTTACACCTGGTCGAGATTATACTGTTTTAAATTGGAACCTCCTAGCATTGTATTAGAGTTAAGGTTTAAAAATTCATCTCTCATTCTTTCATACTGAAATCATCTGTAAAAACCGAGATCGCACATTTCTTAACATTCCTTTTTAATCAAATCATTCGTGCAAACCAAAAGATTTGGCAAGTATTAAATTTCTACTCCACATCAATAATCACTTGAGAGTTCTCAGATCACAATATAAGTCAAAAGAGTTACGTCACTCGACACAATATGATCTTAAGTTTAAATCTTCTAACAATTTTAATTTTTTTTTCACTCACTTTCGAAGTCATATGTTATCCTCGGATTTTTATCCTATTTACAAAAGAATTTATTTTGTATTTTTAATCAAATACAAATTCAACACTAATAAAAAACATCAACTCGATACATTCTATTTATTTGATCTTAACTTGAATGCAATACCCGATACATTCTATTTATTTGATTTTAACTAGAACTCGAAACGTTCTATTTATCCGCTCGATACATTCTATTTAGATCTTAACCAGAGACAAAATATTGACAATCTAATAATTTTTCCTTACAAAATTTTTCACAAATATAGAGGCTATATGGCATCAAAGTCTTGCATCTATATAACTTAGAAAAATTAATCGAAAAAACAAACACAAACAAGGGAGAGGGAGAGGGATCTACTTGGCTTCTTGTTCTAAAACTTGAGTCTTCTTCCATATATCCTTGGACTCCTTGGAGGTTTGCAATGGAGGCAACGAAAACATGCTCACAGTAGAGCTTCCACTTCGAATCTCTTTCAAAACCCTCAAGGCCGATGTCGTCAGCTTCACGTACATGCTCTCCATGTTTTCGATCTCTGCAATTTCATTAGGAACAACAACATTCATACGCCCTTCTCCTTGTTCTGGTTCATTCGCACCATTGTTGGATTCGAATCCTTGTCGAGCAGAGCTGGTTGCTTCTGATGAAGATGATGATCGCTTGTTCATAGAGAAGATTCGATCGAGCATGGCCTCGCAATCCTTTACCAGTTTGTTAAGAACGTCGGTTTTGAAGAATGGCTGTTCTAATACCTTTTGGATGAAAGGTAAACGAATCAGGGCGCCGCTTAGCTTGTCATATTTCTTCAGTATTTTCACTAATCCTGCACGATCATGGTCATGAAACAATCGGTTTAGTTGCATTAGATTGTGTTCAAAGCATATGATGCTAGCTATGTGTTGGGTTTTTTCCACATCGGATATGGAAGATGATGGTGCTTAGGTTATAAGTGTAAGGAAAAGACTCATTTTCTGAGCTAACTTTTAGAGGCCCAACATCATCATATACTAGTATCAAAGTCTAAGTTACAACAATTCTAACCCAATAGCCATAACGGGAGAGACTGATTGAGTCTTAGCCGGACAAAGGCTCCATGTGTAAAGGGCAGATTGTTGGGTTTATCCCACACATCAAATGGTCAGGTTGTAAATGTAACAGAAGGCCTCGCTTCATCATGTTAAGGGGTTGATACTTGATAGAAGGGTTGATAGAGACCCAAGATCACCTACACTGTCAACTTGTTTATGCTATTTGCATGGCGAAACCCCACTTTAACGTAGGGAAAAAACTCATATCAAGCAAACTATGTCAATCTCTTGATGCAAGAGATTTCGAATTGGACAAATCTAGAAGATTTCTGTTAGTTTTTTTCCCTAATTACGGATTACGGATTCAAAAGAGTGAATTTGATCCCGAATCTCATCAAGTGTTCGAGTTATGTACTGCTATAGAATTTCATATCAGGAAACAATCACAAGAATGAAGTTTAATCTGTGAAAATGAAGGAATACCTGTGTAGTTAAGGGCGCTGTAATTCTCTAACAGAACCATCTCTCCATGGAAATCGACGATCTCTCTTCCAACTTCCATCAGCTCTTCATCTGAATCTGTAGTCTCTGATAACCTATCTTGCAGCACCTACGATTTTGTAAAATCAAACCAGAGAAGTATTAATCAACATAAATTCACAGATTCTCCAATTGAAATCAAAATCAAAGCTGATCAGATCAAATTAAAATTACCTTCAATCTAATCACGTAGAACTCTTCTTTATCTACAAAAAACGAATTGAACTTCTCGATCTCTTCCTCCAACAGCTTCACGAAATTCGTCACCTCCTTCGTCACCTCCACCACCTCTGCTCCCGCAATTTCCGCCGAATCATCACGACCGTCCGTTTCACCGCCCAATCTCCGCCGCTTGCTCGGCCGATCACCGTCGCCTTCCTTGGGATAGATCAGCTTCAACTGCTTCTTCAGATCTTTGTAGGACAAGAATTTGTCTCGCCAATCGGGAAGCGTCTCGTCGATCAAATTGCTCAGCCTCTTCCAGAATTTCATCGTCGTCCGCTGCACAAACGGAATCCTTCGCTTAACGAAAGCACATGCGCATGTGATCTGTGAATAGTAGAGAGAGAGAGAGGAGGAGGAAGAGGAGGAGAGGGAGGGAATATAAGGGCTTGTTTGGATGTAGGAAGAACCGAAGAATATTCGGTAGCAGTTGAGACGCGGGGAATATCCTGTAAGGATATCTCGCGCGAGGATTAAAATGCCCTTTGGCTTGACCGTCGAGAAGCTTTTGTTACACTGCGGTGCGCTCCATGGAAGAAAAATTATATAAATAGCCCCTAAAAGTTTGAATCAATTTCAAATTGGCATCTAGTATTCTAAGGACATGTTTGGTTGAGTTTTCAAAATTTTGAAAATATGAAAAAAAATTGTTTGGTTTAAGGTTATATATATATATATATATTATTTAAAAAATGATGTGATTGGTTGAATTTTTTGATGGGTAACCGGACCAGATTTTGGGTCGGTCGACGGTTCAACCAATCGAACCAGCTGGTGCGGTCTGATTTTTAAAAAAATGTTCAAATTTAATCTAGAATTTCTCAAAACTTCAAAGGTGCAAGGTGCAAAAACCTCAATTTTAAAATTCTAAATTTCAAAATTCTAATTTTGAATCTCCTATTAGATTTATGTCCCACATCGATTACTTAGAGTTCCTAAACCGCTATATAAATCAAAAAAATTACTTCACTTAACACTATATAGTTTTAAGTTGAAACTTCTTAACATGACATTAGAGCCGATGTTATGAATCTCTCATTCTCTCATAGTTAAATCATCCGTACAAGCCGAGGTTTGCATATTTTTTATCATTCTCTCGTAATCAAATCATCCGTGCAAACTGGAAGTTGCACTTAAAGAGGTATTTAGATTTATGTTTATATCCCACATAAATCATTTGAGAGTTCCCAAAACACTATATAAGTCAAAAGAATTACTCTATCAGACACAATATGATTTTAAGTTGGTCCCTCTTGATAGTCCTATGCAAAATATCAACTGACCCGACCCACCTGCCACTAACCGATCGGCCCAGCCTAAAAACTCAGGTCTGCTATGTAAAATTCGATCAGCTCGGATGAAATTCGATATGTTTTCTCAATTTTGGATCTAATAGTGGGTATACACATCACCCACCCAAACATCACCTGACCTGACCGTCTGACCTTGATATTTATAGGATTTTAGGGTTTTTAGGGTTCATTTGCACACCGCCTCTCATTTTCACAAGTCGATCTTCGTCTCATGACTCTCATCGTCTTTGAGTTTCTCTTCATCTCTATCCAACCTTGAGATTTAGGGTATACTCAAATATTCCAGACTCGTTCTTCGCATTTCTGCCCGTTCTCTTCTTTGATTCTTCGTCTTGGTTTCTTTTTATTCTTCTTCCCAATATGTTGTCCGAAGATAGACTTCGATTCTTCTTCTTCTTCTTCATAATATTTATTCGATTATCATTTAGATCTATTATTACCGTTTGAAGAATCAACAGTTAGCGAAGATGTAAAGGCAATTGTTAACGAAAACATGAGGCGTGTGCGTAGGTATGTAAAAGTTTTGTTGTAATTCTCTTTTTGTTTCTATTGAATATGTTTTAAGTCTTGTTCTAGTCCGATTTGTGTTTTGTTTCTGTTGAATCTAATTAAGTTTCGTTATACAATTGAATGCTTTGTATGTTTCTTTGTTCTATTTGCTTAGATTGTTGTTTCTGTTCTTCATCCGACCTTACCCGATCGGAATCCGACCGGATCTGATTACACCCAAAGACATCTAATTTTCATGTTCTTCGTCGAAATCGGATCTAGAAATATCTTACCTGAGACATTCGGGTCGGGTCTCGGATTTGTCCAAAGTATCTCCACCTGACCCGTGCACACCCCTACCTCCTTACACCTCCGATTATCCACTACCAAAGAATGTGTTGGGCCAAAAAAAATTTGGGCTTCAATTTTATTTTATTTTTAATTGGCCCAACACAAATTTTATAACAAAAACAAAAATGTAATTAATATTGTGAACGAACTTTTTAAATGCGCCAACGCATTTAAAAAATGATTAATTATAAAATTTGTAATTAATTATACTTCTCCCCTATAATTTGATCGAATTTTGCTTTAAACCGCTATGGTATTTTTATCTGCACTTTTCACCATGTGCTTTAAACTTAACCATAACGGTTACATTTTTTAGTAACTTTAATGGTCGTGTCAAAAATCAAACATTAGTAACAGTCCAGATTAAGTTTAAAAGATAAATGATTGAGATTGTCCATTCTCTCAACCCAGTTCAAGTTTTTCTACACCACTCAACCTACTTAATGACTTAGATAAAAAGATTAAATATTTGTTAACAAAATTGTCACTTAAAAAATTCATACTTTCACTTAATTATATTTTGTACCTTTTAATTTTATATATGTATTTTATTAATTAATTTTTTATTGTTTACTATTTTTTTACACTAATGAATTTAAAAATCAATATAGGTCCCTTAGGCAACGGAAAACCCTAGTGTCAAATAATATTTATACCCTTGAACTAATTTAATATGGATGATTTTAATTCTCATCTAAAACTTAAGGGTTAAAAGTTTATTATATGGTGTGATTAATTTTAGGGATGTCAATGGTCTGGATTCGGCTTAATTTCATATAAAACCAAAATCAAAACCGTTAAACATATATAAAACCAGAACTACTTTTTTATTAAAAGGTTTTAAAACCGGACCATTTAATTTAACCAAAACCGCAAAACCGTTTAAGATTTTTAAATTTTATAAAAAATCAAAACCAAAACCGCGAAATCGCCGATTATTGTTTCTTATATATGAACAAAAACACAAGTAAAATATAAAATTTAAATTCCAAAAACAAGAATCAAGCCGCAAAACTATTGATTGTAAACATTCATAACAATAAATAATCGGTTACACTGTTCGGTTCACAGTTCTGGTCACGTGGTTCAGTTACGCGATTCGATTACGCAATTACTATCACAAAATCAAAACCAAAAATCAAAACTGTTTCAGTTGCTAAACTTAAAACCAAAACCATTTAATTAATTTCAAAATCAGACCACTCGATTCAATTTCGTGTGGTTACCCATCAGTTTTTAAGTGCCATCCCTATGAATTTTGAGCATATACTACATTTGCATAATTAATGAAAATTACATTTTTTAATCATTAAAAAAAAACATAATAATCAACCAATAATATTTAATTTAATGACATAAAACAAAAAAAAAAAAGTGGAAAAAAGTCTCTTAAGAGAACATGAACATGGAGATAAAGTTGAAAAAAAAAATGAAGTTAGGAATAATAATGTAGTTCCCCTAATAGCAAAAGTTATTCCAAATATTGGCTTTAATTTGCTTTCATAAAAGCTCTAGTCCAAGGCATATATATTTTGCTTTTGTCTTGTCTCTCATTGTTTGTAAGAGCTAATATTGGCTTTAGTTTGCTTTTAAAAAAGCTTCAATTGTGCCCAAGGCATATTAATGGTGTATTACATTTTGGAGTTTTGGTTAACAAAATTAAAATTTTAGTTCGTGCAATCTACGTACTACAAGAATTTTTTTTATAAGTTCGCAGTTACTATATTATATAAAAACTACTATAATTTTTCCAAGTGAAAAATACTATAACTATTATGATATATAGTGACTTTTGAACTTTTAACAGTAACTTTGGACTTCTGAAAAAATTAATGTAGCGTTTGGATTGCAATAGACTAAAATTTTAATTTCAATGACTGTTCACTAAAAAAATCCTTATATTTTTAAATTTTAAAATTCTATTAAATTTATCAAAATTGGTCAATTTTTTGTTAATTTAGATTTTTTAACTATTATATATAGTTGATCACTCCTGGAGAGCACTCCGAAAATTAAATCTTGAATGCACCAGACTGATATGGGAGGATGCGCCTTTAAGATCGTCTAGTGAGCTGATTAGTCGAGATGAACGTAAATTGGTCTAAACACTCCTCACTGTAAAATCAAATATATATATATATATATATATATTTACCATATTACCCTTGATTGAGAATAGTGTCAAAATAATAAAACTTTTTGAATTTGGAATAGTGGAATTTAACATGGTCAGTTAATTAAAAAAAATTAATTATTGAGATTCAAAATTTGTGTTGAATTTAATATACAAATTATTACTGTAACATACAAATTATTATTGTGTCATTTAATTAGAAAAATTTGAGTTGAATTCAACATGATCACTTGATTAGTAAATATTATCATCATTTAATATTGTTATGTATCCTAAAATGCTGATTAAATACTATTAAAAATATATCTTTCGAAAAAAAATCGTGGTTAACAATTATAATTGCATTAACTATCATCTTTTAATATAATCATAAATAATCACATTTAGATCCCTTGTTTGTTTGATCTAATTATACAATCACATTCATCTAAATAATAAATTTGAAATGACACCTCAATCAATCATTTTAGCAAACGAAAATAACTTATATTTTTGTTTAAAATTTTCTAACAATTTTTTTTTTTTTTCACACTTTCGAAGTCCTATGTTATCCTCGATTTTTTATCCTATTTACAAAAGAATTTATTTTTGTATTTTTAATCAAATACAAATTCAACACTAATTAACATCAACTCGATACATTCTATTTATTTAGTTAACATCAACTCGATACATTCTGGTTAGATCTTAATTAGAGACAAAATATTGACAATCTAATAATTTTTCCTCTTATATATTAAGTACAATTTTTTTCACAAATATAGAGGTTATATGGCATCAAACTCTTACATCTATATAACTCAAAAAATTAATCGAAAAAACAAACACAAATTGGGGAGAGAGGGAGAGGGAGAGAGATCTACTTGGGTTCTTGTTCTAAAACTTGTGTCTTCTTCCATATATCCTCGGACTCCTTGGTGGTTTGCAAAGGAGGCAACGAAAACATGCTCACAGTAGAGCTTCCACTTCGAATCTCTTTAAAAACCCTTAAGGCCGACGTCGTCAGCTTCACGTACATGCTCTTCGTGTTTTCGATCTCTGCAATTTCATTAGGAACAACAACATTCATACACCCTTCTCCTTGTTCTCGTTCTTCATTCGCACCATTGTTGGATTCAAATCCTTGTCGAGCAGAGCTGGTTGCTTCTGATGAAGATGATGATCGCTTGTTCATGGAGAAGTTTCGATTGAGCATGGCCGCGCAATCCTTTACCAGTTTGTTAAGAACATTGGATTCGAATCCTTGTCGAGCAGAGCTGGTTGCATCTGATGAAGATGATGATTGCTTGTTCATGGAGAAGTTCCGATCGAGCATGGCCTCGCAATCCTTACCAGTTTGTTAAGAACGTCAGTTTTGAAGAATGGCTGTTCTAATACCTTTTGCATGAAATGTAAACGAATGAGGGCGCCACTTAGCTTGTCATATTTCTTCAATATTTCCACTAATCCTGCATGATTATGGTCATGAAACAATCGATTTAGTTGCATTAGATTGCGTTCCAAGCATATGATGCTATACGTTGGGTTTATCCCACATCGGATCGAATGTAGAAGGAGCAGGTGGTCAGGCTATAAATGTCAAACCTCACTTCATGAGCTAATTTTTAAGGTTGGGAGAGACTCAAGATCACCCTACACATGTATCATAGCCCAAGTTACAACAATTCTAACCAATAACCACAAAGGGAGAGACGGATCGAAGATTAGCCGACCAAAAGTCATGTGTGAGCGAGAGATTGTAGGGTTTATCCCACCAGGCTGGTAGTCAGATTATAAATGTAAGAAAAAGTCTTCGTGAATTAGTTTTTTCGGGTTGAGAGAGGCCAAGACCACCCTAAACTACGAACTTGTTCATGCTATTTCCAAGGCGAAACCCCACTTTAAACTAGGGAAAACACTCATATCAAGCAAACTATGTCAATATCTTGATGCAAGAGAATTCAAATTGAACAAATCAGGAAGATTTCTGTCTACGGATTCAAAAGAGTGAATTTGATCCCGAATCTCATCAGGTATTCGAGTTATGTACTGCTATAGAATTTCATATCAGGAAACAATCACAAGAATGAAGTTTAATCAGTGAAAATGAAGGAATACCTGTGTAGTTAAGGGCGCTGTAATTCTCTAAGAGAACCATCTCTCCATGGAAATCGACGATTTCTCTTCCAACTTCCGTCAGCTCTTCATTTGAATCTGTAGTCTCTGCTAACCTATCTTGCAGCACCTAAACAAACAAAGTATTAATCAACACAAATTCACAGATTCTACAATTGAAATCCAAAATCAAAGCCGATCAGATCAAATTAAAATTACCTTCAATCTAATCACGTATTCCTCTTCTTTATCGACAAAAAACGAATTTAACTTCTCGATCTCTTCCTCCAACAGCTTCACGAAATCAGTCACCTCCACCACCTCTGCTCCGGTTACTTCCGCCGAATCATCATGCCCGTCCGTTTCACCTCCCAATCTCCGCCGCTTGCTCGGCCGATCACCGTCGCCTTCCTTGGGATAGATCAGCCTCAACTGCTTCTTCAGATCTTTGTAGGACAAGAATTTATCTCGCCAATCGGGAGGCGTCTCGTCGATCAAATTGCTCATCCTCTTCCAGAATTTCATCTTCGTCCGCTGCACAACCGGAATCCTCTCCTCCTCCTTTGCTCAACGAATGCACATGCGCATGTGATCTGTGAATACTGATGGAGGGAGGGAGGGAGGAAGGAGGGGAGGGAGGGGATTTAAGGGGTTGTTTGGATGTAGGAAGAACCGAAGAATTCCCTTTGGCTTGACCGTCAAGGTGTTTTTGACACTTTGTTACACTGCGGTGCGTTCCATGAAGGACAAATTATACAAATAGCCCCCAAAGTTTGAATCAACTTCGAATTGGCATCTAGAATTCTAAGGGCGTGTTTGGTTGAGTTTTCAAAAAAAAAATTGGAAAAAAATATTTATTAGTAACATGTTAAAAATAAAAATGATGTGATTAGTTGAAATACAATTTCGAAAAATAGAGATGATACTGATGTTTATTGGGTAAATGTGTGGTAGAGAAAATTTGTAGAGGAATAAAAAATAAATAATTATACTTCTCCCCCCCTATAATTTGATCCAATTTTGATTTACGCTGCTATGGTATTTCCATCAGCACTTTCCACGATGTGCTTTAAAACTTATGAGCGACGGTTATATTTTTCATTAATTTTAACAGTTAAACGTCAAAAGTCAAATATTAATGAGTTATTTAATCTATTAGTAAATCAGGATGGGAATACATTTTAACAGTGCAGATTTAAGTTTAAAGATGAGTGATTGAGATTGTTCAATCTCTCAATCTATTAAATTTAAATTTCTCTACACCACTGAATGACTTAGATAAGGAGATAAAATATTTGCTGGAAAAATTATCGCTTAAAAAATTCACGCTCCCAACTATACGTTTTCACCCTTTAATTTTACATATATATACCTTATTAACTAATTTTTTATTGTTACACTTATAAATTTAAAAATTAATATAGTGCTTTTGGGCACAGGAAAACTCTAGTGTTAAATAACATTTATACCCTTCAACTCTAGGACTTAAGGATTAAAAGTGTACTCTAGGGTGTGATTAATTTTGAGCATATGCTATATTTGCGTAATTAATGAACATAGAATTTTATTATTTAGTCCTCCGAATATATAAAAACTATAAAATAGACCTCTAACTACTTTAATTAAGTTTTCAATTCCCAGATATTTTTTAGAAAATATTTTTCATTCTTTTACTATCGTTTTCTCCCAATTTACATAAAGTGTCATTATATAAAATATAATAACATGTAAAAATTCGCTATTTTAAACATTTAATACAATGTTTATATGGACATTCACGTTCTATTGTTATGTTTTACTTCAACAATAACTGATTTGTGGCGATGATGATTCACGTTGCTTAAACTTCGGCTGTGGTGATGGTGGGACTTTGAGAGAGAGAGAGATGGTATACACAGCTGAAAAATGAAGAGATGTAGATAGGCACATTAGGGCTTCCCCATTATATATATAAAGGGTATAAATGTCTATCTACCATTTTTTTAATTGTCTAGGATTATATACTAAGGTTGCGTTTGCGTAAGGAATTTGTAAATGAAGGGATTTCAAAATCCAAGATTTTGAAATCCCTTCATTTACAAATCCCTTGTTTGGATCTTGGGTTTACATCAGTGGCTAGCGATGGTTGGTGGTGGTTGACTCTGGCGGACGGAGGTGGCTGGCGGTGGCCAGCAGGCGACAGTGTCGACAATGGTCAGCAGCGGTGGCCGGTGGTGGTCGGATCTGAAATCCCTCTTTGGAAGGATCTGTAAATGACACCTAGTTTGAAAGAATTTCAAAATCTCTCATTTATCACTATTTTTTAATTGAAAGAATTTTACAAATCATTTATCATAAATACCCAAACAAGATATTTGTCAAAAAGGGATTCTGAAATCCCTTACCCAAATCAAATACAACATGATTGTTTTAATTCTATTCTATTTTTAACTACACTAACACTTGAATAAGGGTTAAAAAATATTTTTTTAATCATTAAAAAACATAATAATCAACCCACAAACTTATACAATTAAACGAAGTAAATTAATACTATTTAATTTAATGACATAAAACAATTTTTTTTTATGGAAAAAAGTCTCTTAAAGAACATGAACATGGAGATAAAGTTGAAAAAAAAATGAAGTTAGGAATAATAATGTAGTTCCCCTAATAGCAAAAGTTATTCCAAATATTGGTTTTAATTTGCTTTTATAAAAGTTTTAGTCCAAGGTTTAGTTTGCTTTTGTATTGTCTCTCATTGTTTTCTAGAGATAATATTAGCTTTAATTTGCTTTTAAAAAAGCTTCAATTGTACCCGAGGCACATTAATGGTGTATTACATTTTTGAATTTTGGTTAATAATTCACCGGAATTAAAATTTTAACTCATGTAATCTATGTACTATAATAATTTTTTTTTCATAAATATAAAGTTACTATAATATATAAAAATTATTGTAATTTTTTTATGTAAAAAATACAATAACTTCTATGACGTATAGTGACTTTTGAACTTTTGTCGGACTTCTGAAAAAATTAATGTAGCACTTGGATTGCAATAGTCTAAAATTTTAATTTCATGACTGTTCGCTAAAAAAACCTTTATATTTTTTAATTTTAAAATTCTATTAAATTTATCAAAATTGATCAATTTTTTGTTAATTTAAATTTGCTTACTATTATATATGGTTGATCACTCATGGGGAGTATTTTAGGAATTAAATCTTGAATGCACCAGGTCGAAGTGGGGGAGTGCGACCTTAAGATAGTCTGATGATGTGATTAGTCGAGGTGCACATAAGCTGGTCTTGGCATACCTTACCATAAAACTAAAATATATATATTATCACATTTCATTTTACACAAAAAATTTGGTGGTATTTGAATTTTTTTTGTTTACCATATCACCCTTTATTGAGAATAGTGTCAAAATAATAAAACTTTTTGAATTTGGGATGTGAAATTCAACACGGTCCGTTAATTAGTTAATTAAGAAAAAATAATTATTGGGATTCAAAATTTGTGTTAAATTTAACATACAAATTATTATTGTAACATTTAACTAAGAAAACTTGACTTGAATTCAACAGATAAATTATTATTGCGTAATTCAATTAGAAAAATTTGAGTTGAATTCAACATCATAACTTAATTATAACATTGTCATCATTTAATGTTGTCATATATCCTAAAATGCCGATTAAATACTACTCAAAATATATTTCCCCCAGAAGAATTGCGGTTACCAATTATAATTGCATTAATTATCATCTCTTAATAAAATAATAAATAACTACGTTTCAATTACTTATTTGTTTGATTTTATTACACAAACACATTCATCTAAATAATAACTTTGAAATTACATCTCAATAAATCATTTTAGTAAACAAAGATAATCTACATTTAATTCAACATGCTTACTTAATTATAAAACTTTGATTATTGGGATTCGGATATTGAATTCAACATATAAGTTATTATTGTGCCTTGAAATTATGAAAACGTGCATTTAATTTGATGTTGCCAAAAAATCCCCGACACGCGTAACAGCCCCGTACGTGCCAGAAAATCTCCGCAAGCTGCATATTTAATCTGACAACCTGCAAAACCGATTAGTTCTAAGGGGATATCGGTGTGATGTCAATCAAAGAACTTCTGGCGTAAAAATAAGTCAGTCTGCTCTAGGATATCAGGCAAAAAACTGCATTGTAAAAATAATGTGATACATTTCCCTTATTTATAGACTTAACAAATCATGATCATTGGGTATGGGTGATCTAGTCTTTGATGACTTAGTTTTCTCCCCATTATGTTACTATTCAATGGGAAGTTATAATTTTTTTGGCTCCTCATTATGTGGTTATTTAGTAGGAAGTTACGCCCTTTCGGCTCCTCCACTAAAAGTGGGAATCACGTTTTTTGCCCTTTCACTTGATGAATCTGTACATGGATCGCTAGTTTGGACCAACATCCACGACCCGGCTCCTTTTGAGCATTGAGTTTATCGTGATTGGCTTTTTTCGAGAAGCGAAAATTTCTCTCACTTTATAATTCAATATGGTCACTTAATTAAAAAAAATTGTCATCATTTAGAGCCGTTACATACCCGGAATATTGGTTAAATATGTATAAAACATATATCTTCCACACAGAAATGATAGTTACCAATTATAATTTCATTAATCATCTCTTAATATAATCATAAATAACTATATTTCGATTTTTTTGTTTATTTGATTTAATTACATAAACGCATTCATCTAAATAATAACTTCAAAATGACATTTCAACCAACCATTTTAACAAACAAAAATCACTCGTGTAAAATTCAACATGTCGCTCAATAATGATTATCGCGAATTATTATTGTGTTTATTTAAAAAAAGCAATTACTGATTTGAATTCAACATAATATGGAAAGATTTTCAACTTGTAATTCCGAAAAATTAGTGGGTATTTTCGTCACTTAATCTGGTCCAAATTTGAACACGAGATTAAGTGATTCAATCTTTAACTTTCACAAGACTATTTATTCTAATTAAAAAGTAAAAGGATAATCATGTACTTTTGTATTTTATATAGGTTGAAACAGTTATTTTCTCTACTCTTAATCGACTCATCAAATAATTCTCTTATTTTCCAAATGACAGTGGTTCACTGGTTCGGATAAATTATTTAATCCAATATGTATTTTGCAATAATCATTTATATTGATTAAAAAAAAAATGGACAATGAGTGTGAGGTCCTACATTTAAACTTTAATTGGTTAAAAGTTTTAGAGGCGGTAAAAACTTTTGATTTAGTCCTATCTATTTTAAAAAGGTAAAAGCCTTGCACGCGTGATAGCCACGCGCCAATTACAAGTAACTACTTTTTGTGTAATATTACTGTATTAGTTAAAAGTAACTATTTTTTATTTATTTATTTTTTTAACATGTAATAACTTTGTGTGTAAAAAATTTGTTAGATGTCATAAAATCACACAAACTACGTATAATTAGTTACAAGTAATTAATTATATGTAATTTTTTAGTTATATATCTTTGATATATAACTAAAAAATTTAATATTTTTCATTTACATGTTCCAATAATATGTTTAGTTACATGTCTCTGATATGTAATTAAAAAAATTAATTTTTTCAGTTACATGTTTCAGTAATATGTAAGTTTTTATTTACATGTTTACGATATGTAACTAAAAAATTTAATATTTTTTCAGTTACGTCATAAAATATTATACATATATATGTAATTATAACATGTAACTAAAATACATGTAACCAAAAATACCTAAAGATGTGTGAAAAGTAATAATTATGTAATTGTAACTAATATTAGTTACATGTAACAAAATTCACTATAAAAACCGAATGTACCCACTAAGGACTCCTTACAATTCCTGTAATGCGGGACTAAAACACAAGTGAAATCTAATTTAAAAGACTAAATCAAAATCTAATAACACAAAAGAGCTTTTTACCAATAAATTAAAAAAAAAAAAAAAGATTTTTCACTGCAAAAAAAATTAATAGTTAAAACTTGGCACACTTTGACTAATCATTTTCCGAGCGATTTTAAGAGTACATTCCTCTACACTTTTCTAGTGTATTGAGAATTAAATACAAGATTTAATTTATAAATTACGTTCCAAAAAAAATGAATTTTGATTTATAAAAAAGAATATTTTTATGGAAAAATTGGTGAAAAGTCCCATTTTTAAAGTCTAATTGGTGAAAAGTCCTTTTGTGTTATTAGGTTTTGATTTAATTATTTAAGTTAAATTTCACTTGTGTTTTAGTCCCACATTGCAGGAATTGTAGGAATTATAGGGAGCTCTTAGTGAGTACAATTTCACAATTGTTATTTTTCACACATATTTAAGTATTTTTGGTTACATGTTACAATTACATATATTAATATTTTATGACGTAACTGAAAAAATATCAATCTTTTTAGTTACATATCAGAGACATGTAACTAAAAAATTACATATTATTAAAACATGTAACTGAAAAAATAAATTTTTTTAGTTATATATTAGAGATATGTAACTAAAAAATTACACATTATTGATACATATAACTGGAAAATATCAAATTTTTAAATTACATATCAGGGACATGTAATTAAAAAGTTATATATAATTAGTTACCTTTAACTAATTATATATTTTGTGACATTAAACAAATTTTTTACACACAAAATTTTTACATATAAAAATAAAAAATAAATAAAAATTATTTGCAACTAATACAATAATATTACACATAAAATTACATGTAACTGGCGCGTGATTATCATATGTTTAAGGTTTTCACTTTTTTAAAACATATAGGGACTAAATCAAAAAAATTTAATATCTCTAAAAATTTTGATTAATTAGAGCTTAAATGTAGAATCTCTCGCCTATTATTCTTTTTTTTTTATTTGTGAACCGGACTAAAACTTCTTTAGACAAGTTTGGTAAATTTTAAAATTTAGTACCAATAACATTAACGTTGTAGAAGTTCCTCTCCAATTTCCTCCCTCGTCAAACAAGGGACCCTTACATTTCCTCTGTACTCCCTTTTCCTTTTCCATAAAGCAAAAAGCAATTCCCGCGTTAAGACTAAAGACAAACACGCCAGAGGACGGAAATTGATCATCCCCCCCCCCCCCTCCCCCCCCTCTCTCTCTACTGCTGAAGCACTGGTTATACCTATTGGTTCACTGTCTTTCTCACTCCATTGCTCGCCTGAGAAGGAATCGATTGTTGCTTCGTCGGCCGGAAAGTGGACAGGTTAGTAGGGTTCTCAGCTCCGCTACTTCATTACTCTCTAAACAATTTCAATTCTCCTGATTTTGCGATCATTTTTGTATTTAACTGGAATTTCAATTTACCGATTCGATCGGGGTAACACAGCAGAAATGTATGATATTTAGGATCGACCAAGCTAAGTGGTTCTATTAGTGTTGGATTTGTAAATTGTCGAGCTGTTATTTTCTGGAATTAATCGAATTGAAATGACCTAATCTAGTGTGAAGTTTTCTCATAATTTCGTACATTTTTGCGATCGACAGGGCATAGCGTTTGATATAATTGATTTGTGAACTTAGTTGAGCTTGACAGTCGATCGATTCATCCTGATTCATGAAATTTCCCTTCTTAGATTTCATTTTTAATTTTTAGTGGCTTCATATCCAGTATATGATCATGTAACTTCTTGGAGTAGAAGAATACAGTTAGACGATGAATGTAATGGTATATGGTGTTCTGGTTTCCGAAGAAATTGAGAGGTTGGCTAACGGATCGTTTAGTTGTCCTTCAATCTGCGAATTGAATCGATTTACAATTAATCAATTTATGAATTGTTCTATTTTGGTGTTTGGTTGTAATATTAAAAACACTCAAATTAGCTAGGTGGCGTTTGGTTAGTGTTTCTTTTTTTGTGTTTCTACGTCCAATAAACTGGGATGAGAATTCTGTTTTCATTCTGAAGTATTTTGGAAATAGAAAAATGTCTGGTAACGGCCATTTTCCAGAAATTGTTTCTTTTAATTTATGAGAACAAAAATAAGAAACACGTTTGGTTACAACATTTGTTTCCCCCCTCCCCTTAAATGTATGGTCGGTCGGGGTGGTGGCGGGAATAATTTTGTGGGAGTGAATATGAATCAACAATTTTTTGTTTCTCAGATTCTTAAAGAATTTAAGAAATACTCTCAAAATACTCCCAGAATTTTGGGGATAGAAACGTGTTTAATTCCGAAATTTTCGGAGTGGGAACAGAAATCAGGGAACGGAAACAGTAACCAAACGGGTCCTAGTTAACCATTTCGTTTCTAGTTTAAATGCTATTTTTAGTGTATTTGGAGCAAAATGTAGTTAATAATTAACAAAATTTTAATGATACCATTTTTTTGTTCATTCAAATTTTATGTCAATTTAATAAAATCATTTGTATACAAAGAGAGACACAATTCAATTCATCAAAACTTACGAAATAGAATAATTTAGGCAACGAAACGAGCCCTAAGCATTCTATCAAATGTTGGGTTAATCTTACTCTGGAAACCAAATACTGCATGCGATTAGGTGTAAAAATTGGCTAACTCTTCAAGTTTTTGAAAACGTAATACTTTTTATGATAATTATGAAAATAACAGTATCGGTGTTATATGATTTTTCTTTCAAATTTTGAACTTTGGCAGGTTGTTCTGCGGACTAAATTCGTGATTTGATCGAGATTTTTTTTGTAAGAGAAAAGAATGGGTTCAGGGCGGAGTGAAAAACTGATGGTGGTTACGCAAGTTAGCGTTGGTGGGTTTGACAAATACACCACTGCAAAAATGCTTTTGGACTATTTTGAAGAAAATGTTGGGGCAGTTTTGAGATGTAGACTAAAGACATCCTCAACTCCTACTGAATCATATCCATGTTTTGAGATTGACGTTGGCAATATTCAAAAAATGGATGATTATGAAAAGGTTGAACCCCATGCATTCTTGCATTTTGCTATTCCTAAAGCTGTGAATTCAGCCCTAAATGCTGCAGGGCGTGGTGACCTTGTATATATAGGCAAGCCTCTGAAGGTTAGTTTGGGGCCTCAGAATTCATATCGTATGAATCAAATGAGGAGGACTACAATTCCGTTCAAGCTATCTAATGTGCAAGTTGAGGTTGGGTGTATGAGGAACTTGCAATTCTTTGTTGGTTGGAGAGGACCTTCTGAAGGAGTTAATTTTCTTGTCGATTCGTTTGATGGAACTTGCAAATTGCTTTTCTCAATGGATACTGCTTTCTCCTTAAAAGGGACAAGGAAATATGCAGTAATAAAGTGCAATATGAAAGTTGAATTCTTGGTGAGGGAAATCAAAGAGATAAAGAAATACGAGGATATCGATTCCTTAGTAATGGTGCTGCAGCTGGCTTCATCTCCCTTGGTTTATTACCGGACTGCAGATGATGATATTGAAGAATCTTATCCTTTTGATTTGTTGGATGATGATGATCCTTGGATTCGGACAGTAGATTTTACACGGAGTGGGGCAATTGGTAGGTGTAACACCTTCAAAATTTCTATTCCACCTCGTAATGGTCCACACCTGAGGAAGACCATTAATTATCTGAAGGAAAGGAGGGTGCCTGTATCAGATGATGGTTATAAAACTCGGCTAAGATCGCGGGATGAACCTGAGTTTGGAGTTCCTCTTCAGGATGCTTTCTTTTCTATTCACTACAAGCAAGACATACACTTCAACATTCTATTTTTGGTGAACGCAGTCATGCACAAGGGTATAATCAACCAGCACCAATTGACTGATAGTTTCTTTGATTTGCTGAGAAGCCAAACAGAGGAAGTTAATGTAGCTGCATTAAAGCACATATATTCTTACAAGTGGCCCATATATGATGCTTGTAGTAGGCTGCAGCTTGTTCAGAATTGGTTGCTGAAAACTCCTAAGCTTCTGGAGAAACGTAGCGATTTGGTTGACATCATGGAAGTTAGAAGGTTGGTTATAACCCCAACAAAAGCCTACTGTCTTCTACCAGAAGTTGAACTCTCTAATAGGGTTCTTAGGCATTATAGACGTGTTGCAGACCGGTTTTTGAGGGTCACCTTCATGGATGATGGCATGCGAACACTAAATAGCAGTGTTATTACCTACTATCCTGCTTCCATTGTGATGGACATGACTTCAAATTCTAACCCCCAGAAAACTGCAATTTTCAGGAGGTTTAAGAATATTTTACACAATGGTTTTCATTTATGCGGTCGAAAGTACTCCTTTTTGGCCTACTCTTCTAATCAGCTGAGGGGCTGTTCTGCCTGGTTTTTTGCTGATCACTCAAAGCTTAGTGTTGCAAATATTAAAGCATGGATGGGGAAGTTCACAAACAGGAATGTGGCAAAGTGTGCTGCTAGGATGGGTCAGTGCTTCTCGTCTACGTATGCGACAATTGAAGTTCTTCCCAACGAGGTTGACTATCAGCTTCCGGATATTAAGAGAAACACCTATGATTTTTCTGACGGTATTGGTCTCATATCTGCTGATCTTGCAGCAGAAGTTGCTCAAAGGTTACAGTTGAAAGAAAGCCCACCGTGTGCTTACCAAATCAGATTTGCTGGTGGCAAAGGGGTTGTTGCCATCTGGCCAACAAAAAATGATCAGATTCGGCTCTCTTTAAGGCCAAGCATGATGAAGTTCGAATCAAATCACAGTATCCTCGAAATTTGTTCTTGGACTAGGTTTCAGCCGGGATTCTTAAACAGGCAGATAATTTTGCTACTCTCCACTTTGAAAGTTGACGATGGAATATTTTGGAAAATGCAGGAAGTTATGATTTCTAAACTGGATCAGATGCTTGTAGACAAGGATGTGGCCTTTGATGTACTCACTGCTTCATGTGCTGAGCATGGAAATACAGCAGCAATAATGTTGAGTGCAGGTTTTGACACTAAAACAGAGCCTCATTTGCGAGGAATGTTAACTAGTATCAGAGCTGCACAGCTTGAGGATCTGCGGGAAAAGGCTAGGATTTTTGTTCCTTCTGGAAGGTGGCTGATGGGCTGCTTAGATGAACTTGGGATACTAGAACAGGGGCAGTGCTTTATCCAAGTGTCGAACCCTTCACTGGAAAATCAATTTGCAAAGCATGGTGCTAGATTTTCAGAGACTCAGAAGAATTTGCAAGTAATTAAGGGCTTTGTGGCGGTCACGAAGAATCCCTGCCTTCATCCAGGAGATGTGCGTATTCTGGAAGCAGTAGATGTGCCTGGTTTGCACCATCTTTTTGATTGTCTGGTCTTCCCTCAAAAAGGAGATCGACCACATACAAATGAAATATCAGGAAGTGACCTCGATGGTGATCTCTACTTTGTGACTTGGGATGTAAATCTTATTCCACCCAGTAAAGAGAGCTGGACACCGATGGATTATGCATCACCTAAAGTCAAAGAATTGCCACGTGAAGTCATTCACTCGGTAATTATCTTCCATCTGTGAATGTTTTCTACTTTTCTTAGTTATCGTGACTATGTTTTAACTATGCATCAATTTTCTTCGTACAATTTTCTTCGTACACCTAAAGTTCATTTTGTCCGTTCATGTAAATTGCTGAAAATGTAAAGAGCATAACTTGGACACTACACTTTGTTTTGTTCAAATTTGCAGGAGATAATTGACTTTTTCGCTAAAAATATGGTTAACGAAAGCCTGGGTGCCATCTGCAACGCCCACGTGGTTCATGCAGACCTCAGTGAAGACGGGGCACTTGATGAGAATTGCATCAAACTTGCTGAGCTTGCTGCAACTGCTGTCGATTTTCCCAAAACAGGGAAAGTTGCCACTCTCCCCTCTCGCCTAAAACCAAAACTTTATCCCGATTTCATGGGTAAAGAGGATTTTCAATCTTACAAGTCCAACAAAATCCTGGGCAGGCTATATCGATACGTCAAAGATGCTTGTGATAAAGACATGGAAAAATCTCCTGAAGAATTGTTTCTTCCTGAGCACATTCCCTATGACACTGACCTTGAAATTTCGGGGTCAACAGCTTTTGTTATTGAAGCCTGGGACCACAAGTGTGCCTATGATGGGCAACTGAATGGCCTTTTAGGTCAATACAAAGTTAATTCAGAAGAGGAATTGGTGACTGCCCACATTTGGTCTTTGCCTAAATATGGTACGAAGAAGCAAGGGGAGCTTAAAGAAAGGCTGAAACATGCCTATAACGCCTTGAAAAAGGAGTTTCGTAAGGCGTTTGAGCATATGGGTTCTGATTTCGATCAACTATGTGATGATGAGAAGAGCAACATGTATGAAAAGAAGGCATCAGCATGGTACTGATCATTCCCGATTTCATACCTATTTTATTTGCTAAATTAAGTTTATTTTTGCGTTCACGCAGATTTAGGGTGTTGTATAAGTATCAGAGCTAAAAGTCACGTTCTACAAGTATTATAATGTAGAGTGTTGTGCGTTGTTTCAACCATAACTAATGTTACATTTGGAATTTTGCAGGTACCAGGTGACTTACCGCCCTGAATGGGTGAAGAAGTCACTGGAGTTGCAAAATCCGGATGGGCAAGGGGAAATTGTGATGCTGAGTTTCGCTTGGATTGCAGCTGACTATCTTGCTCGGATCAAAATTAGGCAAAGAGGGGTTCCGAGTGCTGGTGACTTGGGTAAGCCGATTAATTCTCTTGGGAGATACCTGTCTGATCGAATATGATGATGTTCTAAGGTTGCTGTTTGTTGCAATCTTTTTGGCTGCAAGGCCACTCTGCCATAACTTTTCCAGGTCAGTCCATTTTTTCGTCCTTTGTTTTATTTTGGGTTTACTGCTGAACTATGTAGCCTATCTTGATACTGTTGTTTACATATGTGATTGTTAGTAATGTGTTATCGAAGGCTGTCACCCTTTTATTTGCTGATGGTTTTTGCTTATTTTCTGGGGTTAGGACTTGGAAAACATACTTGTTTTTGAAATGGTGCCTCATTCTTCGGGCAAATGATCTGTTTGGTCGCACGGGATTGGAATTGCAATTTTATGGAATTAATATTTTCCAAGTCCAATACTAAATAGTAGGGGCCAATTCCAATTACATGGTCCAATTCCATGACACCAAACACACCTTTTGAAATTGCAATTCTATGGAATTAGAATTTTAAGAACTATAATTCTATGGCATTAGGATTCCATTGTTTAATAGTATGTTGAAATTCAATTGTAATTCCATGATAATTCTAATTCCATCGAATTATCAAATCATTCATTTTTAACTCCATTAAAATTAACATTTTTATTTTAATTATGAAATATAGCAAAATTTGATAGGAAAAAAATATATTTCACATATTTTTTATTTACTTTCTACACAAAAAATGACATTTTTTTCTTCTTCATAATATCAGTTTTTTCATGCATAGAAACATTTTTTTTTCTTCATACATATCAATATTTTGGGCCCAATTTTTAAAGAATTGAATTTGTAATTCTTGGATTATGGAATTCAAAATAAGGAATTAGGCTCCATAAAAAGGGCAGCCCAGTGCACGAAGCCTCCTGCAATTATGGGTTTTGGGGAGGGTCAAATGTACACAATCTTATCCATGTTTTAAAGAGAGAGTGTTTTCAAGATTTGAATCCGGAATCTCGCGGTCACAATGCAACAACCTTATTATTGTACCTAACGGCATGTTTGGTTGGATGGAATCGAGGGCGGAATGGAATCGCATTCCGCCCTCGATTCCTATTATGTTGTTTGGTTCTCCAATGGAATCACTTTCGTGATTCCATTGGAATGAAATTGGATGGAATGGAATTCCATTTGAGATGGGGTGGAATGAGATTCCAATCCAATGGAATCAATACTTTAAATTACATGATAACTTTTGTAATTAAACCCTTGAAAATTGAGAACAAAAACAGAAATTAGAGAACAAAAAGTTGGGAATAGAAATAGAAAATTGAGAACAAAAAATTGAGAACAAAATTAGAAAATTGAGAATAGAAACTGAAAATTGAGAATAGAAACAGAAAATTGAGAACATGAACCGAAAATTGAGAACAAAAACAGAAAATTAGAGAACAGGAAATTGAGAACGTAAACTAAAAATTGAGAACAAAAATATAAAATTAGAGAACGAAAAATTGATAAGGAAAACTGAAAATTGAGAACAAAAATATAAAATTAGAGAATAGAAACAGAAAATTGAGAACAAAAACATAAAATTAGATAATAGAAAATTGAGAACGGAAATCGAAAATTGAGAATAAAAACAAAAAATTGAGAACAAAAACAAAAAATTGAAAACAAAAAAATAGAAAATTAGAAAACGAAAAATTGAAAAAGGAAATTGAAAATTGAGAACAAAACAGAAATTAAAGAATAGAAACTGAAAATTGAGAACAAAAATAGAAATTAGAGAATTGAGTTGAATAGTGAAATATAATAAAATGAGGAAAGCAATAAAATAGGGAAATATAATAAAATTTTATTATAACCAACCAAGAAGATAATAGAATAATAATTTTATAAGGACAAAATGGAAATTTTACTATATTTCACTATTCCATTCTTTCTTTCATTCCATATCAAACAAACAAAAGAATGGAATAGTGATTCCATTCACAATTTTATTCCATTATTTCTCTCATTCCATTACTTCTTCCATTCCATTTTACCCTCATTCCATTCCGTCCAACCAAACATGCCGTAAGGCTTACTCTCAAGAGAAGACCTAAGGAATTAGACTCCATAAAATTATAAATGAAATCCAAATCCACGACCCAATTTCATGACACCAAACACATCCTTAGGTTGCATTTGGGTAAAGAATTTGTGAAATGAAGGGATTTCAAAATCTTGGATTTTAAAATCTGTTCATTTCGTAAATCCCTTGTTTGGATAATAGTTTGAGTCGAAGCATTTGAACGTGTAATTTCAACAAATTATGGAAACAAAACAGAACAGAACAGAATTTATGGGAACAAAAACAGAAACCCATTGCCAAACGTCATACCAAACCCAAATCCAAGAACAAATTCAAGAAAAACCCAAATCGAAATCGACCAGATCATTCGAAAACGTTCGTGTTGAAATCGAAATCGTTCGTTCGATTTCAAAGATGAAATCCTAATCTGCAAACGAAATCGAAACCCTAATTTGCAAACGAAACCCCAGTCTGAAAACGAAGTCGAAACCCTAATATGCAAACGAAATCGAAATCGTCGTTCGTTTGGATTTCAATTTCGAAATCGAAATCGTTTTTGCAATCGATTTCGATTTCGACGACGAAATTGCCGTCGAAATTGTCTTGTGACGCCCTAGACGACAACGATGACGAACGACGGCCAATGACAATGACGACGGACGACGACGACGGACAACACCCTACACGACAACGATGAAGACCCTAGACGATGATGGTGGCTTCACGAAGCAGAAGACGGGTCACGAAGAGGAAGCAGAAGCAGAAGGAGGAGGAACGAAGCAGACGACACGAAGGATTTCACAAATTCAGCCTCTCCCAAATGCATTTCTAAATCCCTCCATTCACCCAAAAAAGGATTTCGCAAATTCTTTCTCCTATTACCCAAACAAAAAATTGGCTAAAAATAGATTTCAAAATTCCCTAACTAATTGAAATCCCTCCTACAAATCCTTCATCCAAACACAACCTTAGCGTTTTTACGATGATGACTGTCTATATATATATATATATTTGTGCAATTATTTTTTGATAAATCAATTTTTGGGTATTAAGTCAATATAAACAAGCTGCTCAAAACATGTTTCTTGATATGTTTGTTGTCATTTACTTGCAAACTTTTGATCATTACACACCTCTTAGGTACCTCAAAATTCAACACAATTGGTTTCCAACAGTATATGACCTAGTAGGTGATCATCCGTACAATTGTTGTTAAATATCAGGTTGTCATTATTAGGTGTGCAATGAAAAACTTTACCACGAAATATGCTGTGTTTTAGATGTTTCAATTTACCTAGAATTCGTGGCATTGCCCTCTTTTCACATGCACGGTACACTCAATAATGATAATGTCGGTTCATGTTTTGGTTATGTAATAAGAAAAAGAAAACATTGATTACTACTAGTACTAGGTCAACTTTTACCAACCCAAGTTGGCTCAAGTGGAAGAGACTTGGGTTCTCTTAAATAACGTCCAGGGATCGAAATCTGGGGGTTGTGTATAGAGAGTGCTCTGTTGGGAGAGGTGCCCGCTTCGGCGCCCGACAGTATCTCAAGGCATTAGTCTTCGCCGATCGTGGTGCGGGGGATACCCTGGGTTTACCCAAAAAGTACTAGGTCAACTTTTGGGTCATGCTAGAACAATATTTGTAGTATAATTTCTGCTTTATATGAAGTAAAAGTTTGCCCTGTGTGTGAAGAAACGTGTTGAATCCCACATCACTTGTGTTACATGATCCTGAGCTATATACAAAGTTTAGAATGATTTTCATCTTACAGGACGTCTTTTGAGAGTGAGTTAGGCTCATTGGGTTTCTACATGATTATACAAAAAAAAAAAAAAAAAAAAAACCATTGATTACTAGGTTAATTTTTGGATCATGCTAGAACAATATTTGCAGTATAATTTTTGCTTTATATAAAGTCTACCCTGAGTGTGTTCAACCTCAAATCGCTTGTGTTATCTGATGCTGAGCTATACATAAAGTCAAGGGTAATTCTCATCTTACAAGGCATCTTTTGAGAGCGAGTTAGGTTCATTGAGTTCCTGTATGGTTATATATAAAAAAAACATTTATTACTAGGTCAATTTTTGGGTCATGCTAGAACAATATTTGTAGTGTAATTTTTGCTTTAATCTTTTTAGGTAATGTTCTAAATGATCTGTTAGAACATTAAGTATGGAAAAAGCAAGCACAAATAGAAGAGTACAATGAGATGATGACTCAAGATGAATAGTGGCATTTATTGCTCCCCAATATAATTATTAAAAAAAAAAAATAGTGGGTTTTGCACTTTGCAGCCCTAATGTTTTGGAGAAATCCCATTTTAGTCATTGTACTTTTAATTTGAATACATTAAATCCTGAAGTATTTAAAGCGTGTTAAGTCAGTCCAAATCGGTAATTCCATCATTTTTATGACGAAAATCAGTCACGTGTCAAACACGGAATTGTCCACGTGATGACTTATGTCATAAAAAATGACGAAAGGACTGACACAATTTGAATACTTCAGGTTTAATGTGTTCAAATTGAAAGAAAGGATGGGGACTAAAGTGGAATTTCTTTGAAACTTCAGGCGCGCAAAGTGAAAAAAACTCAAAAAAAATAAATTTAAATTTGTAAAAAATATGTTAACATCAATTGTTAATTACCTTTCACCTCCCTGTGTTTTGCTGTTGTTTCATTTTGTCTCCTCTACTTTAAAAATCTACACTTTATCCCCTTCTACTTATAATAAATTGGAAAACTAACTATTTTTTCGTTTGTTTTTTTAACTTAACGAAATATGTTAAAAACTAGGCGGAATTAAATTTTCAATCTAAATTTTACCTAAAATGGATAAAACTACTCTTTCGTTATTTTGTCTTTATTAAAAAAGAAACAAAAAAGTGGAGAGAGAAAGAGATGTAGAGACAGAAAATATTATTTTTTCTTATGTATTACCTTTAAATATCGAATTCAAATTAAAAAATAAAAAAAAATTAATCATTTATATATATATATATATATATATATATATATATATATATATATTTTGAATAAAATGTGATTTTTTTCATGTAGTCAAGAGTAGAAGGGGATGATGTAGACGTTTGCGGGGGGTTAAGAGTAAAGTAACCCAGACATGAAGTATCCACATCCACACACCTAACCAGCGACTGAAAACCAATAGAATTTGGTCCTCTTCCTTTATTGAAGTTGAAAACTGGCCTCACTCACAAAATGCTATGTAGAGAGAGCATTGATGATCAACCCAACCAGAAAGGGTGAAGTTAATTGCCTTTATGGTTTTGGGTTCACTCATTTAACTTATATCTATCTAAACCACATGGGTTTGGGGGAGCACTTGTGGCCCTCCATAGCCAGAAGTTTTTTTTTCACATTATAGACCATCAATCACCTAGGGCCACACACACATTTGAGTGTGTGTTAGTGTGTGTTTTTATCTTTCTTTAGAGGCTCAAAGATTGGATTTTGATTATGATCTTTCTTTGATTTTCTGTCCTTGCTGATCATTTAGTTAACTGTAACTATGATATCGGATATAATTTTAACAATTTTGTTGATATTAATTGAAAGATATAAAGAATAATAAGCGAATTGTTCTGAAAGATGATACTTTTTTTAAGTATTTTTTAAAAAGTTAATTTAACAAAAAGATAAAAAAAAATTAAAAAAAATTGAAAGTGTGTTTGATAATGTAGGGATTATATATTCTTAGAGCTTTTTAAACTTTGCACCTTGAATTTCAGAGAAATTTCGCTTTAGTCCATGTATTTTCAATTTGAACACATTAAACCCCGAAATATCCAAATCGTGTCAAGTCGGTCCTTCTGTCATTTTTTATGACGGAATTTACTCACGTGGGGTGATTACATGTTTGACATGTAGGTGATTTCTGTCATAAAAATTGACAGAATGACTGACTTGACACGATTTGGATATTTCAAGGTTTAATATGTTCAAATTGAAAATATAGGGGATAAAATGGGATTTCTTCGAAACTTCATGGGTGCAAAGTGCGAAAACCTCTTATTCTTATGTCTATTAGTCATTTCTTAATAAAAAAAAAAATCATTGTTGTTTGAAAAAACATTGCTCGAGAAATCCTACTCTATTAATCTCTTATTAATCTCTTATGATATAAAAATTAAAAAATGAAAAATAACTATTTTTGTTTTTCGAAAAAAATACTTAAAATTATATTTTTTTTCTCTTTTCTTTTTAGTATAAAATAAATGTTACTTCGGAAAAACGTTATCAAACAGCGTCTAATATAATATTTTTTTTTAAATACAGAAGTCTCTTGCCCTGCATTATATGGAAGCCTGATGAAGACTTAGATTGAGAGTCCATGGATTAGTCTCTGTTTGTGTCCCCATTAAGACAATCAGCGTTATCTAACGTCTCCCTTACGTTAAATGGACTATAAATACAGAGGTCCACCCTCTCTCATCTTCTTGAATATTTGTTATTACCATAAATATTTGTCATTACCATATAGCTTTCACTCATTAAGACATAATATTTGCGTTTAGATTATCAGACAACATCTTGAAGAGAGAGATAGAAATAGAGACAACACAATACAGTTTATGGCTCTAAACAGATTCATGTAGCATGTAACCGACGCTAGTTAGGTGGGACAAATGTTTATTTGTTGTTGTTCTAGTGGATAGTTCCAGTTGAGTAGCTCTTCAATCATCTGCATTGCGATTCTGTTCTCTTCATCCACTCCGTCTGCACCGGAGGTGGAGGGCCGTGACGGCTTATCACCGTCGTCTCCGGAGCCCGCTTCCTCCATCTTTTTCCCGAACCCAACTCGCACAACCCACTCTGACCCACATGATCCCCCCCGGCCGGTGCGTTTCTGCCAGACTCCGATGTGGGAGCTGTCGGTGTCAAGTCTCAGGCAGGTAAGCGACGGCGCCGGGGCCTTGCAGCGTCTCCGGAGTTTCGCCCCGAGGGTTTGGGAAAGCGCCGACGTAGACAAAGGGGAGTGGGAGTCGTCGGGGTTTAGGACTGTAGTGGCGTTCGCCGGATCTCTGGTCACCGGAAAATTCGTCTTTGCGCTTTGGCCATTCATTAGGATCGCCGCTTGGTCGTATGCTCTGGCGGCGGCCTCCGCGGTCTCAAATGTACCCAGCCAAATTCTTCTCTTCCTGTATATATAAAATGAGATACACATATAAAAAATCAGAAGCTGAGTTAGGTACATTATATAAAATACACAGGAAATTGGTGAGTGTTATTACAGTAAAGGGTGGCGGATTTCAGACACCCAAGAGCCCCACTGCCGTTGCCTGACACCTCTGAACTTCTTTGATTGTACCATGTTTATGCAGAGAGAAACTGATCTCTCTCTCTCTCTGTATATATATAGAATAGCAAATATATATAGTATCAGGTGTATGTATACATATATATATAGAGAGAGAGAGAGAGAGAGAGAGAGAGAGAGAGAGAGAGGGAGAAAAGCAGCAGACGAAAGTCCTAGAGCTTGTTGGGAGCAATAAAAGTTTCAGCTGCACCAAATATGACATAACCTTTTTTACTATTATTACACTTTGAACTTTAAAATAAACTCCTACTAAATTACACTTTGCACCCCTATGTTTGAGTGCAATTTCAATTTGTTCTTTATTGCTTTAATTTTTGCAATGTTTGCCCTAAAGTTTAAGTTTTGCCTCTAATTGGTCTAATTGACACATTTTCGTCATCTTAGGCCGTGTTTGGTTATTGTTTTTGTTCTTTGATTCCTGTTCCCACTCCCAAAATTGTGGGATTAATATATTGTTTCTAAAATTTTGGGAGTAATTTGAGACTATTTCCTAATTTACTTAAGAATTTGAGAAATAGAAAAATGTTGATTATTATTCACTCTCATAAAACTATTCTTACTACTATCTTGTCGGCCACTAACATATATTTAAGAAAAAAAGAACAAATGTTTCTTGTTTCTAATCTCAAAAATTGAAAGAAACAATTTTAGGATAATAGTCAGTGCCAAACATGTTTCTATCAGAATGGACATAGAATTCTCATCCCATTCTATCCCAATTTATTAGAAGTAGAAACTAAAAAACAGAAACACTAACCAAACGCCACCTTAATTACCAACTCAACATCATGTACATCGTAATTGAGAGAAAAAAAAAAAAAAAAATTAAAATCAACAAGTGTGATACATGTGTTGTTGCTTTTGCAATTAAGATGACTAAAATGAGTCTGAACCAATCATAAGCGAAATTTAAACTTCTAAGGGTACATTTTGAAAATTGAAATATGTTGAAATATTATATTTATACATTATTTTTTATTTTTGGTATCGTTATTGTAAGTCTTTATTAATCTATTTATTTCGGTGATATTCTTCTTAATTTAGCCTGCGACTGTGGCTATATAATTAGGGGAATAGAACACATTCAACGTATATAGAAATTGTCAGTAATATTTTTTCTTCTTTCTCCTATATCATTTTCGGTATCAGTGCTAAAAAAAAAAAATTCCCACCCAAACCCCACTAGATCGCAAAAAAACCCTAGCCACCACCAAATCTGAACCAGGTCGGAACCCTAACCAATCGCCTCCATTCAGATTGACACCTAACTAGCAGTCGCCGCACTACCACGAAACCCTAGCCATCGCAACTGCACAACTACGAAACCCTAGTCATCGCTGCAAACCTTAGCCCTCGCCACTGCAAACCAGTCTTCGCACAGCTGTGAAATTGTGAAAACCCTAACCCTAGCCCAACTGCGAACTCACGGAATCCTAACCCTAGCTCAGTCGTCGCAGCCGCTACCCCACCATGATCAGATTGCGACCCGCCACGTCTTCGCTCAAGCCGTGAACTCGCGAAACTGTCAGCACATCGAGGAATCCATCCATTGATTGCTTGGCCTCGGCAAGACATCTCTCTATCCCAGCGAAAATATGCCCTTGATCTTCTTTAGGACATTGGGATGCTCTCATGCAGACCCGTTTCTACTCCCATGGATCCAAACCTTAAGTTGACAACAGATTTGGGAGAATTATTATCAAATCCATCAGTACATTAGCAACTTGTGGATCGCCTCATCTATTTGACTAATATAAGGTCAGATTTTACATATGTTGTCAGTGTTGTGAGCTAGTTTATGTACTCACCTCGTACACCACACCTAGATGCTATCTACCCAATCCTTCGGTACCTCAAAACATGACCGGGTCTTGGCTTCTTTTATGTGACAGGAACACATGAGTGACTCTCCGACTTTACAGATGCTGACTATGCAGGATGAAGGACGATAGCTGTTCGACCTCTGGTTTGTGCATTTTTCATGGAAGACACCTAATCTCGTAGAAGAGTAAGAAGCAATCCATAGTCTCCCAATCTTCTGCTAAAACTAAGTATCGTGCCATGGCTCAGGAAACGTGTGAACTCTTTTGGCTTTGTTCTCTTCTAACCGAGCTTGGACTTCCCATAAGAAACTCATCTGAGCTGTTCTGTAACAACAAGTCCGTCATAATGCTATCATCGGACTCAATTCTCCATGAAAGGATGAAACACATCGAATTGAATATCCACTTCATTCGTGGGAAAGTTCGATCAGGATTCATCACACTTACCTTCGTCCCATCTTTCGAACAAGCTGCTGATATGGTCACCAAGTCGACATGATCATCTCTTCTTCAGTCAGTTATTGGCAAGTTAGGACTTTTCAACATTTTCGTCCCAGCTTAAGAGGGAGTGTTGAAATATCATATTTATGCATTATTTTTTATTTTTGGTATCGTTATTATAAGTTATTAACTCATTTATTTCAGTGATATTCTTCCTAATTTCGCTTGCTGCTTATATAATTAGTGGAATACAACACATTCATTATGTACAGAAATTATCAACAATATTTTTTCTTATTTCTCCTATATCCTTTTAATATAGAGGTCTCACACAAAAAATCAAGGGTGCAAGGCATGATTCAACCTTTTTTTTTTGGTGATATTATCTTAAAATTTTGATATTTTTATGGAACTTATTTATCTTAATTTGAATTAATTAATAATTATATTTTGGTAATAGTACAAGTAAATGAGTCATGAACTCAAAACTATACGTTGCCCAGTAGAGTATCCAAGTGAAAAGAGGGGAGCCATAACACTACAGTAGAAACTGTTGCCGTGTGACCTGAAGATCACTGGTTTGAGTTGTGAAAACAACCACTTCCAAATTAAGGTAAGACGTCACTGGTTCGAGTTGTGAAAATAACCACTTGCAAATTAAGGTAAAACGGAGTGCAATAGATTCAAGTGGTATGATTTTTCCCTGGATCCACGCATAACAAGAGTTTTATAAGTTCTGCCTTTTTTTTCCAAAGTAAAGAAAGGGATATTCTATTTCTCTCCCTCCAAATTCATTTTTATAATTATTTTCATATGAAAATCATTAGATTTATCCTCAAACCCAAGTTAAAGATCTCTCTTTCCTGAAAAGGGGAGATGCCTTTTTACATTCTCTGTAAATGAACCCCTCAACTCAATGCCTTGAAGAACTCGAACTTTGAAACTTCAAAAATCTGTTTTATTTCCTACCAATCCAAACACGCCCCAAATCATATGACCCATTGAGGTTTGTGCACATGTTTTTTAAGGCAGAGATGTCTGGAGGTAAACAGTTGCTCCATGGGACTCTTGATGCAACCATTTTTGAGGTTGACAGGCTGCACCATGGCTGCGGCTGTAACTTGTTTCCCAAGGTACATCTCTTCAATTGCTTTCTATCACACACACAATTTAAGGATTTTGTTAGAATTCCACGTCGAATCTGTGAGGTTTTTCAAAGTAATTTATATGTGAAAGGAGTTACTCCACTTGACATCATATTATTATTTTAAGTTAGAACTTCATAACATGATATCAGAAAAAATAGATAAATAGAAAAATGAAGGAAAATAAAATATGGAAAGAAAAAAAAAAAACCAAAGATTTGTTCGGTATGGAGGAAACAATTAGACGGGAAGAAAAATAGGAAGGTAAATGCACGATTCTTGAGATGGTAGATAAAATAGGTTGCTTGTCGATGTGGACCTTGAATTATGTCAAATTGCATATTTGATCCCTCAAGTTCCACATTTGTTTCATTCTTACAAAATTGAAAACGTTATTAATGTTTTTGGACGAAAAATGAATTGTTCTCAACAGGTAGGCTTCAAATGATGATATTTTCGTTATCTCATAATTCCATTAAACTTAAGATTGCGTTTGGATAAGGTAATTTAAGGGAGGATTTCATTTGCATGAGAGATTGTACAAATTCTATTTAGGAAATTTCTTATTTGGGTACTATGAAGAGGAATTTATGAAATCCCTTTATTTATAAAATAGGAGAATAAGAAAAATTCGTAAATTCTTTTAAAATACATGTTATTTCTAAATCCTTATAGGAGAGAATTTTGCTATTTTTTCAATTCCTAATTTATTTCGCTTCAATCCCATTTTTTATTTTATAATTGTATAATTTTTAAAATTCTCTCTTATCTCTATATATTATGTAATAAAATTATATTTATAAAATAGGTATAAAAATTATATTACTAGCTAGTATGTATAATTACAGTTTTATTATTAAAATTAACTTATGAGATATATATTCACATTTTTATTATTAAAATTTAATAGATTTCAAAATTCTGCTTACAAATATTTGTCTATCCAAATAAGAGAATTCTGAAATTACACAATCAAATTCTTCATGTGAAAAAATTATCCAAATAAGGAATTTGCAAATAATGAGATTTCAAATCTAGAATTTTTAAATCCCATCATTTACAAATTTCATGAATTTATCAAATCCTTTACCCAAACGCAACCTAAGACATTATTTCTTAATAACGATTCATACTTTTTTCTCTCATTTTTCAAAAGAGTCGTTAAAAACATTTAGGAGAAAATGTTATAGGTTTAGTAAAATGATGAAATTACAAAAATATCCCTATTAGAATGCCACCGTGACGAGCGCAATCTATTTTCCATCCAAAATTATTAATAATATTTTTAGTTTTGTGTGATTGAAACAAATGTAAAACTTGACGGACCAATTGTAATTTGGCAAACGTCGAGGTCCACATAGACACCGACCCCGACACCCACCCCATACTTTAGGGACCAAAAATATATATTTCCTGTTTTTTTTTTTCTCTTTTTTCCAAACATGAAATCTTTCCTCGTTTGGTTACAATTTTTGTTCCCTGCTCTCAAGATGTTGAAATTAATGAACAGAAATGTATTTGGTAAACATTTTTCTGTTTCTGACATTTTGAAAGTAATTTATGATTATTTCTTGAATTCTTTAAAAATTGAAAAAAAAAACATTGATTCTTATTTACTCTCACAAAATTATTCTCACTATTACCTTACCAGTCATCACCACCCTGCTAGCCACCATACATTTAAAGAAAAAATAAATAAAGAACAAATATTGCAAACAAAAATGATTTTAATTTTTTTTTTTTTTTTTATAAATTAAAAAAAACAATTTTAGGATAATAATTGTTAGCAAACATGTTTTTATTTTCGGAATACTCCAGAACGGAAACAAAATTCTCATCCTATTCCATTCCAATTTAATGAAAGTAGAAATAGAAAACCAGAATCACTAACCAAACATCACCTTATATTTTCTTTCCCTCCACTTTTTCATTCTTCCAACCAACAGAGAGCATATGATGGTGGTAGTGGTTGGTGGTTGAGTAGCTGCTAGGGCAAAAAGATGCCTAAAAGCTTGTAGTTTTGTCATTATAATGAATTTGCACATTCCCCCCCACTACCTTTTCATATGTTCTTAGTTTCCCCTTGATTTTTCATTTTACTTTCCTGTGAACTTATAGAATGCAGGTATTACCCCACAAAAGCTAACCAAAAGATGTCTATCAGAAATCAAGAGATTGGTTCTATGTAGGCCTGAGGTATTATTATTATTTTTTTTAAAATATTTATCATTGATTAATTACATTTCCATTTTTTTTTTTCAATTTTTAATCTCATAAAAATATCATAATTACTGACTAGATTGTTGGAACGAATCTCTATGCCACGATCGACCTAGACAAAGCTCGAGTTGGACGTACTAGAATTATAACAAACGACCCTTCCAACCCCCGTTGGTATGAGTCCTTCCACATCTACACCGCCCACAACGTCTCCAACGTAATATTCACCGTCAAAAACGGAAACCCGATCGGCGCAACCCTAATCGGTCGCGCCTATCTCCCTGTCAACGACATTCTTACCGGGTACGAGGTTGACCGGTGGCTCCATATCCTAGACGAAGACAAAGATCCAATCCAAGGCGGTTCGAGAATCCACGTGAAGTTGAAGTTTTTCGACGTCACCCGAGATATCAATTGGTCACAAGGGATCAAAAGTCCTACTTTCGGAAGGGTGCCCTACACATTTTTCACACAGAGACAGGGTTGTAAAGTCACACTTTACCCGGACGCACATGTTCCAGAAGATGGTATGTCTGATTATATATTGTCTAGAGGGTTCTATGGACCCCAAAGATGTTGGGAGGATGTGTTTGATGCCATAAACAACGCCAAACACTTGATTTACATAACTGGTTGGTCTGTCTACACTGAAATCACCTTGGTGAGGGACGCGAAAAGGCCGAAGCCAAACGAGACACTAAAACTCGGGGATCTTTTGAAGAAGAAAGCGGATGGCGGGGTGAATGTCCTAATGCTCATTTGGGACGATTCGACTTCGGTTGATTTGTTAAAGAGAGACGGATTAATGGCGACCCATGATCAAGAAACGTACGATTTCTTTCGAAACACAAACGTTCATTGTTTCCTTTGTCCCAGGAATCCCGACGACGGGAGGAGCATAATCCAAGGTTTCGAGCTCCGAAATATGTTCACGCACCATCAGAAGACGATCGTGGTGGACGTCGAGGACACCACCGGAACGTCGGAAATGAGAAGTATCACGAGTTTCGTGGGGGGTATCGACTTGTGCAACGGGCGATATGACACTAGAGAACATTCACTCTTTAGGACATTAAACACCGTTCATTCCCAAGATTTCCACCAACCCAATTTTCCAGGGGCGTCGATTGCGAAAGGCGGGCCCCGAGAGCCCTGGCACGATATCCACTGTCGTTTGGATGGCCCAGTCGCCTGGGATGTCCTTTATAACTTCGAACAAAGATGGAAAAAGCAGGTTGGAGAAAAATTTCTATTTTCCAATAATGAATTATATAAAATTATTATCAACCCGAATTCGATTCTCCTGTCAGAAGATCCAAGTACTTATAACGTTCAAATATTTCGATCGATCGATGGTGGGGCCGCTCTATTCGAATTTCCTGAAACCCCTGACGAAGTAACGAGAAGAGGGCTCGTTAGCGGGAAAGACAACATTATCGATCGAAGCATCCAAGACGCTTATATAAACGCCATTCGTCGAGCCAAAAAATTCATCTACATCGAAAATCAATACTTTCTCGGAAGCTCATTCGATTGGAGATCAAAAGATGTCAAAGACGCAGATATTGCCGCTTTGCATCTTATCCCAAAGGAGTTATCTTTGAAGATTGTTAGCAAGATTGAAGCAGGGGAGAGGTTTATGGTCTACATTGTTATCCCGATGTGGCCCGAAGGTATACCGGAGAGTGGCTCCGTTCAGGCGATATTGGATTGGCAGAGGAGGACGATGGAAATGATGTATAGAGATATCGCTGCTGCCCTTCGCAAGAAGGGCATTGCGGGTAATTTGAGGGACTATTTGACATTTTTTTGTCTTGGCAATCGGGAGGTTGTAAAAGAAGGAGAATACACACCACCCGAAAAACCAGAACCCGATACTGATTATAGCAGGGCTCAACAATCTCGACGTTTCATGATTTATGTCCACTCCAAAACAATGATCGGTAAAATTCGACAATCTTTATTTAATTTTATCTTATGCAGTTCACGCGTTATAATATATTTTTCAGAAATCCAGAATTACAGTCAAAAGTTCAAAAGTCACAATACAACATAAAAATTACTATAATATTTTAAATAGAAATTACAGTAACTCTTATGTATTACAATAATTTTGGACTTTTAAAAATTCACAGTAGTGCGTGAACTGTATAAACTAAAATTTTAATGTCGTGGATTGTTTACCAAAAACGCAAAATACTTTTACTTAAAAGTAAACGCACAAAAAATCTTAAAATTCTATTTGATAGTATAGAGATAATATCTTAGTAATCAATAATATTCTCATAAATGATCTTTTAATCTAAAAAAATTATAGTTAATTGAAAAAAATTGGGTTGAGAGGTCATAGTCATGTGATCTCTTATAATATGACAATTAACATAGAAAAAATCAACTTTTTTTTTTTCCTAAAAGAAAATACTTAAAATCATTTTTTTTTTTTTTTACTTTTTCAAGTGCAAAACAAATATTATTTTAAAATTAAATATATTTGTGTTTAAAACAAAACATTGAAAATATGTTACCAAACAGTGACTAATTTTTTAATTTTTTTTTCCAGTTGACGATGAATACATAATCGTTGGATCAGCAAACATTAACCAAAGATCAATGGATGGTGCTAGGGACTCTGAGATTGCCATGGCAGGCTATCAACCAAATCATTTAGCGAATGCACAACCGGCAAGGGGCGACATATTTGGTTTTCGCATGGCCCTGTGGCTCGAGCACATAAGCTACATGGACGAATCATATCTTGTCCCTGAGAGCCTGGAATGTGTTCAAAAAGTGAATGCGATTGCCGATGAAAATTGGAACATATACGCGAGCAATACCTTAAAAAAAGACCTTCCAGGACATCTCCTCCGTTACCCTGTCGAAATCTCTAGCGATGCAAAGATTATTGCACTCCCAGGATTCGACAACTTTCCCGACACGAAAGCTCGTGTGCTTGGCACAAAATCTGATTATATTCCTTCCTTCCTTACAACTTAGGATTATCATTGTAGAGGAAAAGAAAGGTAATAAAGAGATAAGACGAGAGAAGTTTGAGGAGGAAGTGATGCAAAGATTACTACACTCCCAGTATTCAACAACTTTCCCGACACGAAAGCACGTGTGCTTGACACAAAATATGATTATATTCCTTCCTTCCTTACAACTTAGTGTAATCATTGTAAAAGATTGGAGTATTTTATTGGTTAAAACAACAAGAATTTATTGAACAAGTTGTGCTTTGTTGACCTGACAATTTGATTAGATTAGTTTATGGGGTATTTTTTGTTTGAGAATGGAAAATGTCAAAAACATTAGCATGACACAGTAGAATAACCATAAGAGGACGTACTAAGTCGTCGTAAGGGTCTGAACATGATCATAAGAAATTCAATGTGGTAATTTTGCTCAACGTCAAAAAAGAATATTGAAGATGTGATGGTGTTTGTGATCTTTAGATTTGAGGTAATGGGTAGCTACATAGATGAGTTGCTATACGTTGATAAATACTAAGTGTTTTTTTCCTAACCACAAAACTTCAAATGTATTTATTGGATATATTAAAAACACGTGAAGATTCAAGTATATATGCAACATATAATCTATCGTTCTTAGCAAAACGTGAAATATCCCATATAATTAGATTTAATGTAATTCAATTTTTTTTTGAATAGGACAGTGTGATGATTGAGATTAAATTCGAATTAGTATCACAAATTGAACTATATTATTAATCAAATTCTTATGATCGAACTAGGGATTTTTTTTTTCTAACTTTAATCTATAGCCTAGCGAATTATATTATTAATCAAATACTTATGATCGAACTGGAGCAAATTTGAAGGACCGGTTTGATTTAAATCAAAATTGTTTTTCTGTTCAATACCTCTACTGACTTTGTCTCTACAATTCATTTTTAACCATATGCTCGACGTCCCTTGTACTCTGGACATTAGATACCAGCAAACATGCATTAAAACATTCTCGAAACATCTGAAGATTTGATCATCTCTGGATGATTTGCTTTCGGGTGTGCACCCCCTCGAATGGGTCTGGAAGAGAAAAAAAAAAAACTTTATTAACCCAATATCATGTATTTTGGCACTCCATATACATGCAATTTGTGCAAACAAACATGCCTTTGGTGCTTCAATATAAAATGCATGATCTCTCCTCTATATATAGTCATCTATCTTATGAAAAATTCATTGAAGAAAGAGCTCAAAATCTTAAATACATTGCTTAGAAAATATTGATAATTATTATTGTTGTTCTTGTTCATGTCATATGTTAGAATTGGAGGACTGTAAACAATTAGCAAAATAATCTCAAATTATTTGTTTAGTTTCCTCCAATATCTCATTTATGACTTCTAAACTTTTTAAATTTATACGAGGCATAATCATTTACATAAAAATATTTTATTTTGGGTTAACTTTCTTTGTCCCTTTGATCTTATTTTATTTTAGCTCTTATATCGTAAACATCGACATATCACCGCTCTTATAGCAACAAAAGGAGAAATTCACATTTTATTCAAATATATATAAAATGAATTAATTGTCTTTTGTCGTTTAATTTAAATTCAATATTTAACGGTAATAAAAGAAAAAAATTAACATTTTCTCTCTTCTAACTTTTTCTTATCTCTCTGCTTTTATTTCACTATTATTAAAACTAATTTTAGACCCGCATAATATGCGGGTTTAGAAAAAAATATATTAATACATATTTTTAATTTGAATACTTTAATATTATAATTTTGATTCTTAATTTACGTATAACAAAAAACATAAAACATTTTTTAAGGATCATAAGCATTTTTTAAGGATAATTGTTTTAGGAGTTCACTTGAAATTTATATAAATTAGAAGTATATGAAATTTTAAAGATTGTAATTGATTTTTCTTAAAAATAAAAGAGGTGAAAATATATATTTTTAAAAAATTAGGGATAATTAAATCATAGAAATCTAAGGTTAAAATATAAATAATGGAAAAGAAGATCTTGACCATTGATTTGATAAGAATAAAGAAATTAAAAAGATATCTTGTTCTGAGTTGTGATTAATTAGTTAGGATCCTTAAATTTATCATATCAACACATAAAAATATAACTCATTTATTAGTGTCGTGTATGATCCTAATTCGGATTACATTAAGAGTATAAGAGTATTGAGTTATTTTCACTTAATTTCTTCAGGTCTTCAACACTTTCATTTCTTCATTGTGTCCATCATTGCACCCTTAACATTTTCTTCAAGATATTTTCAACATATTCAATAAATGGATATTTTTTTTATGACTGAAACACTCAACAAACATATTAGTTCCACAAAAAATATCAACCTTTAATTGTTCATCAAAACCTCGGGATCAACAGTATAATTCAACCTTTTTTTCGTGATATTATCTTAAAATTTTGATATTTTTATGGAACTTATTTATCTTAATTTGAATTAATTAATAATTATATTTTGGTAATAGTACAAGTAAATGAGTCATGAACTCAAAACTATATACTACCCAGTAGAGCATCCGAGTGAAAAAAGGAAATCTATGACATAACGGTAGAAGTTGTCGTCGTGTGACCTGGAGGTTACTGGTTCGAGTTGTGAAAACAACCACTTGCAAATTAAGGAAAGACGTCAATGGTTCGAGTTGTGAAAATAACCACTTGCAAATTAAGGTAAGACGGGGTGTAATAGATTCAAGTGGTCCAACTTTTTCCTGGACCAACGCATAACATGAGTTTTATATTCCAAGTAAAGAAAGGGATATTCTATTTCTCTCCCTCCAAATTCATTTTTATAATTATTTTCATATGAAAATCGTTAGATGTATCCTCAAACCCAAGTTAAAGATCTCTCTTTCTTGAAAAAGGGAGATACCTTTGTAGATTCTATGTAAATGAGCCCCTCAAACTCAATGCCTCGAAGAACCCGATCTTTGAAACTTCCAAAATCTGTTTTATTTTCTACCAATCCAAACACGCCCCAAATCATATGACCCATTGAGGTTTGTGCATATGTTTTTCTGAGGCAGAGATGTCTGGAGATAAACAGTTGCTCCATGGGACTCTTGATGCAACCATTTTTGAGGTTGACAGGCTGCACCATGGCTGGGGCTTTAACTTGTTTCCCAAGGTACATCTCTTCTATTGCTTTCTTTCACACACAGAGTTTAAGATTTTTGTTAGAATCGCACGTCGATTTTATGAGGCTTCCTAAAGTAGTTTATATGTGAAAAGAGTTTATCCACTTGACATCATATTATTTTAAATTAGAACCTCATAACATGATATCAGAGCTAGGCTTGGGAAGTTTTGTGTGCTTGTCCCCGATTGTTTGAATATTTGTCTTTTCTTTTCTGTTTGTTTGATTGCATCATATACAAGACGGGATTGCACGTAAAGGTGAGTGTTAGCATCCCACATCGAATCCGTGAGACTTCCTAAAGTAAGCTATATATGAAAGGAGTTACTCCACTTGACAGTATATGGTTTTAAATTGGAACCTCATAATGATTGGAAAAATAGAAAAATGAAAGAAAATAGGATGTGGAACGAAAAAGAAAAGAAAAGATTTGTTTGGTATGGAGGAAAAATTAGAGGGAAAAAAATAGGAAGGCAAAAGCACGATTTTTAAGATTGTAGGTTCTTGAATTTTGTCAAATTGCATATTTGATCCCTCAAGTTTTACATTTGTTTCATTCTCGCAAAATTAAAAACGTTATTAATGTTTTTGGACGAAAAATAAATTGTTTTCAACACGTGGGCATCAAATGAGGATATTTTCGTTATCTCATAATTCCATTAAACTTAAGATTGTATTTGGGTAAGATAATTTAAGAGGATTTCATTTGCATGAAGGATTGCACAAATTATGTTTAGAAAATTTCTTGTTTGGGCACTATGAAGAGGAATTTATGAAATCCATTCATTTGTAAAGTAGGAGAATAATAGAAATTTGCAAATTCTTTCAAAACACTTGTTATTTCTAAATCGTTTTATGAGGGAATTTGCTATTTTTTTTTTAATTCCTGATCCATTTCACTTTAATCCAATTTTTTATTTTGTAATTGTATAAATTTTAAAATTCTCTTTTATCTCTATATATTATGTAATAAAATTATATTTGTAAAATAAAATAGTTATGTATAATTAAAGTTATATTATTAAAATTATATTAATAAAATAAGTATAAAAATTATATTATTAAATTACTAAATAAAAATTATATTAGAAAATATATTTTCACATTTTTATTATTAAAATTTAATAGATTTTAAAATTCTGAGTACAAATATTTGTCAATTCAAATAAGGAAATTATGAAATTACACAATCAAATTTTTCATCTGAAAAAGTTATCCAAATAAGGAATTTGTAAATGATAAGATTTCAAATCCAGAATTTTCAAATCCTATCATTTACAAATTTCATGAATTTATCAAATCATTTACCTAAACACAACCTAAGATAATTTCTTAATAACAATTTAAACTTTTCTCTCTCATTTTTCAGAAGAATCGTTATTAAATTTTTTTAGGGAAAAATGTAATTTGGCAAACTTCGAGGTCTACATAGACACCCACCCTATACTTTAGGGACAATATATATATATATATATTTATTTATTTATTTTTATTTTTTATTTATTTATTTTCTAAACATGAAATCTTTTCAAAATTGGTTACGATTTTTGTTCCCTAGTCCCTTATCCTGCTCTCAAAATGTTGGGATTAATGAACAAAAACGTACATGTTTCTGTTTTTAAAATTTTAGGAGTATTTTGAGATTATTTATTAGATTCCTTAAGAATTGAAACAAAAAAAATGTTGATTCCTATTTACTTCCACAAGATTATTCTTTCTATCACCCTGCTGGCCACTATATATTTAAAGAAAAAAAAATATTGCAAACCAAACATGATTCTTGTTTTTATTCTCATAAATTGGAAGAAATAATTTCAGAACAATAGTTGCTACCAAACATGGTTTCATTTCTGGAATACTCCAGAACGAAAACAGAATTCCGGAATACTCCAGAACACTAACCAAATGTCACCTTATATTTTCTTTCCCTCTACCTTTTCATTCTTCCAACCAACAGAGAGCATATGACGGTGGTAGTGGTTGGTGGTTGAATGGCGGCGAGGGCAAAAAGATGCCTAAAAGCTTGTAGTTATGTCAATATAATAAATTTACACATTCCACCCCACTACCTTTTCAAATGTTCTTAGTTTCTCCTTGATTTTTCATTTTCCTTTCCTGTAAACTTATAGAATGCAGGTATTACCCCACAAAAGATAACCAAAAGATGTCTATCAGAAATCAAGAGATTGGTTCTATGTAGGCATGAGGTATTATTAAAAAAAATTTCACAAATATTTATAATTAATTAATTACATTTCCTTTAATTTTTTTCAATTTTTAAACTCATAAAATTATCATAATTATTGACCAGATTGTTGGAACGAATCTCTACGCCACGATCGACCTAGACAAAGCCAGAGTCGGACGTACTAAAGTGATTAAAAATGACCCTTCCAACCCCCGTTGGTACGAGTCCTTCCACATCTACACTGCCCACACCGTCTCTAATGTAATCTTCACCGTCAAAAATGCAAACCCGATTGGCACAACCTTAATCGGTCGCGCCTATCTCCCCGTCGGCGATATTCTTACTGGGAATGAGGTTGACCGGTGGCTCGATATCCTAGACGAAGACAAATACCCAATCCAAGGCGGGTCGAGAATCCACGTGAAGTTGAGGTTTTTTGACGTCACCCAAGATATCAATTGGTCACAAGGGATCAAAAGTCCTACTTTCGAAGGGGTGCCCTACACATTTTTCACACAGAGACAGGGCTGTAAAGTCACATTCTACCCGGACACACACGTTCCACAAGACAGCATATCTGATTATATGGTGTCCCAAGGGTTCTATGGACCCCAAAGATGTTGGGAGGACGTGTTTAATGCAATAAATGACGCCAAACACTTGATTTACATATCGGGTTGGTCTGTCCACACCGAAATCACCTTGGTGAGGGGTGTGGAAATGCCGAAGCCAAACGAGACACTAAAACTCGGGGATCTTTTGAAGAAGAAAGCGGATAGCGGGGTGAATGTCCTAATGCTCATTTGGGACGATTCGACTTCGGTTGATTTGTTAAAGAGAGACAGATTAATGGCAACCCACGGTCAAGAAACGTACGATTTCTTTCGAAACACAAACGTTCATTGTTTCCTTTGTCCTAGGAATCCCGACAGCGGGAGGAGCATAATCCAAGGTTTCAAGCTCCGAAATATGTTCACGCACCATCAGAAGACAATCGTGGTAGACGTCGAAGGCCCGACCGGAATGTCGGGATTGAGAAGTATCACGAGTTTCGTGGGGGGTATTGACTTGTGCAACGGGCGATATGACACTAGAGAACATTCACTCTTTAGGACATTACACACCGTTCATTCCCAAGATTTCCACCAACCCAATTTTCCCGGAGCATCGATCAGGAAAGGTGGGCCTCGAGAGCCCTGGCATGATATTCACTGTCGTCTGGATGGCCTAGTCGCCTGGGACGTCCTTTATAACTTTGAACAAAGATGGAAAAAGCAGGTCGGAGAAAAATTTATATTTTCCCAAAACGAATTATATAAAATTATTATCAACCCGAATTCGATTCTCCCGTCGCAAGATTCAAATACTTATAACGTTCAAATATTTCGATCCATAGATGGCGGGGCTGCTCTATTTGAATTTCCTGAAAACCCTGATGAAGTAATGAAAAAAGGGCTCGTTAGCGGGAAAGACAACGTTATCGATCGAAGCATCCAAGACGCTTATATAAACGCTATTCGTCGAGCCAAAAAATTCATCTACATCGAAAATCAATACTTTCTCGGAAGCTCATTCGATTGGAGATCAAAAGATGTCAAAGACGCAGATATTGCCGCTTTACATCTTATCCCAAAGGAGCTGTCTTTGAAGATTGTTAGCAAGATTGAAGCAGGGGAGAGGTTTACGGTCTACATTGTTATCCCGATGTGGCCCGAAGGTATACCGGAGAGCGGCTCCGTTCAGGCGATATTGGATTGGCAGAGGAGAACGATGGAGATGATGTATAGAGATATTGCTGATGCCCTACGCAAGAAGGGCATTGCGGGTAATTTGAGGGACTATTTGACATTTTTTTGTCTCGGGAATCGGGAGCTTGTAAAAGGAGAATACACACCACCCGAAAAACCTGAACCCGATACTGATTATTGCAGGGCTCAACAATTTCGACGTTTCATGATTTATGTCCACTCCAAAACAATGATCGGTAAAAGTCAACAATCTTTATTTAATTTTGACTTAGTCACCATTTTAAAGTGTATTTTTAAATAATAATTAAAAAAATTGTCAAAAAATACTTTGATTTTTTTTTATGAACAATCTGCGAAATTAAAATTTTATCTCATACAGTACACGTAATAATTTTTTAAGAAATCAAGGATTATATATGACATAAAAATTACTGTAATTTTTTACATGAAAATTACAGCTCTCTTATGTTTTAAAATAACTTTGGACTTTCGAAAAAATTACTATAGTGCGTAGACTGCATAAACGAAAATTTTAATGCCATGGACTGTTTACCAAAAACACAAAATACTTTTACTCAATAGTAAATGCACAAAAAAATCTTAAAATTCTATTTAATAGTATAGAGATAATATCTTAGTAATCAATAATATTCTCATAAATGATCTCTTAATCTAAAAAAATTATAGATAATTGAAAAAATTTAGGTTGAGAGATCACAGTCCATGGATCTCTTATAATAGACAGGTAGCATAGAAAAAAAAAATACTTAAAATCATATTTTTTACTTTTTCAAGCGCAAAAAAAATATTGAAAATATGTTACGAAAGAGTGACTAATTTTTTTTTTTATGTTTTTTCCTTTCCAGTTGACGATGAATACATAATCATTGGATCGGCAAACATTAACCAAAGATCAATGGATGGTGCTAGGGATTCTGAGATTGCCATGGCAGGCTATCAACCAAATCATTTAGCGAATGCAGAACCAGCAAGGGGCGATATATTCGGTTTCCGCATGGCCTTGTGGCTCGAGCACATATTCTACAATGACGAATCATTTCTTGTACCTGAGAGCCTAGAATGCGTTCAAAAAGTGAACATGATTGCCGATGAATATTGGTACATGTACGCGAGCAATACCTTAAGAAGAGACATTCCGGGACATCTCCTCCGTTACCCTGTCGAAATCTCTAGCGATGCAAAGATTACTGCACTCCCAGGATTTGACTACTTTCCCGACACGAAAGCTCGAGTGCTTGGCACAAAGTCTGATTATATTCATCCCTTCCTTACAACTTAGGGTTATCACTGTAGAGGAAAAGAAAGGAAATAAAGAGATAAAACGAGAGAAGTTTGAGGAGGAAGCGATGCAAAGATTACTACACTCCCAGTATTCGACAACTTTCCCGACACGAAAGCTCGTGTGCTTGCCACAAAATCTGATTATATTCCTTCCTTCCTTACAACTTAGGGTTATCATTGTAAAAGATCGGAGTATTTTTTTTTTTTGTTAAAACAACAAGAATTTATTAAACAAGTTGTGCTTTGTTGACCTGGCAATTTGATTAGGTTAGTTTATGGGGTATTTTTTGTTTGAAAATTGAGTGTGTCAAAAACATTAGTATGACACAGTAGAATAACCATAAGAGCACTAAGTTGTACTAAAGGTCTGAACATGATCATTTTTTATATTCAATGTGGTAATTTTGCTCAATGTCAAAATAGAATATCGAAAATGTGACGGTGTTTGTGATCTTTAGATTTGTGGTAATGGGTAGTTAGTTACTTAGATGAGTTGCTATACTTCGATAAATACTAAGGGCATGTTTAATAAAAAAAATAAATTCTTAAAACTAATTATATTAAATACTTAATTAATTAAGTTTGTTTGACAAATGTAATTAATATCACTTAATTAATTAAGTTAACTTAAAAATTAAGTGAAAATGTGAGTAAAAAATTAAGTCAAGATCCTTTCACTTATTTCATTTTGCTTAATGCGCTCTATTATTTTTCACTTAAAAAAAATATGTTCTGACCATTTTACCCTTGATCCCCTATGAGAGTTTAATTAGGGTTAGGTTTAATAAAAATTGGATTAATTTTGAATTATTTTAGGGTTTTAATTTTATTTTATATTTAAATTATTGTTATAATTTAATTTAAGCAATCAAACTGCATAAAAAATACATAATATTATATATTTTTAGGTTAATTTTTACTTTTACTTTTAATATATATATATATTTTATAATGGCACCTAATTTTATTGTTTTGATCTCAATTGTTTTTTTACTCTATATTATCTTGATTCAAAGGTAATTATGTAAATTAAACAATTTTTAGCATATAAATTTTGTACTTATCAAACAAAAAAAAATTCAACACTTAAATTTTCAGCACAATTTTATCAAACAACCTTATGATATTTTCAACACTTAAAATTAAGTACTTAAATTTTCAGCAGTTAATTTTTAAGTGGTTATCAAACATGCTCTAAGTGTTTTTTTTCCTAACCACGAAACTTCCAATGCATTTATTGGATAGAGTAAAAACATGTGAAGATTCAAATATATGTGCAACATAGGATCTATCGTTCTCAACATAAGATTAGATTTAATGTAATTAAAAAAAAAAATGAATAGGACATTGTGATTATTGAGATTAAATTCAAATTAATATTACATGTATTTGTGTAATATTTGTTATTTTAATAAATATTTTACAAACAAATTAAATACATGTAACTGCGAGAGTGTAGCGCGTATATTGGGCCTTCAGTCTTTTTTTAATGTGCAAGACTAAAAAATATAAATTATAATTGCGTAAGAGATTTTTTCAAAATTAGAGATAAAATAAGGGACCTGACACATAAACATCCCATATGAAATTGTTAATTTGTTCTCATGTGTAGCTAATAAAAATTTGTTTATTTTTATTTTTTTTTTTTTTTTTTGGTCCAAAGACAAAAATAGATGGGTTTAAAGGGCTCAATTAATATTAAGCACAAATATTAGGGGGCAAAAGTGCAATTTGTCTGAAGAATATCTATCATTTATGTGTGTACTCGTAGCCGGGAGTGAAAATGGAGAAGATTAAGGAGAAGAAGAAGCCCATGGCGGTGGTGATTGGAGGTAGCATCGCAGGTGTATCCTGCGCACACGCGCTTATTGAAGCGGACTGGGACGTAATCGTGTTGGAGAAGACGAGCGCACCTCCTACCGGAAGTCCTACCGGCGCCGGACTCGGACTCGATCCGCTGGCTCAGAAACTCATTGAATCGTGGATCGGCCGGCCTGAGCTTCTTCAGAATACGACCTTGCCTCTCACAATCGACCAGGTACTGTAAAAGTTAGGGCTCTCTCTCTCTCTAGATTCGAACGAATTGAGGCTTCCATCCTATAATTCCGTTGGTGAATTGTGTGATTATCCACTATTTCTATCATGCTTGATTAGCTTCAAATGAGGGAGTATGAATCATACCTTGAGGGCTTCGATTCTGTTATTCCTCCTCCTTGAATACATGATTTTAGTCTTCGAATCGTTTTTTTTTTCCGCCGCAAATTGTTGGAATATCTGAATCGTACCTTCAGGGCTTCGATTCTGTTATTCCTCTTCCTTGAATCCGTGATTTTAGGCTACAAATCGATTTTTTCGGCCGCAAATTGTTGGAATATCTGTATTGAAAGGATATTGATGAAGTTTCAGTAATAAATAAAAAAAATTGAGAATAATGAAGATGGATTGTTGCATACCTTCTTCAACTTTAATTTCTCAATTTTTGGATAATGCATTAGAATCAAGTGACAGACATGGAGAAGAAGATCAGCAGGAGACTGACAAGAGATGAGAATTTCAATTTTAGAGCAGCCTATTGGGCTGATCTCCACTCTCTTCTATACAATTCCCTCCCACCGGGCATTGTTCTCTGGGGTCATCTCTTCCTTTCCTTCTGCATTTCTGATGACAGAGCCTCCATTAAAGTTCAAGCACAAGTTCTTCAAACTGGTGATTCGATCGAAATATCAAGCGATTTGCTTGTTGCAGCAGACGGGTGTCTCTCTTCAATCTGTCAAAAGTTTCTTCCCAACTTCAAATTGAGGTTTGTGAATCCTTTCCTATAAATGGAATTGGAATTGGAATTGGAAGGTTCAATTTCAATTTTTTAGCTTGGATCATTTATATAACTGTGAATTTGGTATTCGTTTCTAATTTCATGGACCTCAATTCCTTATTTTGAAATCGACGACCCAACTAAAGAATTCCAAAAACTACTCTTTGGAATTGGTCCATAAATAAGAGGAATTCTCCCAATCTGTTCTTCCTCTTCACCCTCGTTTCGCATCTCTCTCTCTCTCACTCAAACTTTGACGGCAATGATGAAGTGTTTACTCTCTAAAACTAGGCAATGAAAGAAATTTTTGTTTTATTTATGACAGCCCAATGCGCGAAGCCTCCACGCCATTGCGGGGGCTGGGAAGGGTTAAATGTACGCAATCTTACTCTCATATACAGAGAGATTTCTAAGATTTGAACCCGAGACCTTTAGGTCACAATGAAATAACCTTACCATTATACCCAAGGCTCAACCTCATAGAATCCAAATAATGAAATTGGAATTACAATTAAATTCACAAAATTATAATATCATGGAATTATAATTCCTAGAATTGCAATTCCAATTCCATGCAACCAAACACTATCCTAGGTACCATTTGGTAGTAGTCTGGAATTGATTTTTACATGCGTTTATTTGTAATTCGAATTCTGAACCTCCAATTTCAATGAAACCAAATACGACCTTATCGTTATGCATATTTGTTGTACATTTTTGCTGTTATAGTAAGAAACATTCATTGGTTAGGTACTCAGGCTATTGTGCATGGAGAGGAGTTCTTGATTTTTCGAATAATGATGGTTCAGAAGCTATTATGGGCATCAAGAAGGCATATCCTGATCTTGGGAAATGTCTTTACTTTGATCTGGCTTTTGGAACTCATTGTGTTCTTTATGAATTGCTAAACAAGAGGATCAATTGGATTTGGTATGTTAATCAACCCGAGCCGGAACTCAAGGTAAATTCATCTTTAATGTTTGCATTCATTCACTTACGTTATCGGTTTGAAAATTAGGCTGTGTTTGGTGTTATGGAATTGGAATTAAAAATGAAACAAAAGTTTTGAAAAAGAAAATGTGTTACTTCATTTCTGATACCAATTACTCGGCTTCAATTCCTTACAACCAAACTTCGCCTTGAGGCTATGTTTAGTACGAATGAAAGTTGGGAGGATGGAAAATGGGAGGAGAAATAATCCTTTGTGTTGTTTGGTAATAATGCAAAATGAAAAGGAAAGAAAGTTGGGTGAAAATGTGGGCTTTTAGGGTTTTGGCACACCAAAAAAATTTCCTCCCAAAAGTGGGAGAAAGTTTAAGAAAAATGGTTTGTTTTTTATTCTAGAATTTTTTAGAATAAAAAATAATTTCAAATACGATATCATTTTCATTTTCCTTTCTCTATTTTTCTTTAATAGCAAATAATGTGGAACATATTCTTCTATTTTCCTTCCACTATACCAAATAAAAAGAAAGAATAATCATTTTTTTCCACCCTTTAAACTTTCTATCCCTCTTACCAAACGAAGCCTAACAGCCGGTTTGATGAAACTAAAAATTAAGTGTTGAAAACTGAGAAGCCTGAAATTTAAGTGTTGAGTTTATTAAGTAAGTTATTTTTAAATATTATTGATCTCAACAAGGTTTGTATCTTTACAATTTTTCACTTAAAAGTTGTCTTATAACTTGATCTCTCGGTATTACTTTCTTTCTCCATAATTTTATTTTATATTTTTCTATATCTTTTGATAAATCATATATACATCATTTTTTTTATCGAATGCAATAACTACTTACTGCATTCAGTTTTGACACTCTAGAAACCCCAAAATGCAGGGAAACTCCGTGACCATGAAAGTCAACAGCGACATGATCGAGAAGATGCAAGCCGAAGCAGAGAAGATATGGGTTCCCGAGATGGCAGCAATCATTAAAGAAACAAAACAACCATTCTTGAACTTCATCTACGATTCCGATCCTTTAGAACAAATTTTTTGGGAGAGAGTGGTATTGATCGGAGACGCAGCACACCCCACGACTCCCCATGCCCTGAGAAGCACAAACATGTCGATTTTGGATGCTGCTGTTTTAGGCAAATGCCTCAAGAAATGGGGTGTTCAAAACTTGGGTTCGGCTCTAGACGAGTATCAGTCTGTTCGGTCGCCCGTCACCTCGAAGCAAGTGTTGCATGCGAGGAGATTGGGTCGAATAAAACAAGGTTTAAGTGTTGATGACCGAGAGCGTTTTGATCCGAAAAATGCAGGTTTAGAAGATTGTGTTGAGCTTCAACAAAGAAACGTACCTTTCTTTGATGATGTTCCTTCATTGTTGATGCTCGAAGGGAAAGGGCAATTTTAGTTGTGATTTGTGCAAGGCAATAGAATAAGTACGAATTTATGTGGTGTGTTTTCAAGATTGTACATCTATTCGAAAGATCAATAATAACATCTAGGCTACCTAAGAAGTGTTAATCTAGTTGACAAAAAGAAAGTGTTCTCTTTCCTTGTCAATTAAGATTTGACTCTTTTGAACGACACTCTAGGAATTAAATTTTAAATGAACCAAACCAATGTGGAGAAGTGCGCACTTAAAATTGTTCAAGGAGGTAGTTAGTTGATGTGTGCATAAGTTGGTTCAGACACACACTACTGTAAAATAAAAATAAAATTAAGGGTTAATTACACTTTACTCTCCTGTAGTTTGGTCAATTTGTACTTATCCTCCTGTGGTCAAATATTTGGTGCATTTACCTCCTACATCAGGGGTTAAGTAGTTTGAAAATCTAACCACAAGAGAGGTAAGTAGCGATTTTCAAACCACAGAGGAGTAAAATACAAATTGGCCAAACTGTAGGGGGTAAAATATAATTAACCCTAAAATTAATAATATCTAGGGTTAATTATCTGTAATTTTTATCTTATTTCATTTTATTCTCCCTGCTTGAAAAAATTTATAGCAAGAGGGAGAAAGAATTTTATTCAAACAAATTCCCCCGGCCTAGCCACCTCGTCTACCAAAATGCCAACTGCCATTTTCCCCCCGCAACGTCAAATCATTTTAAAAACGTTATAACACCTCTCAAAGAACATTTTCATCATTTCATTCGATCTCCAACGAATATTTTCTCTCTATTTTTTTTCTACTTCTATCATTTTGTTCATCGATAAACCCTAGAACTTCTGACGATCAAGCTCCATTCGTTTCAACGATCTCAAGGTAAGAAACATGACCATAACCCGAGCGTAGTCACAATCTTTGCAAGAACACGATGATCGACCGAAGAAATTGACAAAAACAATGAAAAATTAATAATTTTTGTTTGCTACATTAATCCACGAAAAAATTTCAGATTTCAGAAAAAATTTAAACCTATTACTCATCCGATTTGTACATCTTCAAAGAAACCGCCACAAAATCACCTCACGAATTCCATTGTTGATTGTTACCATGCGTTGTTGCTCATTAAAATTCTTCTATTGCGCTAGTCTGCTTGAAAATGTCAGTTTTTCATTTTCTTACATTTAAATATTAATTTAAATTAAAATAATAAAGAAAATTTAAGTCAATTTATATATATATATTTTTAAAATAAAACGTGAGTTTCTTCTTTTAGTCGAGAATGGAAAAAGAGTCCGATGTGTGAGTTTTTAAAAGTAAAGGGGTTGAAATGAAAGAAGACCAAAGTAAAAGGGGGTAAAAGATAATGACCGCTAATATTTCGGGAATAGAAATATGTTTAGTAACAATCATTGTTCTAAAGTATTTTGGAAATAGAAACATGTTTAGTAACGATCATTGTTCTGAAATTATTTCTTTTAATTTATAAGAACAAAAACAAGAAACATGTTTGGTTGCAAATTTGTTCTTTTTTTATTCCTTTAAATGTATGGTCGTAGACGGAATGGTGGTGGAAATAGTTTTGTCGAAGTGAATTGTTTTGTTTCTCGGATTCTTAAGGAATTCAAGAATTACTCCTAAAATCTTGGAAATCTTGGAAATAGAAACGTGTTTATCAAATGCGTTTTTGTATATTAATCCTAAAATTTTGGGAGCAAGAACAGAAATTTGGGAACGAAAACAGTAACCAAATGGGGCTAATTGCTTGCGTTCATATCTAATTCCAATTCCATGGCCCCAATTCCATACAACCAAACACTACCTAACTATAATCAAGAAAGTTAAAACAACTTCACACACACAAACAAAATAATCTCATAATCTTATTCACTAGCATACAACTCGAACGGGATTCATGAAAGAAACCGGACTAAAAGGCTCTGAATTTTCATCGAACAAAACGGGCAAGAAAAATATAAGACTTAAAGATGTTTGAAATATACAGAATAGTTGAGTTTTATAACAAACCGGCTCATTTGAAGGGAGATTAGGCTGATCTAGAAGGCCAAGTCGCTTGAGCCGACATGATTATTCCCACGATCACCCCAAACAAACCCAGTGCACTACCAAAGATCTCAATCACAAGAATCTTCACGAAAAGTGAAGAGTTTTGAGCATCGGACAGTGCACAACTGCTTCCTATAACGCCTACGCACAGACTGAAAAATCAAAGGAAGGGTGATTAAAAAGATCATTCCTATTTAGTAGAGTTTAATTGTAAATTGAGTAAATTTTCAGGGACTAACCCACAAACGAGATTTGCAAAGCCTACGATGATCCCCGAGGCGAAAATCGCATATCCTGCTCTAAGAGATTCGGGATCATAAATTTGTGATGGTGGAACACTCTCAAGCTTGGTTTGGAGTATGATCGCCACAATGACACCATAGATAGCAACAGCTTCACAAAAGATTACACTGACATGATCGAATGAGCAATTTAGTGAAATTACGATCCAAACAAAAATACCCAAATTTAATTCTACCTATTATCGGTTGGGTATGGTTTGGAGTTGCATGAAATTGGGGATTGTGAATTGAAATTAGAAATCAATGCACGAAAAAATCTAACCGTTAAAATGCATTCAATATGAATTCCAAACATGGTTTTAGCCATGGAATATGATTTTCAAACCAAATACATTAAGATTATGCTCCAAACCTGGATTCAGCTATGGAGTATGAATTTCAAACTACAATCTACTTTCAGATTAGCTGATTATATTGTACAAATGTGACTTAGAGGTTCAGCTGAGCATGTAAGATGAAATTGAAGTCTAATCTGTATATCGATTTCTTGTTTATATACTTGATCCAAAAATTTCGAATTCATCCTCAACTTGAGAAGCCAGAAATTGACACTAAAACAACATTCATCAAATCAATTCCTATCATATATAACAACAATCATAAAATCGAGACTGCAATAGCTAGGGTTTTGATTACCTTATGAGGTTCTTAGATGTAATACGCGGAGCTTTGATTGCAGCACCGATCAAGCTACTTCCAGTAATGTAAATCCCCCTACCAACGAACATATTCGAACATCAAAACACGAGACTAATTCATCTTTATAATTGTGCACATGGTGCATCTACTATCTACATACCAAGCGGCGCCGAGGACGGAAACGCCGATGGCGATGGCGATACCGATAGCGGAGAAGGTATAAGGCGAGATCTGAACCATTGCTCTCGACCATGAGCTCGATGCTCCCACCATTATCGTCTTCTTCTTCTTCTTCCTCCTCCTCTCGATCTGAGTTCTGATTGTTCGTGGTGGGACTAACTTCCAACTCTTCCGATCCAGACTCCGGAGAGAGAGAGAGTAGTGGGCCTAAAGTATTCCGATTCAGGCCCATTATATAACCATAGGCCCAATACTGGCCCACACTTTAATGCCCACATAGATTTGATCAAATTGTAATTTATTTCCGTGTAGTATTTTCGTAAGCACTTACCCTCCTATTATTCAGATTAAAATGCAACAGTTACATTTTTTTTTTATTAAAGTTAACGGTTAAATCTCAAAAATTCAAAATTAATAAACTGTTGAATATTAATTGATATTTATATCCCAGATTTGGTCGGGTCGAGCAATATCTATTTGTGCTATTTTTATTTTTTTTTCTTTTATTCTTTGGAATCAGGTCAGGTCAGGTATAAAGGTAACTTTGTTTTTTTATATATTTCTACTAATTTTTTTAACTATTGCACTTAAATCTGAATCACAAGTGAGATAACTGTTGACAAAAATACTAAAATGTTGTAAAATGCAATTCGGTCAAATCATACAGAAAAAAAAAATGTAATAAATCCTATTTTTATGAATTGATTTTATATTTTTTCTTTTATCTATGATTTAATCAAATTTATATATTGTTTTCTTGAGCGAAGAAAAATACAATTGTTTTAGTTGAGTGAAAATTTATATTATGTTTTACTCCAATTGCACGAGAAGATATTATCTAAACTAGAACTAAAATAAACTATAACAATTCATAAATTGATTAGGATTTTTTTGCACTTTGCACCCCTGAAGTTTTGGAAAAAATTTACTTTACCCTATGCACTTTCAATTTGAACATATTAAACCTTGAAGTATCCAAATTGTGTCAACTCAATTCACATCGGTAACTTTGTGATTTTTAATAAGACATGTGTCAAACACAGAATCACCCAATTGGGTGAATTCCATCATTAAAAAATGACGAAAGAACTAACTTGCCACGTTTGGATACTTTAGGGTTTAATATGTTTAAATTAAAAAGACAAAATAAAATAAGATTTCTCTAAAATTTCAGGGGTACAAAGTGCAAATATCTCATTGACCAATCAAAAAATAATATTTTTTTTGTGAATTGAAAGACTATCAAACAAGTTTCTATGTTTTTTTTTTTTTTTTTTTCGTCGTCTTCGTCATCATCAAATTTTACTTGTCACACTGGATCACTCAATCCACTCGTTACGGTTTTTTTTTTGTTTTTTTTTTTTGAAAGTCGAATAATTATGTTAGAAATCCAGTGATATCGGAACAATGATATAACTATTGTAGCGCTGAATGAACAGAAAATTTAAATTTATGAGCTTTTCATAATTGTTTTATATTACACTTTATTTTATCTTTAATCCCCATGATAAAATATTAGGATACCTTGAGATGCTTATCAAGCATCTTTTGATTCATAATCCCATACATTTTCCAAAGTTGATCTCCAATATCTTATAATTATATGGGTGCTTCCCAATGCACAACCCCTCTTAATTTCAACAACCTATTTATATATAATTAATAAACCCATTTTTTAAAAAAATATTCCTCACAATTTTTTTAATGTTTTTCTTTATCAATGTTTACTATAATTAGGTAAATATTGGACTAATATGGGCAAAAGAGACAAATATTTTGTGTTTGTGTGTGTTCTCCACACATCAATCCCATATTAATTTAAAGAATAGTAAATAATTGGATATATTTTTTAACTGGGTTGACCAGTAGGACTTTACATGTTCAGATTATGTTTTTATCGATGTACAATCTGGTTTACGCCAAATCTTTATTTTTCGCTCATTCGGGACTCTTCCTTGGTTCGTCGACTGTTTTGATAGTTTTCACGATGGGGCATTGGATTGTTTATTAATCCAATTGGAACAAGTTCATCGGGCTTAGTGGACAGTCTAGCCATTGGGCTACGTTTGCCGTGGCTTTTGGGCCGGTTGCCTTAGCCTAGGCCTAGGCTCAACAAGTTGTCGCTTTTCTTCAGGTTTCCTCATGTGTTGGCCAGTAACCTAGTCGGATGACGTATTAATCAGTGTAGATTAGACACTAATCAAACTGTTTCGTCTATTTCAGAATTCTCCTTAAATCAAAATTTTTCCCCTATATATATATGGCCTCATTTAAGGCACAAGTATCTCATTTTATTTTCATTTATACCTACTCATGTTTGCTCGGCTCGGTTATTGATTTTTACATCTGAGGAATTATGTTACAAAAATAATTTGAAAAATAAAAATATATTCTACAATTGTTAACCTAATAAACACAAATATTTCCCCCAATAATATATATATATATATATATATATATATATATATTAGAATGGTAGAAACTGTTAAGATAATTGAGAAGTGGGAGAATAAATCATGAATTGATATTACGAAAAATGATACGTTCTTTCTACTTCTCAATTATCTTAACATGGTATCAGAGTTAAAGTTATGAATCTCTCATTCCCTCGTAATCAAATTATTTGTGCAAGCCGGGGGTTACACATTTCTCATCATTCCCTCGTAATCAAATCATTCATGTAAACCGATGGTTACACTCAAGCGCGGGTGTTAGATTCCTGTCTCACATCGTTCCTCTGAGAGTTCCCAAACCATTATATAAATCAAATGAGTTATTCTACTTAAGACTATATAGTTTTAAGTTAGAACCTCCTAACAGAAACAAAATTGACCGATTGGCCCTTAATTATTAAAAAAGAAAAAGAAAACTAATCATCACTTAATTACACGAGATTCCTTCTAATCATTTGGCACCAATATTAACAATATTCTTATTTTCCTATTTTGTCATTTTGTTCAACTTGAAAGGCCAATATTCAATTTATGCGACAGTAATTATCTCTTAATAAAAATAAAAATATTATTGTTCACTAAATGTTAAATATAGGAATCTAAGGGGGGAGAAAAACGACATTTGACATTTGTTTTTCCTTTTTATTTGGGTTAATAGCACTTTATCCCCTTGTAGTTTGGTCGATTTGCGCTTACTCCCCAATAATTTTTTCTTTGGCAACCTCCTGTGGTCTTGGATTAAAGTGCAACGGTTAAGTTTTTTGTTAAATCTAACTGTCAACGTCAAAAGTCAACAAAAATCAGTTAAAAATTATTAAATGACATTTATACCCTTAATACATTTTATTAAGGACTATTTGTAAATATTAAAAAATTTAAGGGATTATTGTATTTTTTTTTTCTTCTTCATCTTTTTTCTTCCAACTTTTTCCATCCGGTGAACTCTCTCTCTCTCTCTCTCATATATATATATATATACACATCCATTTGAACACTATCTTCAGCAACGGCCACCATCACACCACCACAAAAGAAAAATAACACACAATTCAAATCATAATTAAAAAATTTATTGTGAAATTAAAATTAAAATAAGATAAATTATGAATTAGATTCTAATTGAGAAGAAGTGGTTGGAGTTAAGGTGGCATTTTGTGATATAAATTTTTAGGGGGGTCTCAAAAAAATTATTTAATAAATTATTTAAATTATTTTTTTAACAATATTTTAATGGTTTGATTAGTTTGGAAGCATCCAATGAGGGCTTTTTGGGAACAATACATGTGGGCAACTTAGATGCATGTACATGCCACCCAAAACAATTAATTATTTATTTATTTACTTACTTTTATTTTTAAGGGTTTTTGACACTTTACTCCCCTAAAATTATCCCTAAAATTATACCATTATTTCACTTTGGTTCCCATGGTTACAGTCTGAATATGTGACACCCTAAAGTTCCATAATCATCCCATTTCGGTCCAAATAAATAGTTCCATTAAAAATTTGGATGATAAACAATCGACTGTCCAACAATTTTTAAGCGAATTTTAGGGGATTTTCAATTGCTTATATATGTGTATGTGTGTGTTTCGTGATCATTAGGTCTGCACATGGGTTGGGTCGGGCCGGGTCTGAAATGCAAACTGGGGCAAAGTTTTTCGGTTGGTCAGGATTCAGGCCAAAATCACTGAATTTTGAGTGGGTCTGGTGACTAATCTGCCCACAAGTCAATGGGTCGGGTTTGGGTATGGATGAAAGTCCAAATGGACTATTTACGGCCACAAATATCATTGTAAGGGAATTTTAGGGTATTTTCAACTGCTGTCTTTTTCTCTTATAATTTTTTTGCAAAATTATATATATGAGAGTATTTGGACTAGAAGAAGAATGAGGGGGAAAGAGGAGGCTTGAATTGTCCATAAAGTCGCTTAAAAATGGGCAGGTGTATGGTATGGTAGGTATCTGTTTCCCGCTCAAAATTGTAATGAGTATAATCACTTGGACTGTAGTAGGACGATTAAGAAACTTTAAGGTATTAAATGTTCAAATTGAAATCATGGGTCTAAATTGAGATTTTGGTTAAACTTTAGGGGCAAAAAATGTCAAAACCCCTTTTTTGAAAAAGAAATAACTAAGATTAAGATATTAATAAATACATTTGACTTAGAAACCGACAGATCTTCTTAGGATCCATTGGAAGGAGTGGGGTTGATTCTGTACACATGATACATATGATCGATGATGATCCAGATTACCTTAATTTCATCATCATAGTACTATTAATTTTGTGTTCATTAATGTTTTTGGTGATTTTAATTGCAATCAGATCATAGTTTATCACAACGCTCTATTGTACCTCTAATAAAATGTTTTCAATTAAGGTTTGTATCGTTGACTGTGAGCGACACCCTCCGTCACCACCCACCGCAGTTTGTCAAATTTTTTTTTTAAAAAAAAATTATTTATATTTTTTAATTGTAGTTTTTATTACACTGAGTGCTTTTTTTTTTTTGATAATTTTTCGACGACCGACAACTGAAAAATTAGTTGTATATTAAAAAAAATATTACTAATATTGGTTGAATATGACTAAAAAAATTATAATGAATAGAATTTCGGCTTCCTAGTGACTAGCGGTGGCCGGAGTATAGTGACTGACGACGGTGGGCAATGGTTGGCGATGCAACACTAATTAAAATATTAGTATTTTTATGAATTTTAATAGATGAAATTAAAAATAAAGTAAGTTTGAGAGTTTTTATTAATTTATTGTGAGTTCCTCCTCCAATTATCCCTTTAATAATTAGATTTAATCTTTATAATTCTGAAAAATAAAAAATAAAAAATACTAGAGATTATGAAAAACTTAGGAGTTAAGTGGAGTTCACTAGTCTCTTTGATAATGGTAAAAATTAAGAGCTGAAATTATAAATGATAAATTTATTATATACTGAATAGATTGAGTATTTTTTTAAAATAATTTTAACTTCATAAAAAAATTTATACATTTTTGTCCCTAATTTTTTTTACATCTTTCTTTCTTTAATTTTTTTTTTTTTTTTTTTTTTGTTTTTTGTACTTTCTCTATTCGATAATTGTTTATATATAAATTTTTATGCAATTTTTTTTCCTTCCTAAATATTTTATCAACTCATTCTCCATCTATTCTTTTATTTAAATCAATCTAAAATTGTTAAAAAAAAGACATTTTTAAAAATCCGTCCTCATTTATTAATAAAATAAAAATTTCTCGTATCTAAAGGCGCTACATCGATTTTTAAATTTATAAAATTTAAAAAATAGTAGTAAAAAATTAATTAATAAATTTTACGGAATTTAAAGAGTACAAAGTATAATTAAGCTATTGAGTGTCATAAAAAAACTTAAAATTAGTGGATTAAAAAGTTAAAAAGTTCAATTTTAACTATTCATTTGTTAAAGTAAAACCTGAACTGTTAAAATATATTTATTTTCTTATTTTTTAATAGTTTTATAAAAAAATAGATGATGATGGTTAGATATTTTCCGTACCTCATCTTTTTTAGAGGAAGTGCAAGAAAATGGTGGGATGATTAGATGAGCACGGCCGTCTTGGGCACTAACTACAGAGATTAAGATTAATTATGTGCTTACTTACTTCTCCAACTAACTTAAATATTAATTAATTCATATACTTTTTTAATTAATAAAACTAAGTCCAAATTCAATGCTATTTTACTTCTCGAACTTCAACAACACACTAGCCAAGAAGTGTTAGTCCGGTTGACAATAAGAGGGGTCTTATTTTCTTATCAATTAGAGTTCGACTCTTCTGGAAAACACTCCGAGAATTAAATCCTGAATGTGTCAGGTCAATATGGAAGAGTACACTCTTAAGATCGCTTGGAGAGGTGTTCTTAAAATCGTTCGGGAAAGTGTTTAGTTGAGGTGTGCGTAAACTGACTCAGACAACACCTTACCGTAAAACCAAAAAAGAAAAAACACTGTACAAAATATAAAATGAATTAATTACTTTTTATTTTTAATTTAAATTTAATATTTTAAAGTAATAAAGGAAAAAAGAAGAACTAGCATTCTGTCTCTTCTCTCTTTGTCTCTATTTTTTATTTTTAATAAATAAAAAATTAAATAAAGGTTAGTTTTGTCCATTTCATATAAAATTTAAATGATGAATTTAATTGCAAGTTTAAGAAAACTTTAATCTTTCATATTATTTTAAATAGAAGGGGGTAAATGTAAGTTTTGAAAGTAGAGGGGGGACAAAATGTAACAAGAGTAAAGTACAAGGGGTTAAAAAGCAATGATCCCTAAGTAAAATGATAAAAGTGTGAAAATAAAACATAGAAAAAATATAAAAATATCAACCTCCATAATATTTTAATTCATGCCGTACACACGCTATAATAATTTTTTCAAAAATTTAAAAGTGATTACACACCATAAAAATTATAATTTTTTACAAATAAATTTTTAGTTGACATTTAATGAAATTAAAAATTTAAATCCTACAGTTCACATGTTACCGTAATTTTTTTAAAAATTTAAATTTTTAAAAAATTTACTGTAATATGTGAACTGCATGACTTCGAATTTTAATTTTACGAACGGCTATATTTTATAGGGAAATTTGCCCAAAGATCTCATTCTATAAAAATATCACTTTATGAAATCCTGTAACAGTGATTTTTTTATCTATAAAATGATCCTTAAAAGTTATTTTTGAAATCTCAAAACTTCTAAAAAAAAAATCTTCCAAAACTTTGAAAATGGAAGGCCATATATATAGGATTATTTGCTCACTAAAAGACTATGATTCTTTGACACAAAAGGACAAAAAAATAATTTAAATTTTAAAATAAAGTCAATGAGACAAATTCAAATTTAAACCTATTTTTAAAATGTCAAAAACAAATAATGGATGTTTAATTAAAAGTGCTCTCTTGTGGGCAAAAAGAAGCCAAAGTTTCCCTTGCCACAAATGTCACTTCACTTTTTGCATGTACTTTAACAACTACTATTGAATTCCCACACTTTATGGAGAGTGCGTTTTTAAAATTGTCCAAGAACATTGATTAGTTGAAATACATCTAAATTGTTCATTTTACCCAAAAAACGAATGAAAAAAAAAAAAACTGTTGAGAAATCGAAGACCATTGACGAAATATGAAAATGAAATTAATAATCTTTTTACATAATCATAAATTTTTATAAAATCAAAATATCTTTTGGCCAATATTGTATTGATCATTGTTGTGTTTATCCAATATCGGATGTAGAATAGATTGATGATTAGATTATAAGTGTGAGGGAAATACTCACTTTGTGAGTTAACTTTTAGGGTGAGAGAGGCCAAAGAGCACTTACAGTGGTATCAAAACCCAAGTTACAACATTTCTGGTCCAATAATCCTAAAGGGAGAGACTGCACGAGGGTTAACCGACCAAATGTTCAATGTGGGAGGGGGAGATTATTGGGTTTTTTTTCACATCAGACGTAGAAGGGATTAGTGATTAAATTATAAATGTAAAGGAAATGCTCACTTCATGAGTTAATTTTGGGGACTGAGAGCCCCAAGACCACTCTCCAATTTTCTCTCTATTAAAGGGCAACCCAGTATTACAAAGTTCCCGCTATGCGTGAGGTTCGGAGAAAGGTCGGACCATTTAGCTCAATTGTATACATCCCTATCTTATTTTTTTGTAAGAGACTGTTTTTACGACTCAAATCCATGACCTCCAGATCACGTAGCGACAACTTTTACTGTTTATATATATATATATATATATATATAATTATGTGAAATTTTCTGGAACATTAAAAAATTCAAAGTTCACAGTATCTTCCATCTCTTTTGCACTCAACACCACCATCATGTTGAGAGAGAGACAAGAAGTGAGTGATGGGGGTAATGTGTCACAGAGACGTGGGTGAGAATTTGAAAAAGTTGGTGAGTAAAAAATAGTGGAGATAGAAATGATCAGAATCTCTCATTTGGTTTAAGCTAATCTGGACCAAATGTGTAGCCATCCTAATTTATATAGGGTTTATAGTACTTTTTAGTTGATTTGCACTTATCCCTGTAGTCTTGATTTAAGTGTACTTATCTCCCTATAATTTGTACTTAATTCCAAAATCACATAGAGTAAGTGTCAAGTCAAAAATTATAGGGAGTTAAATGCAAATCCGCTAAACTATAGGGGGATAAAGTTCTATTAACCCGATTTAAAAAAAAATTAAAAAAAAAAAAAATATCACCCAACGGTGCCTAAATTAGTAATATTTGATAAAAAAATTATTTTTATTTGTAATTTTATATCTTTCAAATTACGTCTCTTGCTATCACGAATTTAAATTACTTCTCTTACTAATTAAGCATTATTTTCCAAAATAAAAAGAAAATTTTATTTTTATTATTGTTTTTTTTTAAACAATTTATAGAAGGGACAAGGGTCATAATTTTTTTGATTTTAATAACAGAAAAGGCATGGGTGGCATGTGCCTTAGCCAGTGAGGTATTGCCCTATAAATATTTTCCAATATAAATAATATGATTTTTCGTCAGAGCAAATCCCAACTAATAATATATATATATATATATATATATAGAGAGAGAGAGAGAGAGAGAGAGAGAACAAAATGCTCCCAAACATATGTTTTCAAAAAAATATATATAAATGTATATATATAAATGATGTATCTATATAAATGTATATAGATGATGTATTAAATTCTGTAAAAATTCAATGGACCTAACTGGCTCTCAAAAGACACATTGTAAGATGAAAATAACCGTACACTTTACATATAGCTCACAATCAGGTATACAAGCGATGTGGGTTTCAACACGTCCCCACACGCTCCCACACATACAGGGTGGATTTTTATCAGACAGATCATTGAGAGGTATACCCGGAGAAGGGAATATACTTTGATTGTTGAAGCATAAATTCCATAATTTAAGTTAGATTAAATACATCAACCCTTACATCAACCACAGCAAGGAGCATGTTGAAGTTGACTCTTTGTTCTTAATTTTTTTTTAAAAAAAACAGAAGATTCCTATATATTAATACACACTCTTCCCATTTTCAATCATCAAAACCAACCTCCCCCCCCCAAAAAAAAAACAAAGCATCCCATTTCAATGGTGATGATGAGTTAACATTTAAGGTGCAAGCTCTCTCCTTCTCCTTCTTCTGTGAACTTTTTTCTCATCAATGGAGAATGGGAACGATGTGTTCCGAGTGAGCAGCGCCCGTTTAAGCAGCTCGAACATATGGAGAAACGGCGGGAGAGAAGTGTTTTCGAGGTCATCAATGGAGCAAGACGACGAGGAGGCGTTAAAATGGGCTGCTTTGGAGAAGCTGCCAACTTATCTAAGGATAAGGAGAGGCATTTTGGCTGAAGAAGAAGGAGAGTCTAGGGAGATTAATGTGAAGGATCTTGGGATGGTGGAGAAGAAGAAACTGTTGGAGAGGCTTGTAAAGATTGCTGATGAAGATAATGAGAAGTTCTTGTTGAAGCTCAAACAACGAATGGACCGGTACATAAAATTACCTCAAAAAAATAAAAAAATGATTTTTTTTTTTTTGTTTTTTGAAACATTATTTATAATGGGTTTTGTTTGTTTTTTGAATTTGAGGTAGAGTTGGGATTGATCTTCCTACTATCGAAGTCCGGTTTGAGCATCTAAACGTCGAAGCAGAAGCGTATGTCGGCGGTCGAGCATTGCCTACAATTTTCAATTTTTCTGTCAATATGTTTGAGGTAATTATTATTTTTTTTTTGGAAAAAGATAAAAAAACTTATATTCAAACTTCATGAATTTATTTTATTTTTTTTGCAAAGGGGTTCTTGAATTATCTTCATATTCTTCCAAGTAGAAAAAAACCATTATCAATCCTTCATGATGTCAATGGAATCATCAAGCCTGGAAGGTGACAAAAAATTAATCAATTTTTTTTTTAAAGATTCTGCCAAACAAGTCCTTAATTGATTGATCTGGTATATGCAGGATGACACTGCTTTTAGGCCCTCCAAGCGCGGGAAAAACGACGTTGCTGTTGGCGTTAGCCGGAAAACTTGGCTCTGATCTAAAAGTAGACGGCCCGAAATCTGAATTTCAATTTTTTTGATTTAATTTTTTTTTTTTTTTGAATTTAATTTTATCCTGCAGATTTCTGGGAGAGTAACATATAATGGGCATGAAATGAATGAGTTTGTTCCTCAAAGAACATCAGCTTATATAAGTCAGCATGATCTTCATATGGGGGAGCTTACTGTTAGAGAAACATTGGCCTTTTCGGCTAGATGTCAAGGCATCGGCGCCCGTTATGGTAATTATTTATTTATTTATTTTTTTCCAAAAAAAAATGAAAAAATGTGTTCTTGATCAATTGATTCAATTTTTTAATTTTTTTCAGAAACTTTGGTCGAATTGTCGAGGAGGGAGAAGGAAGCAAATATTAAACCGGATCCTGATCTTGATGTTTTCATGAAGGTCCGAAAAATTGTGAATTTTGATTTTATTTTTTTGAATTTTTTTAAGATGCAATTTTAATCCCCCAAACGGGTCCTTAAAAAGTACGTTACTCTTTATTTTTATTTCAACTATTTCTACAGGCAGCATCACTTGAAGGACAGGAGGCCAGTGTTGTCACAGATTATACCCTTAAGGTAAAAAATAATAAAATATGAAGAACAAAAAAAAAACAAAAAAAAAACATATGAACTAAAAATTTAAAATTTAAATAAAAAATTAATCAAAAAATTTCAGATTTTGGGGCTTGAAGTTTGTGCTGATACTCTTGTCGGGGACGAAATGATCAGAGGTATCTCTGGAGGACAACGAAAACGTGTCACAACAGGTTTTTTTTTTTTTTTTTTTTTATCACAATTAAATTTTCCAATTTCCATTTTTTTTAAATTTTCTGATTTTTTTTTTTTTCCAGGAGAGATGATGGTTGGACCGGCGAGAGCGCTATTCATGGATGAGATATCCACGGGTTTGGACAGTTCAACAACATTTCAGATAGTGAATTCCATCAGACAAACAATCCATATCCTCCGGGGAACTGCTGTCATCTCCCTCTTACAGCCCGCCCCCGAGACATATGACCTTTTCGACGATATAATCCTAATCTCGGACGGACAAATCGTGTATCAAGGCCCCCGCGAAAACGTGTTACAATTTTTTGAATACATGGGATTTAAATGCCCCGAAAGGAAAGGAGTCGCCGATTTTCTACAAGAAGTAATTAATCCTATTTCCAAACACATTCTGTCAAAAGTTCAGAGTCAGTGTAGTTTTTTACACGGAAAAATTGAAGTGACTTTTAACAAGAAACCTTTTTTTTTTTTTAAGGTAACGTCGAAGAAAGATCAAGAACAATATTGGGCGAACAAAGATGAGCCGTATAATTTTGTGACCGTAAGAGAATTTTCGGAGGCGTTTCAGTCATTTCACGTCGGCTGCAAATTAGGCGATGAGTTGGCGGTTCCGTTCAACAAATCCAAGAGCCACCCGGCGGCTTTAACTACTCACAAGTATGGGGTTGGCAAGAAGGAGCTCTTGAAGGCTTGTATTTCAAGAGAATACTTGCTTATGAAGAGAAACTCATTTGTCTACATATTTAAGATGACACAAGTGAGTTCTTTTAAACTTCGAAAAAAAATTCGATTTCGCTACCAGTTTGGTTATATAGTTTGGAGATCTCAAATCGCAATTTGGGTAGTTCCAAATCGTCCATAACGGATTAAAATTTGATATAATTCTCGTTTTAATATTTCTATATGAAAATTTGTTAAAATTTTAGAAAACTGTTTTTCGAGTTCTAAACCAAACAAATGCTTAATCATTTGAAAAATTCTAACTTCTTTGTTACGCGTTTGGCTATAAAGTTTTGAGAACTCGAATCGCGATTTGGGTATTTCCAACTCGTTGATAACGACTGAAAATTTTAAATAATTCTTGCTTTTTTGTTTTTAAAATTTTGGAAAATTGTTTCTGAGTCCTAAACCAAATAGACCCTTAATCATCGAAAGTCAAACGTTTTTGCTACCCGTTTGGCTATATAGGTTGGAAAATTCAAATTGTGATTTGGGTATTTCCAAATCGTTGATAACGAATGCAAATTTTAAATAGTTCTTATGTTTCGTTTTTAAAAATTTTTAAAAATTGTTTTCGCGTTCTAAAACAAAACACCCCCTAAATCATCAAAAAAAAGTCAAACGTTTTTGCTACCCATTTGGCATACAGTTTGAAAAACTCAAATCGCGATTTTGGTATTTTAAAAATCATCCATAACAAATAAAAAAAATTGAACTAATTTTTTTTTTTTTTTTTTTTTTTTTTTTCAGCTTATTCTCATGGCTTCCATAACGATGACGTTGTTTCTAAGAACGGAGATGCCCAAGAGGACGAAGACCGACGGCCAGATTTTCATGGGAGCTCTCTTTTTCGCGGTGATCATGATTATGTTCAACGGGTTTTCCGAGCTTGCCCTTAGCATTATGAAACTTCCTGTTTTTTACAAGCAAAGAGACCTCCTTTTCTTTCCACCCTGGGCTTATTCTCTACCTACTTGGATCCTCAAAATTCCAATTTCACTTGTTGAAGGAGCGATTTTCGTGTGTATGACTTACTATGTCATCGGATTCGATCCAAACATCCAAAGGTAAAAAATAAGAAAATGAAAAAAAAAAAAAAAAAAACGATTTTTTTCTTAATCTAATTGATGTTCTTGATTTATTACAGGTTTTTTCGACAGTACTTGATACTCATTTGTCTTAACCAAATGGCCTCCGGTTTGTTTCGGTTCATGGGGGCGCTCGGAAGAAACATCATAGTCGCAAACACGTTTGGATCGTTTGCTTTACTAACCGTTCTTGTCATGGGTGGATTCATCTTGTCACGAGGTTTGAAAAATCCGAAAATTTTTGATTGAAAAAGGAAAAGTTGTCATTGAACAATCCATAAACTTAAAATTTATGCTCATGCAGTCCACGGGGTTCAGTCGTTGAAAATCATTGTAATTTTTTCAATGACTTTCACGCAGTGTAGTGACTTTGAATTTTAGACAGAATTATTGGACTTCTTAGTAAACAGTGGACCGTGAAATTTGGGCTCGTGACAAAAAAAAAAAACTTGAAAAAGAAAAACATCCCCTTTGATAAATAGACTGTGATTTAATTTAACAGTTTTTTTTTTCCCCACAGAGGATATAAAGAAATGGTGGATTTGGGGTTATTGGTTCTCCCCTATGATGTATGGACAGAATGCCATTGCTGTGAATGAGTACCTCGGCAAGAGTTGGAGTCATGTAAGCATAATTCCATTATTTGCGCGCGCGCACACACATATATATATATTCATCTGAAATTTATTGTAAAAATGATTGATTTTTCTTGTAGATTCCTCCAAATTCGACAGAATCGCTAGGAATACAAGTTTTAAAATTGCGCGGAATTTTTCCAGAAGCGCGTTGGTATTGGATTGGAGTAGGAGCGCTTATCGGATACGTTTTTCTCTTTAATTTCCTCTTCACAATCGCCCTAACTTATCTCAACCGTAAGTCTAACTCCCCATAAGGCCGTGTTTGAATTGCAGTCTCAAAATTTTTACATGCGTTCATTTCTAATTCTGTACAACCAAACGCGACCTAAGAATTATTCATAGTTTTCGAAAGTGAACTAAAAACTAAAAAACTGATTTTTACGCAGCATTTGGGAAGCCGCAGGCGGTTCTATCAGAAGAAACACTTGCACAGAGAAATTCTTGCAAAAACGGGGAGTCTGTCGAGTTATCAACAAAGGGAAATGAAGTTCGAAGAAGCGTTTCTTCGAGATCAATGTCTTCGAGAGTTGGGAGCATTGGCGAATCGGAACAAAACAAGAACAGAAAACGGGGAATGGTTTTGCCTTTCGAACCGCTTTCCCTCACTTTTGACGATATAAGATATGCAGTCGACATGCCACCGGTAAACATTTTCTTCATATTAAGAAGAGAAAGAAAAATTTATTTTTCGGTCATTACCAACATTTTAGTTGAATTTAACTATAAAATAACATATAAAACATGTTGATATTAACTAGATAGATTCACTTCATATTAGCTGAAAGTTTAAAACTTATTTCAACCACTAAAAAATTCATAAAATAGAATGGAGAAAAATGCTTAAAAATCATTAAAATTTATTATTACTATTTTTTTGATAAATTTTTTTTTTTTTGTAGGAAATGAAAGCTCATGGTATTCCAGAAGATCGATTAGAGCTTTTGAAAGGGGTGAGTGGTGCGTTTAGGCCGGGGGTTCTAACTGCTCTGATGGGGGTGAGTGGGGCCGGAAAAACGACTCTGATGGATGTTTTGGCCGGTAGAAAAACCGGCGGATATATCGAGGGTAGAATAACGATTTCAGGGTACCCGAAAAAACAAGAAACATATGCTCGAATAGCAGGATATTGTGAACAAACCGATATCCACTCTCCTCACGTCACGGTTTATGAGTCCTTGCGATACTCCGCTTGGCTTAGGCTGCCACCTGAGGTCGATGCCGCCACTAGAATGGTAAGGCCTTGTTTGGCCCGGCTCGGCCTGTTAACGCTTGATGAGCTTAACACCAACACTAATGATGTTTTTAAAACTGATATCAGATGTTCATCGAGGAAGTGATGGAGCTGGTGGAACTGATTCCGTTGAGAGACGCGCTCGTCGGTTTGCCAGGCGTGAATGGTCTCTCGACTGAGCAGAGGAAGAGGCTGACCGTTGCGGTTGAGCTCGTGGCCAATCCATCCATAATATTCATGGATGAGCCAACCTCCGGGCTCGATGCAAGGGCGGCGGCAATCGTGATGAGGACCGTCAGAAACACGGTCGATACTGGAAGAACCGTCGTTTGCACCATCCACCAGCCGAGTATCGACATTTTCGATGCATTTGACGAGGTGGGTAATCTTTATAAACATCAAACTCTATATAGATTTATAGTTTCTGTTCTTATATGTTATATCAACTTTTCAGTAGTTACCAATATTTTAGTTGAATTCAACTATCAAATACAAAATTCAACACTTATACTATTTGATTTAGTTAATATTAACCGACGGACTAAAAAATTATTTAAAAAAAAAAACAGGAACATGAAAAGATGATCGAATTATTTCCGCTTTTTAGTTTCTAATGAAAAAAAGAAAATTATTTTTTTCTTCCCGTAAAAATCCACAGCTATTTCTTTTGAAACGAGGAGGTGAAGAGATATACGTTGGTCCATTGGGGCGACATTCGTCGCATCTCATCAAGTACTTTGAGGTGAGACTAGTTAAATAAATTCAAGAAAAATATCAATTGTTTTCGCAAATATTTCGACTACGAATTTTAATTTTTTAATTTTTTTTTAATTTTTTTAAGGAAATAAATGGAGTAAATAAAATAAAAGACGGTTATAATCCTGCAACATGGATGCTGGAGGTGACTACTGCAGCACAAGAAGCTGTACTTGGAGTTAACTTTGCCGAAGTCTATAGAAATTCAGACTTACACAGGTAATTCATTATTCACCCCGATACAGTATGTTTTGTAAAGTCCAATAATTCTGTCAAAAGTCCAAAAAAACTGCAAGATATAAAAGTCGCTGTAATTTTTTTACATGAAAAAATTATAGGGACTTTCATGTAGTCGAGTAACATTGTGTTTCTGGAAAAATTACTGTAAAACATGGAGTGCATGGATACAAATTCTAAATTTTTAGATTGTTCACTAAAAACCTCGGAAAAAATGATTTTATTTTTTCTATTTGATACAGGAGAAACAAGGAATTAATCAAGGAACTTAGTGTACCTGTTCCAGGATCAAAAGAACTGTTCTTTCCCACAAAATACTCTCAATCTTTCTTCACACAATGCATGGCCTGTCTCTGGAAACAACACTGGTCTTACTGGCGAAATCCGCCCTACACCGCCGTCAGGCTCATGTTCACCACTTTTATTGCCCTAATGTTCGGAACGATTTTCTGGGATCTCGGTTCCATAAGGTAAAAAATTTCTTAAAAATTAAAAAAAAAAAAACAAAACAAAAAAAAAGTTAGCGGAATCCTATGTTAAATATTTTTTTTTGGTTCTGAAAATTTAGGAGAAGGGAGCAAGATTTGTTCAATGCAATGGGGTCAATGTATGCGGCGGTTCTCTTCATCGGTGTACAGAATGCCACCTCGGTGCAGCCGGTTGTAGCCATTGAGAGAACTGTTTTCTATCGTGAAAGAGCAGCCGGGATGTACTCGGCTTTGCCCTATGCGTTCGGACAGGTGAAAAAAATAAGCAACTCTTAGGGTGCGTTTGCTTCGTTGGTTAAAAAAATGGATGGAAAAGAAAATAAGACGGAAAAAAATAGGGAAAAAATTAAAGAAAAAAAAATAGGAAGGAAAATTCGCATTTCTGTAAAATGTCATTAAAATTACAGTTATACCCTTGATCATTTTCTTTCATCTACTTTTTTTTTTCCCGAACCAAACATAAAATCTTATATTCTCCTCTTGTTACATTTCTCCAAACATTTCTCCAACCAAACAATACCGCGAAAAATAAATTTCATTTCACAAGATAAAAATAAAAATATCCACTCATTTTTCTTTTCTCTCTATTCTGTCTATTAGGAGTTCTAACTTAAAACCATATGGTATCAAGTGGAATAACTTTTTTCATATATAGACTATTTTGGAAAACTTCACAAATTCGATGTAAGATTCGAACACCCACCTTCACATGCAACCCGTCTTGCATGTGACGAAATCAAACAAAATAAAAAACAAGACAAATATTCAAACAATTAGAGACAAACAAACGGGACTTTCCAAATTTAGCTCTAATAACATGTTAGAAGGTTCCAACTTAAAACCTAACACTTTCATCCTTCCAACCAAACATATCATTTCTCGTAAAAGTTTATTCTCGTAAAAGTTTATACATATGGAAAATGGAGGAAAAACGAGTGAGAATTCTTTAAAAAGACACTGAAATTATAGTTATATCCTTGATCCTTTTCTTTTCTCCCATTTTCCTTTCCTAATCAAACACGAAATCTTAGGTGGCGTTTGGTCAGTGTTTCTGTTTTTTAGTTTCTACTTCCAGTAACCTGAGATAGGAATTTTGTTTATGTTCTGGAGTATTCCGAGAACAGAAACATGTTTCGTAACGACCATTTTTCGTCATTTTTCATGATAAGAAAATATTTATTGCAGGTGGTGATTGAGTTGCCGTACATTCTGATTCAGACAGTGATCTATGGGGTGATAGTTTATGCAATGATAGGATTTGATTGGACGGTGGCTAAGTTCTTGTGGTACCTCTTCTTCATGTACTTCACTTTCTTGTACTTCACGTTTTATGGGATGATGACGGTGGCCGTCACCCCCAACCACAACATCGCCGCCATTGTCTCCTCTGCTTTCTATGCCATTTGGAACCTCTTCTCAGGCTTCATTGTCCCCAAAACGGTAAGTCCTCTCTCATTACACATCAACTTTTTTATTTTAATATCGTCTTTGGCAGAACGAAGTAAATCGTGTTTTGCGAAACTTAAAATGAAACTGTCGTTTGAGATATCCGAACGGTAATTTAAGTTATTGTTTGTGATTGTTACACTAAATGACCATCCATGCATGATTTTTTGTCACGACGGGAGGTTTCGTAGACAGAGTGACACTGAAAAGTGTTTGTTTAGTGTTTCTGTTTTTTTTAAGAAGAAAAAACAAAATTAAAATTAAAATTCGGGAAGAATTATATTGTGTTCTCATAAATTTTGTCTGAAAGGTTCGAACCAAAAATATTTTAGAGACAATTATTTTATTATGATGTAATATTCTATACAGTAAACCTCTAGACTCTTCATCATATAGCCAACCTCTAGACTCTTCATCATATAGCCATAACAGTGAGCTATAGAGTAAGGCGCTAGACTCCCTATTATATTCTACACAACAAGACTCTAGACTCCTTATTTTATATGACGTAATAGTCTATACCGCGCACTATATTAATTTTTTCGGAAGTCTGAAATTACTGTACTACATGAAACTTGAAAGTCAATGTAATTAATTTTTTTCATGTAAAAAATTACATTAACTTTTATGGCGTATAGTGACTTTGAACTTTTGAAATAATTATTAGACTTCTAAAAAGATTACGGTACTAACTGCGTTAAGATGAATAGTGGATCGTAAAATTTGGAATCAAAGAAAGAAAAATAAAAAAGCAACAAAAATTTCTCATTTTTACTGTTGTTCCTTTTAAATTTTGTGTAGTTGGTTGTGTCCAGATTAGAACATAAACCCCAAACAAATAAGAGGTACTTGGTGAACAGTTTACAAACTTAAGATTTTAGCCCATATTCAGTCAGTGCGCTACATTAATTTTTTCAGAAATTTATTGTATAAATTTGAAAGTCACTTTAACTAATTTTTTCATGTAAAAAATTACAATAACTTTTATGCATAATAATAACTTTTAATTTTGGACAGAATTATGAGTTTTCTCGTTTTTCTTACAAACAACATCGTCTGAATCCGAATTCAATAATAAAGAAAGAAAAAAGTACCGTTTAAACTGATATTCACAGACAATATTTGTGAAGATTGATACTGAGATTATTTATGGGTTTGTTTGTTTTTCCGGCAGAGAATTCCGGTGTGGTGGAGGTGGTACTACTACACGTCGCCGGTGTCGTGGACGTTGTACGGATTGGTTGCTTCACAGTTCGGAGACTACGAGGAGAAACTGGACACAGGGGAGACAGTACAGCATTTCGTGAGGAACTATTTTGGGTACAGACATGATTTTGTGGGATATGTTGGGATTATCATATTTTGCATAGCCGTCCTCTTTGGCTTCATATTTGCCTTCTCTATCAAGGTTTTCAATTTCCAGAAAAGATGAGACAGAAAGAGAGAAGCATTTTGGTTAGTTTACTAGTTTTTTTCTTTTTGTTTTTTTTAATTGTAAAAAAAATGTATATTATAAGAGAAAGTCATTTCAATTTTGTGATTTTTTTCTTCTATTTTTATTTATAAAATTTAAAAATTAACAAATAATAAAAAATTACTTAAAGGTTTACGAGATTTTTATTTAAAAAAAAAAAACCACGAAGGCAATTTATTAGAAAGAAAAAGAATTACATCCTAATATGGGAGAATCCCCTACAATCATCACGAAACCACGAATTAACGGAAGACGGGAGTTCATGCTCGTCATGAAAACTAATACTGCTAGGAGCAAGAATATTAGCTAAAGCATTCGTCACATAGTTACATTCACGAAACACATGAGAAATGCTAATATCAAAAGAGTGAAACCATAATTGGATAGAAAGCCAAATGTGATAAACGGACCAGTCAGGACAGTTCTTTCGGACAGCCATAACCAAACTCTTCGAATCACATTCGATAACAAGCGGAAGGAGACCTAATCGGATGGAATGTTGAAGTCCCTGAAATAAACCATAGAGGTTTAAAATTAGTACATTGAGAAGTTGCAGAAGTTTAACCTCAATCATTCATTTTTTAAAGTTAAATCTAAATAATTAAAATGTCTTTTTATCCTAATTTATTAATAGATTTGAGTTTGGTATTTGTTTACGATATTTCTAGAAGAAATTATTCTATGTATGGCATTTATACTAAGCCCCCACCTAGGGACAACGATTCTGTTTTAAACCGATTTCACTAGAAACTAAAATCAAAACCGTTGGGTATATACTAAACCTAAAATCAAACCGTAACCATTGATTTTTTAAAAAATCAATTTTTAAACCTCAACGTTTAATTTTATATAAAACCAAAACTAAAAAACGCTAAGATCAAAACCGTTAGGTATATACTAAACCTAAAATCAAACCGTAACCATTGATTTTTTAAAAAATCAATTTTTAAACCTCAACGTTTAATTTTATATAAAACCAAAACTAAAAACGCAAAACCATTAAGTTTATATATATATAAATTTTCTTTACTATAAAATAAAAAATAATTAAAATATAAAACATAAATTTAAAATTGAATCAAAACTAGACTACAAAATTAATTATTACAATAAATATCCCAAACATATTTAAAGTGCCACATATAAAGTTCATATGTAAATATATACATATATATGATATATAAATATATACAAAGGTATATTATAAATAAATTAAAAAAAAATAGGGGTAAGATATGTAAAAAAAAAAAAAAAAAAAGATTTACAATGACACTTACGTGATCCGGTTACGTGATTACTATCGCAAAATCAAAACTGCTTTGATTTTCAATTACAAAATCAAAACCGTAACCAAAACCATTTGATCGATTTCTAAATCTACACTTTAGGTTAGATTTCGTTTAGTTACCCGTTGGTTCGGATTTAAATTGTCATCCCTACTCCCATCATTTCAAAATTTTACTTAGTTTTCTAAATTCCTTATTATCAAAAAACACTAGCAGTTGAAAAAATATTCAGTGGTTCTTAAACACCATATCGTTGACAAATGTGGTGCACCAGTTGTCGTTGAACAACACGTCATCGGCTGATATAATACACCACGTTAGATCAACCCAAGTTTTCAGCTCGCCCTCCAAACTAACTAAACCAAACAATTTTTTCTAAGAAAAATACTCTATTTTCAAATTCCAAAACAAAGAGACCCTAAACCCTAAACTATAACAACAAAAAGATCCATATACCCTAAATATTGTTTTTTCCCAAAATAGGAAACTTTCCAAAATTAACCAAAAAAAAACACATACTCTTGCGTGATGTTAGCAAAAGCAACCAAATGTGTTAGCGCCGCATATGGTACAGTTTCACACAAACATTTCTCTCTCAACAAAACAACTACAGATTAAAAATAAAATAAAATAAAATAAAAATTACCAGCAAAAAGAAGATGGACCCATTATATCAGTTGTCCAATCCATCCAAGAAGGTCTGCAACTCCTTCAACCCCTCGGCGGAGATGCTCCGGTGAACCCTCCCCCTCGGCACCACCAGATTGGGCGGCGGCCGCTCCTGAAAACACACTACCACAACCGCCAAATTGTCCCCGCTCTTCCTCTTCAGTGCCTCGTCCACCAAATCCTTTGAACATGTTGCCGGATCGTTGTGCTCCTGCAGTCTCCGGCGAGCAAAATCCACAGCGTTTTGGCTCATGAAAACATCCCATATGCCGTCGCACCCCATGATGAGGAACTCGTCCTCTTCCGTCAGCCTTGTCGTCATGAATTCAGGCTCCGCACTGAGAGGGCCGCCGGCGCCAGGCCCGTTCTTGAGTCCTTCCATGTGCCAATCGCCCAAGGCCCGGGCAACGTTGAGTTGGCCATTGAGGTAGCCGTCGTCGACGTATCCTCCGGAAGCTTCTATTCGTTTCCGTTCTTTGATGCAGATCGGTTTGTGATCCCTTGACATCTCGATGGCTTTGCCACGACGACAGAGCACCGCTCGACAGTCACCAGCATTTGCAACCACCAGTGATCTGACATTCAAGTGCAAGGAATTAAATCACAGGAAATTGAAAATAGAAACCACGACAACAACTACGTCTTTTCTCACTTAAGTAAGGTCAGCTACATGAATCCGTTTACGCCATAGAAATAGAAAGAAAATGAAAATCACACACAATCTTTGTTGGATAATGTTGGGATTTTAAGCAAAAGTGACATTTGTTTTGCATGTAGCCCTTTTAACGGGGTATTTTTGTCATTTTATTATTTCATTAAACCATGAAAGTTTTCTCATAACAACGATTCAGACTTCTCTCTCATTCTTTAGACGAATAATTATGAAGTAATGACTAGGAGAAAACATCTTAAGTGGAGTGATAAAATAATAAAAATATCATCATCAAAAGGCCACCTGCGTTAACACAATCTTTTTTTCATCCAAAATTATTAACGTTTTTTATTTTGACAAATTAAAACAAATGCGAAACTTGAGGGGCCAAATGTACAGTTTGGCAAATCTCAGGTCCACATAAACATTCACCCCATACTTTACAACTAAGTCTTTGTCCCAGTCAAGTAGGGTGACCGTTACGTCAATCCATTTACGCCATAATGATTGATCAAGGGTTATTCTCTCAGTTAGTTTTTTTAAAACTAACTCATGAAGTGAGGTTTTCAAAGGTACCAAACAGTGTCTAAATATAAAATGCACACACAAAAACACGGGGCGGGGGGGTTGTTTGTTTCGTGAGCATATATGAAAAAAGAAAGCACTAACCTCCCTAGAACAAGAGCTGCGAGAGCAGTGGTACCAGAAGAGAGAGCAGCATCCAAGGAACAAGCTTCAGCAAAAGCAGCATCAGTTTGCAAAAAAGCAGAAGAAATAGCTCTTTCAACCTCTACAGGGAAGTCCTCATCCTCAGCAATGAACCTTGGCAAATGGTAGCCCACAAAATCAGCCGCGTGCTTCCCTCCATGTCCATCAAAAACCTGGCCCAAACAGGGACTTTGGTTCAGATTCAGACACCATACAAAACACACCATTGATGTTTAGAAAAATAAAAACCATAGATATGAATTTTATATATATATATATATATATATATATATTAAAACAACTCAACTTTTATCCCATGAGACATTTTACCTGGTTGGATTAAATTTTAAATCCAATTGTTTTGATCAAATAACATTTTAACATTAGGGTTAGTGACCCCCTCACCTCACTTCAATCTCTCGACTCTCATATGCATGTCTCTCTATCTCTCGCACACAAACTCTACACTGTCCTCATCGCCGCTTGTGATACGTCCAACCTCTCTTTGCTCACACACACCCGTTTTAGTTAGATACATATTTTATTTTTATTTGTTATTTGAATTATCAATGTTCATCTTACTTTTCTTTCTTTCTTTTTTCTTTTAATTTAATTATTATAATTAAAACCCACACACTAGTATTCTATAAATCAAGGCATGTTTTACATTTGAGACAATTTTTTATCATTGAATGGTTGGAGACATTTAAAACCGTTGATTTAGATTTTGTTGAGAAATTAAATAACAAACTCTCAACAAAATGTATTTTCAGTAGTAATGTGTTTGAACTACCTACAAAACATCCAAGATTACCATACTGAATTAAAATAAAGTCACTAGGCACGGGTATATATATATATATCAACATATTTCTCACAACTTTGCCCTGCTATATATTATGACTATCAACAAATTTCTTTTATACGATTTCACAAAAAAATTTACTCTCGCTCGTATATAGATGAAACCAAAGCTAGTCCCTGTTAAACATGGTCTAGAATCATTAATTTCTAGGCTTTCATCACATTATGACACGATTGTTTCATAAAGATTCATTCTCCATCAAAATGTAGAACAAGTATATACTCCTTTAGCAACTTGTGAAACTGGTTCTACCGATAGGAAGAGAAATGCGTAAACCAAAACAAATTTAAGGACACCCCTCATTGTATATATATCATAAGAAAACTTACCCCGTAGAAAGCGTTGGGCTTCTCGGCAAAACCTTTGGTGTCACCATAATCACACATAAAATTGTCAGCACAGACAAAAACATCCTCCATGCTCGAGCGGAAACCCATGTCTGACCATGCTCCTGAGCGAAGAATGGGAATGAAATCGGTTTCACAATCCGCTAAGCTCAGCCTTGGTTCAACAGGTACATCCAACATCGTAGTCTTCATCTTGAAAAAACCCAGTCAACACATTAGTCCGCATAAAAAATGAGACATGAAAGAAAAAATATAATTTAATAAAAACATTCACTAATATAAAACAAGCATGTCAACAATGATATTACCACAAATTAAAAGGAAATCTGGAAAACCACGAACATATAGCAATACAAAATCTCATAAGGCATGTGACTTGGGAGGCATCCCTTTAACAACACTGCATACAACATACCTATTAAAAGACAAAACAACTTCAACCAAAGATTCCTACAACGTCAACATGAAGTAGCTAGAGGCTCAAGTCGAGAAACCAATTCCTTAAAACCATTTTGGATTTCATCAGAAATATATAACCCCTAGAAAGGTCTGTTAGCACCTAAAAGACTAAAATTAATCCAACAAAATATTGAAGTGTTCTAAAACATAACTATACGATGTATTAGATATGTAATCTTCCCAAGTCCCAAGTAAAGATATTTTGCAAAAACACACACTACTCCTAACACAGACTTTGTTCTTATGCCTACTTATCCTGTAACTAATGCATAAAAGGGAATAGCCCATTGCAAAGCTTTATATAACCCATGTAGAATAAGGGAATCTCAAGTCTTATCAGAATACTTTTTTACACAGACAATATCATCAGCACAACCACCTAATAGAAGGAAAATGTTACAATCGCAGTGCGAAAAGGAACCAATAATTATGCAAGGAAAGAACGAAAATATGATCAGTGCTGATAAAAAATTTGGGACCTAAAGTTGAAACTTGAAATTGAAGAGATATGGTAGGCTTAAGGAGTGAAGCCACCTGGCATCGCCGGTGATAAATTCTAAAATAATTCGCAGAGGAGTACTCAGTGAATGAAAATAGCATCATAATTATTACACTACACACAACACACCTAGAGATCCCCAAAAGAGTGAAACAAGTTTAGATGAAATTGTTAGAGAAGGTCGCAATCAACATACGGACGGAGATAAGCTGAATTCAAACACAATAATGAGTAAACATAGTCAAATAGAAGTAATTACTCATAACCTAGAAGACAAATGGAATCAAAGGGAACAAAGAAACCCCACAATATCACAAATCACGGAGCAATTCGAGCTTCTTTTTTTGAAAAGAAAAAATGAAAATACTGAAGGTAAGGTAATGATTACCAGAGAGGGATGCCGAACAAGCGACCTCTTAGACGGCAACGCCGTGACACGAGGTGCGCTAAAACACTGGCGATACCCAGCGGCGAGTGGGTTCGGAGGCCGACCCTCGCTGGAGCTCCCATTATCTTTACCATTACCTACTTCACTTCCCTCCATTGCAAATCTGAACCATTCCTCCGAATTTCAAACCAAAAAAAATACAAAAATTCGAGTTCACAGACACTGAAGAATCAGTGACCTAGGGTTTCAAAATTTCCACACAACGGAGAAAAATAAAGACGAATTAACAAGAAAACTTTTCAGATCTGCTTAAACACAATGTGTATGAGAAGAAATTAGGGTTTTAGGGAGTAGAAGAAGAGCAGGTTGAAGTATGCATCAATGGAGATAGAGAGAGAAAGAGGAGAGAGAGAGAGGTTTTGGGGGAAATTTGGCGATGCGATCTGTTTCGATTGATTGCAGATTTCTAATTGGTCGGTTTTAAATGGAAAGGGCATTTCTGCCGTTGCCATTTGTTAATTCAGTTGACGTGTCTAAACGACGTCGTGTCAATTTAGACTTCGTGCAAGTGTTCATCCTTTCGACCTTTCATTCGCTGTATTTGCTCTTTTTTTTTTTTTTTTTTCAATTAGGTCATTTAAATTTGGGTTATTGTCAATTTCGTCTTTAATGATTTAAAGTTTGCAATTAAGTCCATAAATTTTCAAACTTATTCTAATTTGGTCCATAAAACTAATTTGCACCAAATCCATTATAGGAATTGATCACTGTGAATTTCAGTCAAATTGGTAAAATTCATAAATATTTTTCAGTTTCATTTTGTTCACTCATTTTGTCAAAGATAACAACGTACACTTTCCATGCTCTAGCTCACAACACCCACAGTTGGTCATTAATGCTCAGCAATGCGCCAATCTAGTCTACCATAATTAATACTCAAGCATGCTTTGTCTCTCTTCCTTTATTTATTACAGTTGTATATATATAGATATCATTTATTCATAGATGTTGTAGGGTAATGAGTAATAATCATGTTTTTATTTCTCATTTCTCTCATCAAATTTAACATGGTATCAAGAGCTTTTTTTCCGATCCACCTTCTCATGTCGCTGTTCTTCTTATTTTCTTCCGCTTCCAGTACTTCAATTGAGTTTTTGATAGTAGATCTACAAACGTTATGCCAAAACGATCCCAAACCCACAAAAATCTCCGCCATCGGAGATTTAGAATTCCATCACGCGATATCCAAACTTCCACTCGAAAATTTTTGCGATTCTTCAACATAATCATTTATTTCTCACGATTCCGGACTCCGATTTCAAATATAAGACCATATCTACAATCTTTGATCCAAGACGATTCAAACTGTGTGTGATCCATACATTTAAAAGCCCTCACGTGCCCTCACGCACCACCTATACCATCGGGAGTTAGATTCACCCGCCACTAGTAATTCTCACGCGTAGACAATTTTCTTGATTTTTTATCAGTCTGATTCATGCCTTTTTTGACCCGTTCTCATCCATTTTTTCCCGGTTCAGGGCATAATTTTCCAATATGATTACAACTATGGTGTTGGTTTTACAAAAACCGGTCTATAAATAGTAGTTTCTTCTATATCCACAACGACCGGTTCACTGTTTTTTAATTCTGATCAGTTCAATCAGTTTTGGTCCGATTTTGTTCCGTTTTGCACCGATTCTTGACGTCTTTGGTTGCTCCAATTCCAACCATAGTGTTGGTTTTTCAATTTTCTGCATCTACAGTGCAGTTCTTTTTCAACCAAAACGTATTTTCTATTATATGGCATTGTGGCCGTCATCTTGTCTCACACGATGGATAAACCTAATGTCTCAAGTCCTATTTCTACCATCCTTGATGGTCCTAATTATTTTTTATGGGCTCAAGAAATGTCTAATTTTCTACGTGGCCGTAAGCTTTGGCATATTGTTACTGGCGATATCGCCAAGCCTACTCGCCTCCCAGATGAAGATGATACTAAATTTATCAATCGTCTTGAAGAGTGGGATAGTCAAAACTGTAATATTCCAAAATTTTATATTTTTGAAAAATTTTATTTTAGATAAGTTTAAATATTTTTGAGACTGTTTTGTAAATTTCTAGTATAAATAATATTTAAGAATTTTTGGGATTAAAATTGACTTTTAATTATTTTGGGGACTATTGAGTTATTTAAAATATACTTTTAAAAGTTTTGATATTTAATTAATATTTTTTTTTATTTTAAGGGAAGTTTAATGTAAATAACTAAACAAATAAATAAATAGGTGGCCGAAATTATTTCTTCGTGGAGAAGGAAGCAAAAATCGACCATATATTATATATATATATATATATATATATATATATATATATTATACAAAGGACATGTGTGATCATTGTTGTTAAATTGATTATCATATTAAATGATCAAACAAATGAGGTTACACGTCTATATATATTTATTAATATAATAAGTATCCTCTCTCTCTCTATATATACTTATATATCAACTTTAGTTAAAGAATTTAGGGGAGATGTTGAAGAAAAAAAATGGTTACAGAAAATATACTCATTGTTTAAATAATGTCTCGGAGTGGAGAAAAAAATATGGATCTCGATTTGAATTTTGACTTTAGATTTCAAGTAGAATTTCTAATTTTCTTAATATATATATTTAATTTTCCTATGGTGAGATTTATGTTATTTTTGTTGTTGAATTTTAGCAGATAATTTGTATGAAATGATTATGATTATGTGAAAAATTATGTGGAAATCATGTCAATGTGTTTTAATTGTCGCATTAATTAAATGCAAGTATTAGAGGGATTGAAATTTTACTAAACGTTAACTCACAACCCCATAGTTTTGATTGCAGGGCCGGTGAGAACGAAACTGCGCTGAAAATTTTATTTGAAATTCTATTTAAATTTGTACCAATTGTATTTATGATTTATGGGTGTAAAAAATTGACTCGATAAATCAATAATTATAATTATAAAATATAATTTTTAGCAAATATTTTTTTAGGAATTTTTCGCCCCTTGGTACAGTTTAGCTTTGGTGGCCAAATGGTTATTATTAGTTTATTAAATAATATTAGTTTTATATAATAGTCACTTGTAAAGAATTTGTTAAATGTGAGTAATTTAGATTTTCATTATTGTTTTTATTTTTACTATTTTGGCTAATTTGTAGAAGGTGAATTAGCTAGAATTTTATTTGAATTTCTAACTAATTTGTAATAGTTGTATTGATTATTTACGGTTGAAAAATTATTCGATGAGTTGATAAATTTTATTGTCACCGTCGCTTATAAAATTTACCAGATTTTTATAGAATGAAATATTGGTTATTCGATTTTAGTGTTAATTCTCCAATGAGAAAAACCATATAGCAACCCTAGGAAATCGGATCGTTACAAAAATCATAAAATTCTTACATAGTTTCGTAATACTATCACTTCTACCATCAAAATGCAATTTGGTCACTTTCAAACCGCTAAAGAAGTATGGCCTTTTCTCAAGCAACGATATGCAACCATAGATCTGGTTCACCGTTACCAACTTCTTGGTGATCTTCATAAAATGAAACAAGAGTCTGGATAGTCTATTAATCATTTTCTATCCCAAATGCAATCTATATAGGACCAGGTGGCACTTTCTGATCCAAGTTAGCATCACCCAAAAAATGTCAAACTCTTCCATGCTTATTGTGATCAAATGCGATTAATGCAATTTCTTATGGCACTCACCAAAGATTTTGAACCAGTTCGAGCTTCTCTATTACATCGAGTTTCATTACCCACTCTAGACACTGCCATTTCAGATTTGCTATCAGAAGAAACTCGGCTATAATTGGGCACTGTGAATTTCAGTCAAATTGGTCAAATTCATAAATATTTTTTAGTTTCATTTTGTTCATTCATTTCATCATTACTTTCATTTTTTTTTTAATTCATTTGATCATTAATTTGATTCGATTATAAGTGAATCTGATTTTATTATTCTTTTATTTAGTTGCTCCAAAATTTTTTTGTCATTCTAAATCATGTTTTAGTTTTATATATACACATTCTAATTTCGTTTATATTTTTCAAATTATGGATATCACTGTTCACGAACGAAGGTAAAGATCCATTTTCTAATTTTTTATTTATTTTTAATTCCTACTTCTTTATATTTATTTCATGAAAATGATGAGTTTATTCCCATTTTTTATTCGATTTCTAATTTTAGAAATGTCCCATCACAATAACAACGACTAAATTTTTGTCCCATTTATATAGGGTTAGATATGTCCCATGCTTCTAATAATATGTTTAAATTTTTGTTTTCTATTTAGTGGTGTAATTTTAGAATTGGGGTATTCTTAATTTTTTCAAGAATTTGTTTGCTATTCTAAAATAAGTTTATGTAACCTTTAAATCGTCAGTTGTCTTAGTTTATCACCATTCTCTCTCGCAAAATGCATCCGCCTTCCCGTCATGATTCTCTCATTTTGATTTATGTCTCTCTTCCTTTCTCAAACTCTATCATGCCTCATTCTCATGCCCACAAAGGCAAGCATGCCCACCACCTCCACCATTGATGGTCTTGAAAAATCGTCTGCCTCCACCGTGGCCTTTGCTCCTAGTGACGGAGTAGGTATGATAAAACCTTGCCTATACATCATCATCATCATCATCTCATGGCTCCCATTTATGCCATAGATTCCTTTGTTGGTTTGGTTGAGCACAAGCTTTATTCATGATCTTGGAAGCTTCTATTCATTTCTTGTTAGTTGATAGTTTGTTAGTTTTGACTCCTAAAGTGGCTATAAATATTGTAGCCCTTTAGTCATGAAAGAATAATAAGAAATTGATGGATCTTTCATTGAGAGTTTCCATGGCGAAATCTGAGGTGCTCGCGTTTTTGAAATTGATCCAGGCTCAGATCGCTGATCACACCATTGCTATCCAGCAGATGTCGCAGCAGTACAGGGCGGCGGTGGAATCTCGTTTAGATGATGTTCTTGACGGTTCAAGCTATAATGAAACTGAACCAAATGCTTCTTCTCCGCCTCTGGTTGATTGTGCTTCTGAAGAAACAAGGTCAGAGCCTCCCACTCCAATTCATTCTGTGCAAGCTCAACAGCAACCACTGGAACCAGTCAAATGTCAACCTGAAGGTTCCCCTGACGCCATGGTTGATCATCATTCCCCTATTAACTGGCTGAGCAATGCTTGTATGGTCGATAATGGTGAAGATCAAGTGTTCGAGATAATATCTATCCCGCCTGATCCTGACCTGGACGTCCAACACGACATGGACGTACTCCAGATGTTCGACGGGCAGTATTGGAGGAACCTATTCGCTTCCCTTGTCGGAAAGACTACCTGGCCGTACGGGCCTGGCGTCTGGTCAAAGAATGAGTGGGTGCTTCCGGAGATCGAAGGCGACGATATCGTCAGCGCTTTTGAGGGAAATTCGAACCTGTTTTGGGCTGAGCGTTATGGCAAACACTTTCTGGCCATTAACGATTTGTGGGTGCTAGTAATAAATATAGTGTAAATCATGAGAAAAGAAACACCACTTCACTCATGTTTCAAAAAGTATCAAATTGACTCCTTACTGAAAAATCACTTACTAAATCACCACTTTCCCGTCTGAACACTCATCCCCAAAGATATATCCGAGTTCCTTTATTCATCATATTGATATATTTAAAATGCTGGATAAAAACATCCTCCATAAAAAAAGAAAAAAAAAACATTTACGGCATGTTTGGTTGGATGGAATCGAGGGCGGAATGGAATCGCATTCCGCCCTCGATTCCTATTCCATTATTTGGTTCTTCGTGATTCCATTGGAATGAAATTTGATGAAATGAGATTCCATTTAAGATGGGGTGGAATGAGATTCCAACCCAATGATATCAATACCTTAAATTACATGATAGCCTTTGTAATTAAACCCTTGAAAATTAAGAATAAAAATAGAAATTAGAGAACATAAATTGAAATTAGAGAACAAAAAGTTGGGAATAGAAATAGAAAATTGAGAACAAAAAGTTGGAAACAGAACTAGAAAATTGAGAACAGAAACTGAAAATTGATAATAGAAACAGAAAATTGAGAACATAAACCGAAAATTGAGAACAAAAACAGAAAATTAGAGAACAAGAAATTGAGAACATAAACTAAAAATTGAGAATAAAAATATAAAATTAGATAACGGAAAATTGAGAACAAAAACTGAAAATTGAGAACAAAAACATAAAATTAGATAATAGAAACAGAAAATTGAGAACAAAAACAGAAAATTAGAGAATAAGAAATTGAGAACATAAACTAAAAATTGAGAACAAAAATATAAAATTAGATAACGGAAAATTGAGAACGAAAACTGAAAATTGAGAACAAAAACATAAAATTAGATAATAGAAACAGAAAATTGAGAACAAAAATATAAAATTAGATAATAGAAAATTGAGAACGGAAATCGAAAATTGAGAACAAAAACAAAAAATTGAGAACAAAAAATAGAAAATTAGAAAACGGAAAACTAAAAAAAGAAACTGAAAATTGAGAATAAAAACAAAAATTAAAGAATAGAAACTGAAAATTGAGAATAAAAATAGAAATTAGAGAAAAAAACTTAAAATTGAGTTGAATAGTGAAATATAATAAAACGAGGAAAGAAATAGAATAGTGAAATATAATAAAATTTTATTATAATCAACCAAAAAGAGAATGGAATAATAATTTTATAAGGGCAAAATGGAAATTTTACTATATTTCACTATTCCATTCTTTCTTTCATTCCATACCAACTAAACAAAAGAATAGAATAGTAATTTCATTCACAATTCCATTCAATTCCTTCTCTCATTCCATTACTTTTTCCATTACATTCTACCCTTATTCTATTCCATCCAATCAAACATGTTGTTAAAGTCATTGAGACACAACCAATAGCCCAGATTCTTGTGAAAAACAGACACAAGTAACATGACAATCACAAAGAGATCTATTTTTTGGATGCAAAAAACTACTTGTTCTTAGATGGCCATAAACTTCCCATACAAACCAAAAAAGAGAGGAGCAAAGTCCCAAGAAAAGTTGTCTGTCTATGTACATTTCTAGGGGCTGCACAAACAACAAAAGAACCTAAAACTACAAAATTTTAAAAAAAAACAAACAAATAAACAAATCATTCGACTAAATTCGAAGTTACAAAGCAAGAGACCACTAAAATGAATTATATGATGTTGTTTCCACCTCTCAAACAAATACTCTTTGTTTTGCTAAAGCTTAAGGTAATCATCCATGTCAAACCCATACTTTACGCACTCTGAAGGGCCGTCAGACCCATATTTTATGCACTCTGAATGGCCGCTATTAATTATTAGGTCTGAACTCATATCTTCTGTAAACTTGGAAACCCTCTAAGAAAAAACGCAAGGAGAAAAATCATAAATACGCATTGAGAGGCTAAATTATATGTCTAAAAATCTAGGAGAGGAATAAAAGCATTTTCTCATTGTTCTTGTATTTTTGTTTCTGTACTAAGTTTTCTAGGAACATAAAATGGAAGCCTGGGAACAGAATCACTAAACTACGCCACATAAGATATATTTATGGGAAAATTACCGTTTACTCCCAAAAACAAAAACTATTTACTGCTTACTTCCATCCGCTTTTTCTTGCACCATCTACTCTTATCGACGACCTTCTCTTGCACTGAAAACTCCCACCGCCAGCCTTTCTTGCACCGATTAGTCCCATTTCCAAAAACGGTAGACGACGAGATTATCGAAATGTCCTCCCGTGAGCTTCTTCCATGAGAACGGCGGCGGACTCGCGTTGTACTTATTCTTCCTTGCGTACGGCGATTTTAAAAATGTCTACATCGGGGAAATCGACGACGGGACAAACGTCGCCGTCATAAGAGGAAATCTAGATCCTATCGAAGCTCCGGCATCGCCATTTGGTTTCTTTAAGAGAAGAACAAGGCGACGAAGAACATGGCATCAACGAAAATCCATCTCTAAAGCGATGAAGAATAGGGCATCGATGGAAATCCAGATCCTATCGAAGCTCTGACATCGCCATTTGGTTTCAACGGAGAGAGAGAGAGAGAGAGAGAGAATGAATAAGGTATCTATTTTGATAAGATAGAGATGAATAAAGTTTCTGAATACCCAAATAAGTGAGAGACAGCTCACTCAAATATATCTTGTTAAATTACACTTTGCATCCTATAATTTTCAATTTATTTTTTATGATAAATCAATGGTGTTTTCATTGTTTTGTATTTATAGTTGATGTTATATTCAACATCCACAAGTGTTGAATATAACATCCACTCATAATACGATTCATAAAAATATGAGAACAATTGATATTACATTCAACATCCACAGGTGTTTAATGTAACATCATATGGATTTTATTTTGCATACAAAAATAACAGAACAATAGATGTTACATACAATATCCACATGAGGGGTATTTTGGTTAGAAAAATATAATATCATTAAAAAAAATAATTGATTTTACATTCAACACCCACAGTTGTTGAATGTTACATTCAACATTCACATTAGGGGTATTTTAGTAAAAAAAAAATAAAAAGAGTTATTGGTGAAAAAAAAAAGAGATGAGAGTAATCGGTAATTTCTTTTGTATTTTAGGAGTAAATGGTGCATCGCCCTATATTTATTTGAAAAGTAGTAAAGATTATATTTCTGTCTAAATTTATAATCATCTAAACACAACATAGCTAATTCAGATAAAAGTACCTAATGCTTGAAGATATTCAAATAAATGCAGCATTAACAATACAATTCCATTTTTTTTTTTCATGGGGAGAGGGGTGGGGGAGGGGGGTTCACTACGATATAACTAATTCAACTGTATGTATACTGCAAAGATCTTCACAGATTTACAGTTCTGTTTCATATGTATATTTGTGTGCGCGTGTTAAGATAGTGATCATATCACCAAAAATTCAATTCGGTCGATCAAAAATTGAATTGGTTAACTAAATAGAATTTGGTCAATAGGATGTCCCATTCGGTGGACCAAAAATTGAATTTGGTCGACAAGGAATAGAATTTGGTTGACAGGATGTTCCATTCGGTTAACCAAAAAATCAATTTGGTTGACCAAATTGAATTTGATAGATAGGATATCCTATTCGGTCGACAAAAAATTCAATTCGATCGACCAAAAATTGAATTTAGTCGACAGAATGTCCCATTCGGTGGACTAAAAATTCAATTCAGTCGACTAAAAATTGAATTCAGTTGACCAAATAAAATTTGGTCGATAGGATGCCTCATTCGGTGGACCAAAAATTGAATTCGGTCAACCAAATAGAATTTAGTCTACAGGATATCCCATTCGGTTGACCAAAAATTCAATTTGGTCGACCAAAAATTGAATTTGGTCGACCAAATTGAATTTGATCGACACGATGTCTTATTTGATCGTCCAAAAATTCAATTTGGTCAAACTCAATTTAATAGCGTTAGTTTTGGTTTCAAACTCAATTTAATATCGCACATCTTCAGACAACATTTATAATTTGAATTTTGATTTCAGTTGTTAATATTTTTTTTATTTTTTTTATTTTTATAATTGGTAATTTTTGTATTTATTTATAATATGGGTACTTTGATTTAGTTTCAGTGACATAGCAAAAGAAATAAGGGACAAATTATTTTAAGTTTGGTTTGACATTGTTTTTGTTGTGACAAATTACTTCAAGATTAGTTTGGCATTTTTTTTTTCTTTGGTTGTTGAATATCTACTTAGGTCTTAATATTAAAAAGCATGAGAGAAACATGTTTGGTTAAGGGGTTCATGAACATATTCTATTTCTAAGGATTTTAGTAAGAGTCATTTTAGTAACAATAAATTTTTGTTTTTTCAATTTTTAAATATTTCTCCAAACAAAACTGTGTTCTAATTATTGAATTTTTTTGCATATTATTTTTTTCGTGTAATTTTTCATGTATGGGTTTTTTTTTTTCCTTCTCTTTCTCAGAGTAGAGATGAAATAGGAAAGAAAATTTATGGAAAGTTCTAGGTGGGTATACAAATAGTATGTATTTATAAATAATGTATAATCTTTCTTTTTCTTATTGGGAATCAATAATATGGGTGAAATGATACTTATTTTCACACACGATTTACTATACAATTTATTTATTACTTGCATATAATCTGTATTAGGTCTTCTTATTTTATATCGGTATAAGTTCTAGTCTCGATTGTTAGTTATTAGTTATGTTCAAATAAAATATGTGCATAATGTTAATCTTGATTGTTAGTTATTATTGATGTTCAAATGAAATAGGTAAAGAATGTTATGTATACAGAGGTAATTGTGTTAATTCTTTATCTTATTTTTATTGTTTTGCACCTGTGCCTTTAGGCACGGGTTATATACTAGTATATATATATGTTTTTAGGTTATATCTACTATCATGAATGGTAAATATGATGAATCTTTAAGATGTTTAATATGTTATCAGAGGCAAAGTCTTGTGTATCTTTGACATAGTGTCCCTCCTCTCTCTCTCTCCATATATATATATATTCACTTATTTTCTTTTTATCTTTACGATAAAGTGTGTCCGAATCAATTTGCGCACAACTCGACTAATTATTTTCCTAGGCAATCTTAAGAATATATTGCCTCACGTTGATCTTGTGCATTTAAGACTAAATTCAAAATGTAATTCTTTGAGTCTTCTCCAGTAGAGAGGGTAGAACCCAGGTTGAGTTCTCTCCAGGTGGAGAAGGTAGAATCAGACTAACTCTTGATAAATTTCATTTAATAAATTTCACTTAATAATGACACTAATATATATTTCTTATATATAGAGAGGGAGAGGTTACATCTACAACCATGAATGGTAATTGTGATGAATGTTTCAAGATTTTGAAGATCTTATAAGAGGCAAAGTATTTATAGGAGGATAAATAGATTTTTTTTCTTTCTTTCAAATATTGATTTTTATTTAGAAATGGAAATATATTTTTTGTTCTCAAATTGAGAATTGTAGGTTAAAATGAGGTGAGGTATTTTAGGTGTAAAAATCTCCCCCCCCCCAAAAAAAATAAAAAAATAAAATAAAAATAAAAACTACCATAAAGTATGGAATTCAATTCCACCCCATGAATTATGGAATCCAATTCTATCCATTCTCATTCCAATGGAATTAAAAATTTAATTCCATTGGATAACTAAACAAAGGAATTGAAATCGAGGATAGAATTGCGATTCCATTTCCACTCCATTCCGTCTTTATAACTAAATGACACCGTTAGAGTTGCTTGTTCTGTAACATCATTATGACGTAATAGACCGTACATTGAACTAGTGATTATGCTTCTAACTGAAGAATATAGAAATGACTTATGTATTTTATTAAATCAAACATTCACTATTTATACATTGGGAGAGATAGTAAAAAAAAAAAGAAACACAATATTAAATAAGAAAACAATATAATGATAATAAGTAAATAAGATAAACAACATAATGAAAATTACAAAAGGAAACATTCATTTTATATATTTCCTAATACGCTCCCTCAAGATGGTGGTCAATTTGGAACACTAATCTTAGATTGCAACCTTTCGAGGTCATAGCTGCTCTGGGAATGCAATATTCTTAATATGCCCTCTCAAGATGGTGGTTGATTCGAAGCACCAATTTTGGACCGTAACCTTTGGAGGTCACAGTTGGCTTTAGAGATGTTGGGAAGGGTGCTGGAGCGCACTAAGAGGTGCTAGAGTGCGAATCAAACAACGTTTGGGATGCTGGAGCACTGAGAGGCGTTGGAGCACATCTGGAGAAGCTGGGAGGCGTGCTGGAGCACGAACCCCTGATCTTGTAGAGACCTCTTAACTATTTTATCTCAAGTTTGTCTTGTCACTTGACCTACACCTTGTTGGTTGGAATGGGAGAAACTACACTAACGGCAAGAGAATCGATTTAGAGTGTAGATTTGATGGAGAGGGATAAGTGATAAGAGGGAGAGAGATTTGGTGAGGCAGGCGACGATAATGAAAGAACGCCGGCGACGGAACAAATCAAAGGCACAACAACAGTATCAAGAAGAAGCTATATTGACGGTAAGAAATCCGATTTAGAGTGTAGCTTTGATGGCGACAATGGTGGTTTGAGAGGCGTTGCTGCCGTGGAGAGAGGAAGAAGATTTCAAAGAGAGTATTTTAGAGAGGGAAGGAGGAGAAGGGAGGATGGTCAGGGCCCTCGAGGATGGAGTAAGAGGGTGGGTGTGATTGTTGTTTCATCGTAGTCGCCGTCGGCGTTCACATCCTGAGGCCACGAAGGCCGGCGGCGACTATAAACTTTCTCTCTAAGAGCGGTTAGGGTTTAGAAATTTTTATTTTTGGACCCTTCGCTTTGATACTATGTAGAATATAGAAATTATTTGTGTAATTTATTAAATCAAACCTTCACTATTTATACAATGGGAGACGAGAATAAAAAAAAAAAAAAAACACAATATTAAATAAAAAAAATATAATGACAATAAATGAATAAAGTAAACAACATAATAGAAATTACAAAAGAAAACATTTCATCTCCTTTTGGATTTAATTGTAGAGAAAATCGTTCTCCAAAACCTTGTCATCTTCCACTATACTCCAATAATTTTCTTCTTCTTCTTCTCTTTTACTGCTCTTCCCTGCATTTTCGGATTCCGGCTTTGGCTCATCTTTCTCTCCTTCGGCTCCGACGTCTCCATCATTCTCTTCCCGCCGCGCCGATTCAACGTAATCCGACAATGGGAAGTTGGTCTTAGCCTTCTCTCCCCTGAACTCCACCGCCGCCTTGTCGTACGCCCTCGCCGCTTCCTCCGCCATCTCGAACGTCCCAAGCCACACCCTCACCGCCTTCCGCGGGTCCCTTATCTCCGCCGCCCATTTCCCCCACGGCCTCTGTCTGACTCCCCTGTATTTCTTCTTTGGCCTCCGCCGCGTCGTCGTCGTGTCTTTCGCGGCACGCGGCTTGTGACTCTCGCTCTTGGAAGCCCGTGTTGGAAATGGTGACTTGGCTTTCTCGGAGGCCGCTAAAAGGTGGAAGGCTTCGTTGCCGCGGAGACCGCCGGCGATGACGTCCTTGAGGGCGGCGACCATGATGGCATCCTCTTGGTCTTTCGTTAGAACAAGGAGTGGCCTTGCCGACGGTGCCGGAGGGTAATGATTAATATTCTCCATCTCTCCCTCTATATCTCTCTCTCTGCATCAGCAGCTCCAGTAATGGGACTGACGAGTTAAATATTTAGTATTTGTTGTTGTTGTGGTTGTTAAGGTTAAATGCGTTCAAAGTCAGCTAGTTGACTCGTGTTCAAACACAAGTATTACGGCTCAGTTGGCCTTGCCCCACAGCAGCCGTTTTCTGGCCCTTCTGGGAAGTACGATTATACGTACAGACAGGTACACATGTGAAAAATAATTTTTGAGAGAGAGGTGCCAAATAAGCGCCGGCATTTTTTTTTTTTTAAAAGAATATCCTAATAATTAAATCTTAAATTTAATTTAAAATGTACCAAAATGAGCGTGCATTCCTAAAACCATCCGAATTTGAAGAGGTGATTAATCGAGGTATGATGAACAAATTTCTTTGAAAAAAAAAAAAAACACTACTTTTAACCTCGTATTTTTTTTTTTTAAAAATAAATTAGTATTGGGTAGAACAATGAGTTATGATGTTTCTGCCGCCCTTAGGTCAAAATTTTGTATGTGAGTTTCCTTGTTTCGACGGAGTAATAAAATGAGATTAACTGCGGCTGTAAACGTTGTGTTTTATACTGTTTTCTTAGACATGCGAGTGCGTCTAGGTGGGTATGACAGTGGGCAATCCGGAAACCGTACAAGTTACTGACTAGTTGTCGGTGCAATAAGGCCATCACTCGATTAGAAAATTCGACCGTGTGACAACTAGCAAGGTGGTGGCCGACAGAATGACACTAAGAATAGTTTTGTGGGAATAAATATGATTCAATATTTTTTGTTTATCATATTTTTAGGAATTTAGGAAATAATTTCAAATTACTCCAAAAAAATTGAAAACAGAAACGTGTATGCATTTTTGTATATTAATCCCAATTTTTGAGAGCAGGAACATAAATCAAGGAATAGAAGCAGTAATGTCAACTTATACCCTAAAAACACTTTGCAATTGACTTAAAAATATTTCAAAATTCCAAAGGATGCAAATAAAAAATAGAATTTTATCACTGACACCTCCTATATTTGAGACGTTGATTATAAAAAAAGTGTGTGAAAAATCGTTTTCTAGTTTGAAAATTTTGTGAAACGGGTTTTTCGTGATAAAATCGTTTTCTCTTTGTTTAAATTGATTAAAATAATATTTGTTTTGTCACATGGTTCTATCACGTAGTATTCGGGACATTAATTGAGGGTAATTGTTTTGAAGTGGTAGCAGTTCTTATGGATTTTTTTTTTGATGAGAAATAGTGGATTAGACATATTTGGGACAGTGTCTAATCAATATAGTTAGGGTTTGACCTATAGTTTGTGAAAAAAATTAGGTTTGAATCTTAGCCTGTTGAAAAGATTAGGTTTGATTTTCAGCCTGTTAAAAGGATTAAGTTTTGATTCTTGTTGTAATAAAATTAAGTTAGTCTTTAATTTGGTAACAAGATAAGGTTTTTCCTAAGTCTGTGAAAAGGATAAGTATAATAGTATGAGAGTATAATAAGTTGAATATGAGGCTGTGAAAAGAATCAAGATTGTAAGGGTTGATTCTGAGTATGTGAAAGAATTAAGATTGTAAGGGTTTGGTTCCTACTTAGGAAATGAATCAAAGGGTTAGTGAATTGCAAAATCCCTGTAGAACTCGGGGAACTAGACATAGGTAATAATAGTTTGTCGAATCAAGATAAATCTTTGTGTGCAGTATTGTTACTTTTCTATTTGTTTGGGTGTGTACTTACCTAAACATATTTTCGCCACTTAACAAGATAATAATCAATTAGGAAAATTGATATATTGAATTTAAATGTATTATTTAAGTTTTTATCACTATCCAATTCACCCCCTCCCTTGGGTAGATCTTTGGACCAACATCTTGGATCATCTCAAAAACATCATCGAAAATGGTAGATTCAACAAAAAATGATAAATACGAATTTAGAGATAAATACTGAATTACCAATTACAAGTGGGGTACCAAGATCAAGATCGATGGAAACGAAATACTTGATGCTAAGAGCAAAGCCCTGAAATTTTAGTCCAATCGGAGTCCTAATCGCCATCCTATCGTCAAGCCAAAGCGGTTTTCTCTCTTTTCTTCCTTTTCTCTGTCTACTGCTGTATAGACTGAATAATTGCCCAAAAGAGGTTGTCGCCTCTTACCTAAAAGAACTCCTCAGCAGGTAGGTTGAAAAACCTTAATGGGCCTTTGGTTATTTATTTTTTTTTTCCCAAGAGCCAAGTGGGCTTTGTGTTAAGGTCCACCCCCATGTGGACTGGACCTATCTAACAAATCTCTCCCTCCAGCTCATGTGGAAAAAAGCAGAAGACCTACCATCTCTCTGCAACTCTCAAACCTCTATCCTAGAAGAACTTTTGTCATAATGTCCGAATCATTATCATCTATGTGTATCTTCTCGAGCTATAACAACTTCATATCCAACACATCATGAATCTAATGGTACCTTACACCAATTTGTTTGGATCTCGTATGAAAAGTTGAATTCTTCGAAAGATAAATGGCACTTTGACTGTCGTAGTAAAGATTGTACATCTCTTGTTGGAAATCCAATTCTTGTAGAAACTTCTTCAACTACAAAATCTCTTTACATACTTTTGTCACTGCAATGTATTTTGTTTCCATGGTTGATAAAACAACACACTTTTGTTGTCTGAATTGCCACGAGACTACTCTCCTTGCAAATGTAATCAAGTAACGAAAAAATCGGCTTGCGATTCTTTCACTTGCTTCTTCAGTATCATATTTGCTTTGCAGTTTTATAAGTAATAGTATAATAATGATAAAATTGATCCGTAAGGCAATTCAAGAGATAAAAATGATAAATATACTTATCTCTTTTATATTTTTCTAACTTCTCCTAATGAGTGTACTTTTCCTTATTGGTCATGTTGCTAGTAGAAACTTTAATTAGATTCTGCTCAGTAAGAACGTAGGCAACTTTAAGAAGACTTAGATAAAAAAGTACATTGATAAAAAAATACATTGCCTTTCCATCTCTTGAAATGAACTCCTTCGAAGCGAAAATACTTGTTGAGATCTTTGACACTTTTGTTTGTTTTTTCGATTATCGGCTCCATGTTTGAATCTCCTTAATATTGTTGGAGAAAATACAAATATTTTAAAAAAAAATACAAACTAATATCAGATTGAGATACAAAAATCTCGTTCTCATTAAGGGGATTCAAGTCCTCTTTGTAGTTGGCAATGCCTTGAAATCAGTGCAACAAATGTTATATTTGACTTGTACCCTTCTGGATGCAATAGTCTGATTTAGTTGTTTAGTTCATGCTAATTTTGTACAAGTACTAGAACCCAAAACTCTACTGAGAGAATACATTTCTTTGCCCAATATAAAATATGTATATATGAAAATATATATAATTCACAAAGTTGGCTAGTAAGATGACCTATTTATAAGCTCTCAAAATACACAAGATTAAAGATACAAAATAAATGAAAAAATGTTATTGATCGCGCCACATTTTAAGCGATCTAATACCATTGATTTAATTTTTGTTAATTTTTTAAATTAAATAAATTAGTGTGATTAATTTATTTTATTTATTTTTATAGATTTGAAGAATTAGATCCAAAACGCACTATTTGTTAGCAAAATGTGCAAGAAAATGATCAACCGGACAAAAGTCGCGGTTTACGGGCACTAATATGACCATTGTTTACTCTTTTGACTATAACTAATTGTACAGTTAGAACTTTCGGATGAAACAAATTGAATATGAAAGTAGACTCCTTAAACTTTCCAACGACTAGTCATACAGCAAAATCGGAGTTTATATGAGAAAAATACGAACAAAACGTTCGAAGTTAACATTACAAATTTACCTAATGTCGTGCGAGCGATGCGCGTCAGATGTGTTCACTTGGTCTGTTGGGCCTCCATTATTGGCTGAAATAAAAAGCCCATCCTTAATGGGCATTAAAGCCCATTGAATGGGCTTGGAAAATGAAAGTTGGGGCTGTTTTAGGGATTGGAGATTTTTTTTTTTCAGTTTGGGGGCGGCTGTAGGTTTGAGGATTCTTTCTTTTTTTCTTTTTTTTACTTTGCAGCCGGACTTCTCCACTTGAGCTATGGTTGAAGATTTTTTGGGAAAAACAAACTCCATGGAATGCTAATCTTTCGTCAACCGGGTTAGGATTAAGATAAATACTTTGATTTATATAATATTATAATTTTCTAGTTTAATTTTGAATTATATGTAACAATTGAATGGTAAGGAATTTCGTTTTTGATTCGTTCCAATTGTGATTGGATTTAGTTACAAAATGTCCTTATAGAGATTTTGGTTTGAAATTCAATTACTGTTAGAACGTTAGATTTAGTACCTGTGGTTTAAATTTAACAATCATATAATAGTATTTTTGGAATTTGATTATTAGTTTAGATGATTTGTGGATATATTTTAATTCACTCTAAATTAGAGTAACGTAAGAATTAAATACGGAAGATGAATCATGCCAATGAACAAGTAGTTTAATATTTTTGAGCAGTTCCGACATGTAGTTAGGAACACTTATTTGCACAAATTCGAATTAAAAAGAAAACGCGAAAGCAACATAAATCCTAAAATACAAAACCCGAAATTCCTAACCCGATTCTCTATTTTACTTTTGTTAATAGATTTAGTATTTATTTTTTTTACATTGAAAATCCAAAACTCAAATCATCTATTTTACTTTTGTTAATAGATTTAGTATTTATTTTTTTTACATTGAAAATCCAAAACTCAAATCAAACTTCGTTTTAGTTAACAGAAGAAAAATAATTAGAAATCAACAATTACAAGACCGATTCCTGTGGTTCGACACCTTACTTGTACATTGTACTATATCAGTATTACGGTACCAATTAAGGGTATTATTTTTGAACGATTAGTTACAAAGTACTAAAGGTTTTGAAAATTACAAGCATATGAAATACCACTAAGATAGGGGGAGATTCTCTAGCTCCATATCTTACGAAACTCCAATAAATAATTCAATAAATTGATAATATATATTATATTAAAATGTACCAACCCCATACATTTAAAAAAAAAATGTTGAAACCAAACACGTTCCTTGTTTCTTTTCTCATAAATTAAAAGAAGCAATTTCAAAACAATGGTCATTACAAACCTGTTTCTATTTCCGGAATAATCCAAAATTGAAATTTATTGGAAATAGAAATAGAAAAGCAAAAACACTAACCAAACACCGCCTCTGGAACTTATTTTGCATGCCACTTCCTCCAAACGATAAATTATAACAACAATGCACATAATTTTTTATTTATGAACACATTCACACACACATATATATATATATATATCAAACACGCTTGGCAGGAATATTACTATGCTACTTGGAATGGATTGATCAGTCTTGTGGGAAGACAATGATGCATTTTTCTTGATCACAGAGGTTGAGGCAAGTACTTCTGCCGTAATAGTTGCTGCAGTGGTTTTCTTGACAAAGAATTGAGGCAGATGCAATGACATTCACATGGACGAAACCCAAGAAGAGTAACATGCAAAGAGAAAGATTAATGAACCTCGTAACTTATGGTTGTTGGGATCTGTAGCCAGTTCAAGATTGTTCTGTTGTTCTTTCTCTTGAGTTCTTGATGATCTCCTAATTCCTTCCTCATCTTTGGCTCGTCTATCCTCCTCCACTTCGCTCGGCCCTGCATTCTTTGTTGGTCATCTGCAGCGTGCCGCGCTTGCGGTGAATCATTGGAAAGGAATAACTGTAAACTCATGTCTTGACGCCTCCACAGTCCGAGGTACTTTTGGGAAATCTGAAAAAAGACCATGAAATTAAGAAGGCCGACAATGAGGGAGAGATGTAGATTATTTCTCATAATCACAATAAAACGGAATTAATTAATAATCGTATACATACATGGATTATAGGACACAACAATGAAGAACGGTAATCAAAAGCGTACCTGTTTGGGCCATCGCAGGATATTAAATTTGTCGCAGTGGATTACTAATTAGGTTTTCCTCCCTATGATCTAGATTATTGTAGTGAATGCTCTCAATAGGAAGAAACCTTTAATCTAGATTAGGGAGGAGACCTAGTTATGTATATATTAGGGTTTCTTGTTGGGTCCTCCTATAATGAACTTTAACAAAACCCTAAATCTACACTTACCACTTAACTGAGTTTCTACATAAAATATGCCACAACCCAAATCAAAATATGATCACTGATTATTTGAGCTACTTGAATAATAGATTATCTATTAACCCGTTTTTGTAAAACAATTAATTCAATTAATATTAATCATAAAATATTCTAACAAGAGAGTGATGGGGTGCCGACGGTATTTACATTTTACGGTCGTTGAGTTGTTGAAAACCACTGTGAATATGACCCCTTGGCAGACGAAGTAATAATTTGCGAGAGTGAATATGTCTTTCTGTATATCCCTAATCTTCTCCTCTTGTTTCTTGATTTTCTCTGTTTCATGACTCCAAAAAGTTTGTATATTGACTTGTTTCATATAACCTACCTCAATTGTTTTCTTTTTCTTTGTTAAAATATGTACATTATACACACACATATTGGGATTAATATTTGTTAAATTTTGTATAAGAATATTCTTAAACTAATAATTTAAAGGAAAAATTAGAGAAAATCTCATTTTTACTATTAAAATTAAAATGGACCAATACTTGTAAGTCCATATTGAGAAAATACCATATATATATATATATATATATATATATATATATATATATATATATATATATATTTATTGTTTAAAATAAATCCAAATACATATTCTTTCACTGTGCAAAGATAATTTTTCAAAGATTGAGTAAAGTTTTAGAGGTTGCGAGAATTTTAAAGATTAACCTTGAAGAAATGGATTTTTGCGAAAAACAATTCTGAATTAGTGTACAAAGAATGAGAATCTATGAAATGACCTCCAAATGTTTAGTTGTTTGAGTCACATATTCTTGTGATCCTTAGAGTGAAGCTGAATTGTAGTTGTTTTTGTTTTACTGATTAGTGTAGTAATGGGTTGATGACGCTTTGGTGTTTTGCAGACCTAGTGGGCCCTCCTTCAATGATTGGACTTGTTAAACAGGTGGTTGGTGAAGTACTTTTTGATTCCTATTGTGTGGGTCAAATGTTGTTTTTTGGTTGGATTTACTGTTTAGTTAGAGGAGTGGCGCCTTGGATAATGGGTGAGCTCATACAACTTCATTACAATAAGTGGGGTATGTTTACTTACTGCCAAAGTTTGCAGCGTCTATCGTCAATTCGGTAGTGTTCTGGGTTGAACTTAGGGGGTGTTATATAGATATTTTGGGAAATCTTGTAATGCTCCTCTTATTTTATTTGGCGTTCATTATGTTGAGTAGTTGGTGTGTTTGTAAAGCGAACTATTGGGTCTTGCGGGCTACGCTGTTAGTCTGTAAGATTTGTAGCAATGGAGACCCTTCTCTTTTGAATAATATATAATCTAAATTGCCTATTAAAAAAAACATATTCTCTCACTACATTAATATTAATATAATAAGTGGGGTATGCAAATGTTGCTGTCTAGTAATAATGTTAATAGTAACATAATGAATAGGGGAATTGAAATGTTGTTATAGAGTAATAATGTCGACAATCTAAAAAACCTAAAATTGGAAGCTTAGGCTTAGAATGAACCACATCAAAGATTTGGCCTTTCCTCTCATCTCCTCAACTCTATCAAAATCAATGGCCAGGATTAATGACATTTCATTTGTGGTGAATTTCATTTGTTTGATTGGATGACAACTAGCCGTCCCTGATGTTGTCGCCCCGCCATTGCAGACGCCGTCTCCTCAGTCCCTAAACCATTGGATCTCGATCTGAACAGATCGGTGAGCCAGTGAGGAGAGCATGGATGCCGGCTGAACCACCCAACAACTACCAGATTCAGGATGTCGTCGAACAGGTGTGGTGGCACTGCTTCGATTCGATGTTGTAATAGTTGATTCATTACTGTCAACTGAAACTGCCACAGGTTCGGCTCTCTCTTACTCCCCTCCGGTTGTCTCAACGTTTCAATTAGATCTAATTTTCCAATTGTATAGCTCTGTGCCTGAATTATTTAGCTCTACCGATTCAAGGCGTCTAACATCATCAAGAAATCTGTGACGATGTGTTTTTCTCTTACTGATTTGTATATTTGGTTTAAGTATTTTGTACGATTTCTTTAGATTTGATTGTATATTGCATAGATGTGACACCGATTTATGTAGCTCTACCACGATTCGTTCTTATTTCCTTGATTTGTAGATTTGTTTTGAGTCTTCCCGCTCCTTAAATCTGCACCAATTTGTGCAGTAAGCCTTGGATGAACATAAGAACGACGATAATGAAGGCTTTCGATGCTGAAAGAGAGAGAATTGAATGAGGTACTTTTTTCTCTCCTTCTATAATTGTTGTTTCCTTATTCATGTTCTGATTATGTTAGTTTGAAAAACTAAAGATTTTATTACTGATTTTTTCTTTCAGTTTTGTTTCGGTTTGTTTTCTAATTAATGGATTTGTTTGTTTTCTAATTAATGGATTTGTTCTGCTATAATTTGACTTTTTATTTTCGAGTTGATACTTCGTTTTTTTTTTTTTGAGTTACTTCTATTTTTTGGTGTTTTATGCACATCTATGTTCGGTTTCTATTTTGTATCAGTCTATTTAAATTGACCTTGAATCCTTAAAAAATCTTTTTTTTTTTTTTATTCCTTTCCTGCAGGAAATATGTGGATAAAATTCATCACCAAAATTACTATGGCTTGCAATTTCTTGATCAAGAATCCGATTTTCATCCATGTCAGTGTAAATCTTATTTTATTTTTTATAACTTTTCTTTTTTTTGTTTCGAAAAATATTTTTGCCCATAGGTCTAGCTGAACAATGGATAACTCTTCCATAGCATATCCACCAGACACTTTAAACAATGGTTAACATCTAGGTAACCAACACAATTTTTAATTTAAAATTTCATTTTTTGTATATAATGTTTATATTTCTGTTCCCTAATGTTTTGGACTTTTGGTAGGAAATTTGATTTCCAGTTTGTTTTTCGTTCATTTTTCCCTCACCTGTTTTTATTTCATTATAGTTTCATTTAATAGTATCCTAATTTTTATGGTAGAAACATGAATTTCATATTTCATTGAAAATTTATTTTTTTCTATTTTTTTCTTTTTTTAAGGCTTAAATTTGATGAATAAAACAATAACTGTTGGAGGGGCTAGATTGCTTTTAGAATATGGGATGTTGGAGGTATGTTCATCTTCTTCTTCATTATTTCTTTATTTGTTTTGTTTTTTCACTTTTTTTTGTTTGTAAAATTATGACATGGTTTAATGTGATTTTTATTTTTATTTCTTTTAAAAAAAAGGGTTATAGGTTTCTTGATCATGTTCCTCTGTCTTGCAAAGATGCAGTAACAATTTTCTTTATGTTTTGATCTTACTAGCAAGTGTACACTAAATAGGTAAATATGTTTCCTTATCATTTTTTTAATAATTCATATTCATTTTTTATGTATTTAATAATTAATAAAAGCATATTTTTCTTCGAAATTGTGGTGTTTTATTGTATGGTATTATCAAGCAAGAAAGTGGAATCAGGTACCGAACGTAGCTTATTTTATTTTACCTTTCCTTTTAGGTTTTTTACCTTTTTTAAAGACAATAATTGACAATTTTCACTTTATATCAAGTTAATTTGAAGATTTAATATTGCATAAAATATACAATATACACACACACATATATACTCATACATGACATATGTATAAAATATTTTCTCTTATATAAGATTGGAAAGAAGATTTAATGGAAATATTGGTTAGTGATATATAGTTGCAAAGAAAAAATAAAAAATAAATTTCAAATTTACAAACCTAACACCCTGATTATTAGATCTTATTGATTGATAATTGATGCTCCACTAAACTATATATATATATATATATATATATATATATATAATATTATTTTTCACATAAGACTGACAATTCTCTTTAATCTCCTAATTTGGGCCCAAATCCATGGTTAGGATTGATTTTTCCCACTAACACTAATATTCTAACAACTAATATTCTAACAGTAATTAACGGAAAACTTAATTGTTGGGCCAATTACATGCAAGATTGAAATGTGAAGGACTCAATATGTCTATTCCAAATACGGGGTCCAATTGAACTATGCATGTATTTATGAGACTAAACAGGTCATTATCCCCAAAATTTACCATCTCCGATTTCTTTAGTCTCCTAATTCCTACCCACAAATCCCACCAATAGCTCCACTAATATCAATTTTGTCTCCCCACTAACAATATCCTTATTTTTGTTTGCCCAGGAATGAAGGTTTATATAAAAGAAAATTTAGGATGTGTAAAGGTTTATACAATTATTTTTATTATTTATGGGTGTATAAATATTTATATAATTTTTTGTTTGTTTGTTTGTGGGCTGATAATTTTTTTTTTTTGGATGAACAAAGGTTTGGATATTGTGGGTGTATAATTTTTTTATTTTTATTATTTTTTTAATTACATTATACCAACAATACATTTTTTCCTTAGACTCGCATATTATGCGGCTGAAAAACTATAATTATGCCGTGATTTTTTTAAGAAAAATCAATAATTCTCTCAAAAGTTAAAAGTATGCTATAAAAGTTATTGTAATTTTTTTTTATATAAAAATTGCAGTTATTTTAAAGTAGTATAATAAATTTGGATTCATAAAAAAATTATTATACTAACGTGGAAAACATTGACTAAAATTTTAAGTTCATATATTATTCAATAAATAAAATAAAATTTATGTTCATACAGTCTATTAGCTCATAGTAATTTTACAAAAATTGAAAAACACGCAATAAGTTGATATTTTTGTGATTTTTTGACTCCGAGGTCAGAAATCAATTTGTCAGCACATAATTTTGTGATTTTTATTTTATTTACTTATATTTTAGGTCTTCTAACTTTTGTTATGTTTTTTTTCAAAATGAATCTTGCTACAATTTTTTTTTTGGGTATTTGATCAATTTTATTAAGAGTATCAAATGCAAACATCATAAGCATGCAATTTTATTGGTTTAGTATCTAAATAGTAAACAACTATGTCGTATTATTATAAAATGTGAATTTTATTTATTTTCGTCTAAACCCGCGCATTGCGCTGGCTAAAACTAGTAACATAATAAATGAGAGAGATGTAAATGTTACTGTACATCAAATAATTATCTTATGTCAATTGAGTTTTTCTCTAAATTTAAATAAATACAGGGGTATAAGAATTAGTAATGGCCTTGGGGCACATTATAAAGGACCCTAATGTAAAAAACATATTTCTAAAATTGCTCTTATTTTACATGTATAATTTTAAGAACAAGTTGAAGAGAGAAAGATGTGGCGGTAGGGAGAGGTGAAACTAGGGATGGCAACAATTTGATTTTAAGCTGGTTTTACTAAAAACTAAAACCAAAACTGTTGGGTATATATCAAACCCAAACCCAAAACTAAAACCGTTAATTTTTTAGAAAACAGTTTAAAAATCAAACCGTTTAATTTTATGTAAAACCAAAACAAAAACCGTGAAACTATTAAGGTTTTTCAATTTTATATAAAATCAAAATTAAAACTAGCGTGAAATCGCGAACCATTTTTTTTTTTATGTATAAAAACTATATAACTAAAATACTGGAATAAAAACCCTAAAATTAACCCAATTAGCCATATATATATATATATATATATATATATAAGCACTAGAGGTAAAAATGTAAATAAATAAAAAAAAGTGAGGGTAAATGTATAATAAAAATATATCTTAAATATTGGTTACACAGTTCGGTTATGTAGTTCAGTTCACGGTTATGTGATTCGGTTTCATGGTTATTATCCCAAACAAACCCAAAACCAACACCACTTTGGAATTCAATTCCAAAACCAAAATCTTAATCAAAACCATTTAATTAGTTTGAAAGCCAAAACATTTTGTTCGGTTTGGTTCGGATATCCTTTGGTTCTGGTTGAATTGCCATCCATGGGTGCAGCGAGAGAGAAAGAGAATAAAGAAGGGGATGAAAAAATTAGTGTGGCGGGAGAGAGAGAGTGAAGAAGATGAAAAATTGATTTATAATTCGATTTAAGGTTATCTATATTTTTTAGGGTGATCCAACTTAAAATAATATAGTGCCAAGTGGAGTAGCTCCTTAATTTGATTTATATAGTGGTTTGAGCACTCTCAAATGATCGATGTGAGGCATGAATTTAACAGCCCTTCGCGGATGATTTAACTACGAAGAAATAATGAGAAATGTGCAACCTCCGACTTGTTCGAATGATTTAACTACGAAGGAATGAGAGATGAATTCCTATAACCTTGATTCTGATACCATGTTAGGAGGATCCAACTTAAACATTTTCTTAGTGGTCATGTTGAGATAATAGATCTTGTCATGCTCACCCTATTTTCTTGGCCTCGAAGTTTCATCTAGTTTAAATGAATATTTTTTCTTTCAGGCCAACTATGCGTTTGATCTCCTTTTCAGGGCTAACATCACCTATTTCTAATTCTGTTTAATTAGATATATATTTTTGGTATATTATTTTAATCCATAATCTTTAAAAAATTGTTTAACCTAATTAATGGACTTATGGAAGAATTGTCCTAAATAAATCTACATTCAACTTATTCATACTTGAAATCAATAAGTTCTATAATATGATAGTTGATCACAAAACATTAAGGCTAAAATTCAATTTTTTAGTTGTAATTTGTGGGTGATTTTGTTTTTAAGCTTGTGGGTTAGATCTGTTAATTTCAATTATGGGAATTATAACCGAAATTTCTTATTAAAAAAAGTCAAAGGAATTGTGTGTCGGAAAAAAAAATTAAATAATTTTTTAAAATAATAGATTAATTTTTTAAGAAAAGATCACTCTGATAATTAATTAATTAATTATCAAAAAATATTTATTCTCATAAAAATGTTCTTAAAAGCCATGTAAAAAATATAAATAAGTTTCATATTCAATTCGGGTTTAACTTTTCTAAATACCCAAAAAAGAAAAAAAAAAGAAAAAAACTAATTAATTAATTTATTTTAATAAATTATGTAGGCTATATTATTATCATTTCATCTTTTATATATGGATTTTTTTTATTACTTTGTTTGTACTGCAATATTTTTTTTTTTTTATGAAACTCTTTTTTACACCACAATTTTATTCACACATTTTTGCAAATTTTATAAATATATTAATGTTAATTAATTATGATATTAGTAATATATTTTATATTGCACAAAATAAATACACCAATTCATTTAATCATTTTATATTGTACAAAATAAATAAAAACAAATCTTGTTTCCTCCCATTCACATTCTTGCAAAACAAATAAATAAATGAATAAATGTTTGTCCGTTTCTTTTGTTGGCTTTCGCCAAATTTCTAATAAAAAATAAATAAAAATTTACTATATATTTAAAAAACACACACAAAATACATTAAACAATGACTTCAAATTAACTATTATTATATTTGTAATGTCCAAACATGTTAGAAGAGCCTCATAGTTCACACCGTTTCTAGAATGCTTTTAGTACGTATACTGCAACCTATATGTACATAAAATAATTTATGTATGTAAAAATTTAATTGTAAAATATCAGTTATGAAAATTTTGTTTAGAAATGAATAAAGGGAAATTAAATGTTTTATAGATATTGGTTAATAACCTTAAAATTGTTGGAGAAAATACAAATAACTCGAGAAAAATACAAACTAATATCGGATTGAGGCATGAAAATCTCGTTCTCTTTAAGGAGATTCAAACCCTCTGTGGTTGACAATGTCTTAAAATTGGTGCAACATATTTTATCTTTGACTTGTCCTCTCCAAAATACAATAGTCCGACTATAAGTTGTTTATTCACATTAACTGTGCACAAGTAGTAAAACCCAAAACTCCACTAAAAGAACGCATTTTCTTTGCCCAATATAAAGTATGTATATATGACAATATGAATAATTCGCAAAACTAGTAAAATGAACTATTTATAGGTTCTCAAAACACATAAGATTAAAGACACAATAAACGAAAAATGTTTCAAAATACTAAACGTCTTGAAAATTACAAGAACATTAAATGACACCATAAATTGAACACTAATCCACTAAGATAGTAAGAGATTCTATAGTTCCATAACTTATAAAGTCAAAAATAAGTAATTCAATAAATTAATATTATATTAACATCTATCAGCACCGTACATTTAAAGAATCAAAAGACAAATTTTACAAGCAAATATGTTTCTTGTTTCTATTCTCATAGATTAACAGAAACAATTAATTTTAGGATAATAGCCGTTCCCAAACATGTTTCTATTCCCGGAATACTCTAGAATTGTAATTTATTTGAACTAGAAATAGAGAAGCAAATACACCAACCAAACACCACCTTTGGAACTTATTTTACATGTCACTTCCTCCAAATGATAACTTATAACAACAACAATGCAAATAATTTTTTATTTATGAACACACATATATATGTCAAACACGCTTTGCCGGAATATAACTATACTTACTGAAATGGATTGGTCAGTGTTGTGGGCAGACAACGATGCATTTTTCTTGATCACATAGGTTGAGACAAGTACTTCTGCCGTAATAGTTGTTGCAGTAGTTTTCTTGACAAAGAATTAAGGCAGATGCAATGACATTCACAGCTACGAAACCCAAGAAGAGTAGCATGCAAAGAGCAAGAAGGAACCTCCTCAGCTTATGGGTGTTGGGATCCACAGCCAGTTCAAGATTGTTCTGTTGTTCTTCCTCTTGAGTTCTTGATGATCCCCTAATTCCTTCCTCATCTTCGACTCGTCTATCCTCCTCCACTTCGCTCGGCCCTGCATTCTCTGATTTTCTGACTCTCTGTTGATCATCTGCAGCATGCCCCGCTTTCAGTGAATCATTGGAAAGGAATAATTGTAAACTCATGTCTTGACGCCTCAACAGTTCGAGGTACTTTTGGGAAATCTGAAATAAGGCCATGAAATTAAGAAGGCCGGGAATGAGGGAGAGAGTGATGGGGAGCCAACGGTATTTACATTTGAGGGTCGTTGAGTTGTTGAAAACCGCTGTGAATACGACCCCCTGGAAGACGAAGTAGTAATTTGCGAGAGTGAATAGATCTTTCTGTATATCCCTGATCTTCTCCTCTTGCTTCTTGATTTTCTCTGCTTCATCTTTCCTCGTCGTAGCCATGGCTCCTAATTATTCTCAGTTTTAACTACTACTCTATGTTGATCAGTTG